>JAOXYF010000016.1:4462000-4483895 GCA_028565775.1 Sternarchorhynchus goeldii
GCATAAAAAAACAAATAAAAGTAACAAAATTCTTAAAAGAGACAAATAAAGCTCGATTATGTGCATGTGAATATATAGATTTGTACTGTATCTTGCAGCTTTCCAACTGCTGGTAGCATCAGTCAATGTAATGTGATAACACAGGTGATGAAAGTAATACTATTTGGGAGAAGGAGAAGTGTGTGTGTGTGTGTGTGTGTGTGAGAGAGAGAGAGAGAGAGAGAGACCTGGCCATAAGTTTATGCAGTTCTTGCTTGTGCTGTTGGTCCTCGGCTGCAATAGCGTTCTGGGCCTGCTGCTGCATGGCCTGCACAAAGTGCTGCATGTGCTGGAATGCATCGATCTGCACGGGGAGGGGGAACATGGAAGAGAGAGAAACGGCAATCAGAGTTACCAGCGAGGAGTTACGATTACTGGGGGAGAAGTAGTTCATTACATTCTTTTAATTCTAATGCAGATTCACCAGTAAGAAATAGAGACAATACTTGTTCAGTGACTTTTTTCAAGTTCCTTTAACAGATGGTACTAATAACATTGTTAAATGGCTTTGTTGGAGACCCCTGTAGTTCTCTGAAATAAGCACAACATGGTGCGTCAAAGCAGAAACCACTTTCTGATTTCCTTTGCTCCTGCCTGCTAAAATGAATCTACTTCACACATGTAATAACGGGACCCTTCACTAAGGATTTCCGAATCACCCTGAAATACAGCTGTTTTGCCATGATGTTTTGGGAGCCAGACACTCTGAAAATGACCACAATGCAAAACGTGCTTGCGTTCAACCCACTAGGCTCCGACTGCAGTCTTGTGCAGGACGCACAGTAGGAACAAAATAGGGTTTATAGCACCACAGGTGCTGAACATGAGCTCTGACTGAGGCTCTGACACAGCGACTGGCCGCTGGACGGTGGGCTGTCTTCCTGGGACTGCCATCGTGGTCGGCATGTGATCCCCGTAACCACGGGTGACGCGCACAACCAGCTAGTCGAACACTTACGTAATCTCCAAAAGACATAACACTTAGCTAACAAGCTCCATGATGCAGGAGGCCCTGGTCCCCAAGCATAGCGGGGGGAAGCAGGGAGGGGAGAGGAGCCACCGCCTCTCCCTTCTGCACAGGCGAGTTTCTTCATTGTCAGGCCAAGGCCAAAAAACGCATGCCAGGGGAAACGTGACGAGCGATTACACAAGATCAGGCTGGAAAGACAGAAAGCTTACAAACGGCAGAGTGTCCAGGTGACGGTGACTCCTCTCACCCGTCTTGCGTAACAGCCGCTGTGGCAAGCAGCCGGGGTGACGGTAGATTCTTCGTGTACAATAATGTCTCGTTTAATTCGGCAGTTCACCTCTGATGCTCAACAGCCAGGCTGAGTCGTGAGACTCTGCCGCCGTCCTGAACCGATTCGCGAGGAGAGGAGAGGACGCGCAACAGCGCTGCTCCAACCTCAACACACCAAAGCAGTTACTTCATTACACCGAGGTGCTGAGCTGTGACCTCTGTGCTGAGAGACAAATTTAGGCTCTTTAGAAACAAGTGGGTAAGCGGTTGTGTATGCACCTCAGGTAACAAAGCGAAACACGCTCGGGAGTGCAGAATGGGTTCCCACTTGTTAGCACAGAAACAAAAAGATCCCAATAAATGTTGTTTTCAGAAATGCAGGCACCATGGCAACGCACACACACAAAAAACAAAACAAGACAAAGGAACAAAGGGTATATTTTGTGACTTTAGCCATGCGCAGAGAACAGTCCTGCGGCAGTGCTGTGTGGCTTTTGCGGCGCGAGTACCTTGCGAGCGCTCTTCCACATGTACTTCATGTAGGCATAGGTGACGTGCGGGTGGGCCGTGGGCAGGGGGTGCTCCAGCTGCTTGGACGGGTCGACCCCCAGGAGCAGCACCAGGGTCTTGTGAGCCAGAGCCTGAACATGGAAGAAAGAGTTAGTCTGCATCCATATGGGGGTGGGTGCCAAAAACAATTTCCCTTTTTTTTTGGATATAACAATAAATTTATTATTATTATTATTATTAATACTCTGACATACTTTTTTAGGCTTTTATTTGTGTATTGGTTCCAGTGCTCCAGTTGTCTGGCACTTTGACAATGATTTTCCAACTTTCCAACTATCTAGAGAAAACTGCTGCTGTTTTTCCGGTATTAAGGTGTGCTTATTTATAAATTTATGAGTTTCTCAGGCTTCAAGAATTAAGCCAAAACTATGAAATCAGAGTGTCTAATGAATACTGCTTTTGTTATATCAATCTCTATATGTGCTCTGGGAGATGACAGCCAGAGTGAAACGTCAATCTTTAGAGTCACTTCCTCTCTCAGGACAAGGGCCACCCACTCATTACAGAACGCTGCACTGAAAACTAAGCAACCCCAAAATAACCAGCCAAACAAGGCAGTTGGGTAACACGACCCTTGACCCCCACCATGGGTAGCATGTCCTCAAGAACACTGCAGTCATTCTGTCTTTCTCTCTCTCTTTCATCCCCTCATCTGTCGCAATCTTTCAGCGGCCATCGTGACTGACACGACGAGCTGCAGCAGTGAGGTCAGACTGGTCTTGTGCTACGGAGGGGTCAGAACTTAAAACACTGGCCTAAACGTGAACTCACTGTAGATTCTGTCTAATCAAGGAAGAAAAATATTTATATTCACCGGAGTCACAGTACGACAGCAAAGACATAAATAGAGGTGCACGTTTGAAGTCGTAGAGACACCACAATTTAGTAGCGCTTAAAAGGACCAATCACTGTAGCTCTTGGTAATTGAAAAGACATTTGAAAGTTTTTGCTGACTAGGAACCACTGGAGCTTGTAGGATACTTTACTGCAGTGCAATAAAAGAAGCTAGCACCAACAAGACAGTGTAGTGCGCAACAAGCATAATATGTATGCTGATCATGGTCTTAAACCTAGTTTAGCACAGTAATTTACGATTGTAATTCCTATTTTTCTAATTCATACAATTCTTACAAAATTGTGGAAGAATTTTCCTAGAGTTGCATTTTAAATGTAAATCAAATTAACCAACTAGTGGGTTTGACAGTTTCTGATATGGTGTCATCTAGTGACGACTGATTTTGGACACAAAGGACGTCAAGTACTGTGCTGAACTGGGTCATGGAATGGACTTTTTTTTTTTTTTTTTTTTTTTTAAATAACAGTACACCAATAAACCGGTCCAGCAGCAGCCCCAAAACACTGATCTAAGATCAGTCTGATCCTGTTAAATTGCTGAGGGTTAATAAGACGACGTCATCTAGGAACAGCTTCATGAAAAGTGGGGTCAGCGTCCCTCACCAGCCGGCCGCTCTTCCCACACAGGCTGGCATACTTCAGCCAAGTCCTCATGTCCTCGTGAGGGTTGATTACCAGAGAACGAACCATCAGGATCCTCTGCCAGTCCTCCACTATTCGCTGGCAGCCCTGCACACAGCACAGGTTTTTTTTTCTCACCTATTTTCCATACTGGCAATGCCATGGTAAAGTAATATGGGCTTTCAAGGTTCCCAGGAAACCGCAGAATTGAATGCTAGTGCTAGGATCTGATTGGTTTCCAAGATGGGCTATTCCATGCTG
Source organism: Sternarchorhynchus goeldii (assembly GCA_028565775.1). Taxonomy (NCBI): domain Eukaryota; kingdom Metazoa; phylum Chordata; class Actinopteri; order Gymnotiformes; family Apteronotidae; genus Sternarchorhynchus; species Sternarchorhynchus goeldii. The sequence goes on from JAOXYF010000016.1 coordinate 4,465,587, forward strand.
GTCTGTGATTAGACCATTCCGTCTAGTGTAGCCATGAAGGAACGACTCCTTCATGGTGGCAATGCAAGGTGTCCTTTATACAGTTACAGTTAGTTACTCTTCATTTCATTAACATTTCAGTAGGGGAAAAAGGTTTTATTTGATAATTGGAATTTTATGTATAAATAAAATTTGTACAATGTTTGTGTACATATGAAACAATAGGAAAGTCCTGTCTATAGAAAAGTCTATAGCTACTGTAACACTGAGAAATGCAGTGATATGTACAGTCAGGCAGATATTTAAAAACAGGAAACAGATGTTGAAAACAAATCATTTTCAAAAAATTGAGGTGGTCTTCAAGTTTGACAAACCAACACATTCTTTAAGTTTTATTTCGGTTTTGAACACATTTGGCGTATTTTTCCTTCTGGAACGAATGCATTCACTGCTACTTTGAAGAGAACATAAAATATAAAACATAAACTACAGTGGGTGGGCAGGGGTAGAGGTTGGTCACCTGCAGTCTTTCCCACCATGTCTCCCTGATAATGTCTCTCCTTTCTGGAACCAGTTTGTACTGGATCACCTCCTCCAACTCCGACAGCATCTGACACGACACCATGGCCTTAAAGAGAGCAGAAGAGAGATGGAAGGAGTGAGCGAGAGTCACACAAAATGACAGAGCAGAAAACAGTAAGAGGTAAACATTTCGGTCGGCCATATTTTTTTTGAAAGATGCATAATTAATTGTGTCCAGAGTGGGTAAAAGTGATCATTGCATAAGTGAGACTAAAGAACTACACACTGCAGCCTGGAATTCATTAAGAGTTCTGTTCATTAAGAGTTACAAAAGTCCACATTAATTGAAGGAAAGGAGCTCATTAAGTGACCTCAACCATACCCAAGATCTTCAGCAATATTTTCACCAGTTTTTCCTCATTATTTTTATGCACAGTTCGGGATTTCCAGAACACCGACAGGGCTGCCAAAATAGCCACGTTTCAATTATTGCGTACATCAAATCAGACTCTAGCTATATTTCAGAATATTTATTTACTTATTCTCATCAGAACTATGATCAATAAAACAGGTCTGATTCAGTCACCTCAGTGGAAGAAAAAAAAGTCACGTCATTTCCTTCCATGTGCGGAAATTTATGGCCATCGTTACATAAACCACATGAGCCAGAGGAAGACAATAAAAAGGACTTGTTTGCCAAACAGGCAAGAAAAACAGGCTGTTTAAACACAGGAGCTATTCTTACTATTCAGACAAGCCCAGGTCTGGCTTGCTGTTGAGGACTTAAGGTAAATGTTGGACCTCTGTATAAAATCTTCATAAAGCCACCCATTACTAATACTCTCACAAACCACTACTCTTCTGGAGTAGACCCGAGTTGTTTAATGAGGCCTCTTAAGTCTTACCCCGTAGGCCCTGCTGTAGCTCTCACCAGCCATGGCCGTCAGCTCAGCGTCCAGCAGGTCTCGAGCCTTGTCGATGCACTGAAAATGCAGAGACATTAAACACACAGATTCTTGACAAAACAAACAAATAAAACAGTCTATATTTGAACGGAACTGTTAGTGTGGGAGAGACTACAGTGATGAAACTCAGAGGGTGATGAACAAGCATTCATCCCCAAGAAGCTCCTGCTAGGCCTTCCTGCATCCCATCACTCCAGCCTGCACGGCCCAGGGAGATAGCCAGCCTGAAATGAGCTCTTTCCTCTGTAAAGACACAGGCGGGCCATCAAGTCACGCTGTTCGACGATGCTCACATTTTCCCCCCTTTGAAGGGAGCCAGCGGGACTCTATGGGAAACTGCACAGACGCAACACCTGTTCTGTTGCTCCGGTAGCCGTTTTTCACTTAATCAGCAGCTAAAGTGCCTTTTCTCACCATGACTAGCTCGTTAGAAGTCATTTTGAAGGGGGAAAAAACCCCAGATGCCATCAAATACTAATGAACTCCATGAGCACACATGCACACTCCAAAAGCTCCACCTGGATCTCACCCTGATATGCTGCAGGGAGCACAACCGCTCTGAGACAGCAGGCCATGTAGAGAACACAAAACAGGCTGGGAAATCAAAGTCAAACATTACTGGTGTTTATGTAACTCTCCAGACGCCAGCTGGCAGACACGGTCCCAGACCAAGCGAGCGCAGTGGAGTGGAGCGGCTTTGGAAAAGCCCCGGGTTGAGCTCTCTCGACTGGCCCACACCTGCATTCTCCATGCTGCAGCAATTAACCCACAAGAGAAACTGTTGCAGAGAAAGGCAGAGTGTATGTGAGACAAAGAGAGAGAGAGAGAGCACAAAAAAGAAAAGTGAAAGACAAAGGAATAGAGGAAGAGTTGAGCTGCTGCAGTCGAGGGACACAGCTGTTGTTTCAACGTGACGTCCAGCGATTACAGACCTAGTGTGATGGGCTGCTGCCAGACGGGCGTGCAGGACTAGCTTGACGCGTGTGCCTCTGCGTCAGGAGGAAACGCCGCACCGTATCCGCCCAGCCAAAGCCCGAGAGCAGCTGGGTGGTGCAGCAGATGGCCTTCAGAGCGACAACCAGCAGCTGCTCCGTGGCCCAAGGCGGGGGCCGGGCGCTCGACCACTGCACGTGCATCACGGCACAAACGCCTCGCCACTCCCAAACGCCTCGTTTTTCTCCATTAACTTGAAAGTCACTGTGCGCATGTAAGGACTCCCTCGTTTCTCCTTCGCCTCTGGCCCCATAATGCTATTTTCAAGTCGTGCTACAGTCTCTGTCTAAGAACCACAGAGATGCGCCATTTCTATGTTTCAATTCGGACTCCTTGTAAGAAGTGCATGTCATAACATGGCGTGAATTTAAAAGTCACAGCAGGCTTCTCAGGAACAGGGGATTACCAGCCTCGTCAGGTAGATGCACCCCGAGGCCCCTAACAAATACTCCTGCATCTGGAACCCATTTGGGTTTCTGCATGGACACGGCATGATTGGCTGTCTTCCTTTTCGGATTAGGGAGGGTAAGAGTTGGGGTCTGGGTGTGATTGAGGTGACCTTGGCAATGCTAGGAGCACTAGGAGCAGCAGCACAGGTGGGGTTAGTCAGTTGCCTGCGGGGGGAGGGGCCTCACCGGTCAGGTTCCCCAGAGGCCGTGAGCGCATTGTGCAGGCATGTGCCTCTGTTCCGGAACTTCAGTGGCAAACATCCATACTTGGTGTCTCAGACACCATGTTAAACTGTCAGTCAATGGAAATTGTAACCAAAAAAAAATAATTTAAAAATTTTAAAAAATCCCAGATCAATGAACTGACTTTACATAAACATGTTAGTGACCAGAGAGAGACTAGGTGCATGACTAAGTTTGAAGTACTTCTGAAGCCAACCTCCCTCTCCTTAGTGAAGATCGGAACTGTCACTCACTTGTTGGGCCAATGAGAAGAGGTCCTGGTGCAAAGCAAGCACCGCCCTGTAGAACGCACCATCATGAGTGTCTCTGGGGATCATACAGGTATACTCCTCCATACTGTCCCAGTGACCTTCAAGCACCAAAAAATACCAATAAATATATGGAAAAATACTGGGAAAGAAAACTAATTCAATTGAACTAAATCGTAGATATTAATTAATTGTGTTTTTATTATTCTGAAACTCAGGCAACTCAAAGATACAAAGAAATGCCTACTGTTTAAAAGCTCTGAGGTGTGATGCTGACGTTCATGTTAAAAAAAATTGCATGTTTATTTAACAACAAAATCACACATACAGATGGCTTTTTAAATAAATACTTAAATGCCCAATTTATGATTCTTGAGAAAGTTCCTCAGTCCAGCTTTTTAACTGCATTAAGTCATAAGAGAGACATTAATGATGGAAAAATAGCGCAACAGACCACATTCTGGCCTTCTCATGAAGAATAATTGGTGCAATTCTTGAACTAAACAGAGGTGCACAGGAAGTGCATTTGTCAAGGTTAATTCCACATATTTCAGACAAGAGCTTGTTCACAGTGCTACATGACAGGAAGCGAGTGAGAAACTGTCATAATTTTGCATAAATGTTTCAGTGGTCAGGGCTGCGCCGGCCTACAGGAGAGGTCCATCAGAGACACAACCAGTCGAACCACAAACATTGTTTTGGAGATGACTAAAGGAGGAGTGGGGTTTCGGCTGCCACAGCACATTTTGCAGCTCCGTTTGTTTTTTTGTTTGTTTGTTAGTTTTTTTTTAAATCTTATGCATTATCAGGCTCCTTCTGTTCCCTTATCCAAATAAAAGCCACACACAGGCCTTTTTAAGAACAAATTCGTAAGCAAAGCAGTAAGTCACTGCTCTATGTTAACAAGCAGCATATTAAAGGTTTCATAAAGACAGCGATACGTGAACACCTGGATTAAGGGAGCTGCTTTGAGTGAATGGAAATGCGAGCGTTTGTCTTACCCAGGCCCCAGGCAGCAGCAGCAGCCATGCGCGCCATCTTGGCCTGCGTCTCCTCACTGACCAGAGTCCACTCCTCACAGCACTGCTGGTGGAGCTGACCCCTGCGGGGTAAAGATTGGATAGACGCCTTTATTTGGCTTGTTTGCCACCAGCATTCCCTTCTTAATCGTTTTCCAACACCTAGTGTCAGGGTTAGCCCTACATTAGCTTAAGGGCGTTAAGTGGACGTAAAGTTTTAATGCACTGACAATATATTGACCCCCTGTTGTTGGACAGTTGTTGGTAAGACAGCCTACACCTGCAGTTCGTAAAACACAGCAGAAAGACAGAGGAGACTACAGGGCCAGCCCCCTCCTGACCGACAGCCAATGTGTGCGTATTTGGGAGGGAATCTTACCATGATGTCATTGGCTTGTTTGACCTTGGCTCTGATAAACTGCAAAACGTCATGACCTCATATCACAACCTGGAAGCGTAAACCCATAAAACCAAATGGCTCCTCTGCACAGGCCTCATATGGGTGTAGAACTGTAGACTGTGGACCTTGAGCAGAGTGTGAGTGGCCCCAGGGAGGGGTTTCACAGCAGACAGGGCCCCAAGATTAGCAGTGTGAAACGGCCCTCAGACAGGTTTCAGGGGTGAGGGCAAATGAAACGCTTTTCCAGCTGTCTGGAGGACATATTATATGAGGTAGAAAAACACGGGGAGCTCATTCTATGTGCCTGTGCAAAACATGCATGCATGCTCTTGCACATGCACGCACACACACACACACATGCACACAGACTGGAAAAATAACACAAAGTAAAACACACTCAGACTAACAAAATGTGCAAAATCATAACAATCATTCATCCAGGAGACTTTGAGGCCAAAGTGTGGACACTTACAGGTACTATTTATATTAGCAGCATCGCCTCTGGAAAGGTGTTTAATTCATGGGAACTTTGTTGTGCGTATTAGTCAGTTTTAAAGAATGTGTCTTCAGAATATAGCGCAGCACACAATCTGGGCTAAACATTTTTAAACCTTACTTTAAAAAGCAGCTGTTTCCCACCAGTCTAACCAGACAAAAGCTCATATCAAAACTGCATATGTAAACAAAGCTTAAGACCAGGTGTACTCATACCCCCTACTCTTCATAGAAATAAGCAGATATCTAACCTACATGCATATTTCTGCTGGTAACAGAGTTCAGTGACAGTGGAAAAAGATACTGTAGCTTGTGGCATTGCAGGCTAGTGTTCAGACCTGCCAAGATTCTTTCATGGCTTTCAGTGCACTCATTCTTCTAAATTCAAAGGGACTCCTGTGTAATATAAATATAATACACTATAATATTTTTAAAACAATCTTTTATAGATATTGTAAATCGAGGGTCACAATATTTTAACGGTTGGCAGAAGTAAAATATCTGATGCTTTTCAGATAAAATGGGAGAAAACACAGAGAGAATGGATTCATATTCTCATGTATTAGGATTAAAATAATAACTTTTTTTTTATCCTTTTCCAGCTTTTAATTATATGCCAAGTTGTAAGCTGTGGATTCAGTTTTGCTGTAAGGTGTTGTTTACTATCCAAACAAACACGCAAGACCTTCAATGGTTCTCTCATTACCATCAGACTAACCCTCAGACACCTTCTTAAAAAAGTCCTGGAGGTGTTGTGGTGGAACAGGTCAGCTCCAAGTGCATCCAACTTCATTGTACACACCGTTCCACCGTGCTTCCCAGCAAACACGTCCTGCTCGCCTTACAGGAAGAGCCTGACATTTTTGTTCCGTTCTTTATGCCCAGTCACTCTGTCAAATTCTACCATGTGCTGCTGCTAGGAACTAGGTGCAAAGGCTGTCCAAACTCAATTTCCCGGCAGCTTTTAGACTCATATTCCCACCAAAATAATCTCACTACCGATCATGGTGAATAAATGCTAAATATGGCCTGAAGAAATATCAGGAGATGACATGTAAAAAACCATTTTCTAAACAATTTTCCAACCAAGAAACAGTTATGGTGAGAAAAACAAAAACTCAAATTCTCATTATAATATTAAAATATGTATACACTATGTAATTTAAGTTGGGATACTGTTGGTAAGATTATGCTATGATAATGATAGCTAGTTTGATGATAAAATATGCTAGTTTCTTGGAGAAGCACGGAATTTGCCTGATCTTTCTGTAACGCACAAGTATCCATGCAAAACAGGTCGTATTTTTTGATAATGTGATAATGATAATGCGATGGTGGCCATGATCAACCAACCTGAATCGATTAATCAATTAATAATTAAATTAAAACCGTCATAACAAACTGTATTTATTTGGATAACAAGATTAGTCTACACCCCAGTTTCATGTTACTAACTACTTCTACCCATATCTGTGACTGTAAAAGCCAGTTTTAGTCATTACGTTGATGTGTGTACCTACCATTCACCCAGTGCCTCTAAACAGCGCATGCGGCCCAGAATAAGCTCTGGGTCCTCCTTGTTCATGTCAATCTTCTTATCATAGGCCACCAGAGCATCTTCCCACTCATGCAGCTTTTCATACCATGTGGCCTGGATCTCCTAAAAGGGTTGAAAGAGGTGGTAAAATTCATTTAAAAGCCTGTAATTGACTATGTACAACATCTATATAGGATCAGTATATAAACGTAATTATAAACATACAAAATATATATATTATTTATAAACAAAAGTAGAAAACTAACACTCAGCAAAATTAATTTTGCAAACAGACCCTGAGATTCCAATTAAATCAGACCAGATTTGGTAATAAATCAACAGTACAATAAATCAAGTACAACTTCTTAAAAGTGCAGAATAATAATGGAGGAGGCGCAAACTTGAAGCCGCTGGGTGTGGTAGCTTTAATTTAAAGACCGGCTTGTTTATAGAGGCCTGTGTGCACTGTCCAGAAAGGCTAAACAGAACTCCTTTTTCAGCTTGAGACCTCTATAGCTAAACACACCTCAATCCACAAATCAGCCTGAAGCCTGATGCTCTCTTGTTATTTTCCTAAAGCAAAAGTAAAATAAATCAGAAGGGGTCTCACTGGGAGGTCTTCAGTCTGAAAGCACTGGGCCTTAATTTTATATAGTGTCTACAGGGTATTCCCAGTTAAATAAACACATAGATACAGACATTAGAGCAATCTGCAACTGGTCCATCTTTAGAAGTAAGGATGGCTATAGTTTATTTTAAAGGTTAAATGTGAGAATGATAAGTGCATTACATTCAACACTAATTTAACAGCTTTAAAAGATGTATATTTTTATGACACTTTCAAAGAAGTCATATTGCACATATCCAATATGATATATAAAACTAGACTAATAAACTTTTCTGTTATGAGTATGGAAAAAGATACAACTGTCGTATTATATTACCCTGCACAAATCTCTTTATCTTTCATATTTAATTTAACAACACACAATAAGACTCCTAAACTCCCTAAGAAAAGAAAATAACATCCATTGCACTCTAAGATTTTATCACCTTTATCAATAATGCGACTTTCATCCCTGGTGCTTTTCTGGAACCTGACCTGCAGTGGAATTTTGACATGACCTTCTGCGGTCTACCTTCTGACAAGGTAAGAAAAGCTCCCAGAGGGAAAGAAACGTTTCAGCTCAATGGGGTCCTCAGCTGAGCGTTGCCAACCGTTCACCCGTCACATAATGCTCTCTGGAAGCGTTCAGTCGATTTTACAGAGTCACACTAGATGCACTCAGACTTAATCAAGTGCTAACTACCAGACGCTAGTTTACTGGGAGTTGGAAAATAACAAAAACATAGATTGGTCTGTCTAGACGATTACTGGATAACACTGGTCAACAATTATTTTGCTTCCTGCAAAAATACCTGTTTATGTCTTTTTGAATGCTGAATCCAACTGTGCTGTGCTTTCAGAATTTCTCTCTCATCCATAGTCTGTTCCAGTATACTATCATTACATATAGTTTGGAAAAGTAGTATCAAGGAAAATAGGCCCCCTCTATGAAGGCAGACAATTCAGCTGGACACTGAAGAGAGACACTCCTACACAGCTCATACAAAACAGCTGCTACATTTTAGAAGCACATTTGTACATATTTTAAGTGTAATGACAGCTCTATTTATGAATGAGCAATATATCCTTAAGGCAAAACTTATCTGCCATGTCACTAAAAACCATGTGTGATGGAAAGAAAAAAAAATTTAAAACCAGATTCAAATTCAGTGTAAAAAAACAAAAGCAAACAAACAAACAAAAAAAAAACTATGAAGTCTTTTAAATTTAAAGATGGAAGACAATACTTTATGTAAAATCAGCAGACTGGAGCTCAATCTGGTCTCTACATAACGTTAATTTTAAAGATGTGAAAATCAGCCATTGTATATGCTTCTTGCTTTATGTTGTATTGTTTTGACTCAATGTTTATGTTTCTTGAAGAGCACGAGTCTTGATATCAGCAGCTCAAGCCAACTCTCCCTGTAACTGACACACAAGTTTTGGAAGCAAATCAGAGGGATCATACAATTAGGTCTTGAAACAATTAGATAGCACGAAGAAGCAATCAGATCTTGAGATAGAGATCATGTCTGCTGGATTATGCAACAGATGTGAAAAATAGCTGCAGTCTTCCTAAGTCCATCTTTGTTTATTGGTTTTATTTCATACCTGCACTGCATTGCTGTAAAAACCATGTGGTAGTCTAAAAGGAACAGCCTTGATCTTAAAGTGTCCCATTTGCATCATCAAAACAAAGTTCCTACAAATAAATGGATCTCTATCTATCACACACTGTTACTTTTTCTTTAGAAGCGCAACTACATCCCTAAAGGTTTAGGATTGGACACTGAGCACCAGTGGTCCAAATGCCTCTACATCTAATTTCGTTGTATGATGCTCTATACATTTTGTATACTTTTCATACTTTTTCAGAGAAGATAAGAAAGGTCCCTAAATGTATAATGCGATCAGCAAAGAGCATCTCATTCAATCAGTTTTATCTGCATAGTATTTCTGAGACAAATCTACTCAGAAAGTTAAAAAATAAAACATACATAACACAGATAACACTTACAGCAAACTCCAAGGAATCAGAAAGTCTAATGTCAGAGGAGGGAGACTATTCTAGACATTAAAGCCACAAAGAGCTTCCCATATATTCTAGTGCTTACCCTCAAAACGCCTGATAAGAACTAGTCATTTCAAGTCTATACTATATCTCAATAGTAACATGTTAATAGCAGCATGTTTGAATGTTTCTTTATATGCAGTAGGAAGCTTAACAGAAGTGCCTGTTATGCCAACTTATTTCTTAAGCACAGTTAACAGAGTATGGTGTGCAATCTGTTCTAATGCTACACTAAAATCCAATAATACCAATACTGAAGCCTGCCCAGTCAGCACTCATTAAAAGTTCATTCAAAATTCTTAGCATAATTGTCTGTCTCTTACAGAAGCCAGACTAAAACCTCAAAACCACTGTTCAACAATTTCTAAATAAGTTAAATAGAAACCACTTTCTCCAGAACTTTGGAAATAAAAGATAATTTTGCAGTAGGTCTACATTTAATAAGAACAGATTTCTCGAGAATAGATTGAACTTTAAGGCCATTAAAGACATTTTATGACGTGGCCTGAGAGATGAGAAGTTCACAGCTTTTCATGAACAAGGATCTACCAAATGCAATACCTTTTTCAAAAAATCTAAGAATTTGAGGTTGCAAACAACCACTATTAGCTCCTCAAAAGAAATTTCACTAAACTGATGCAGGAGAATCAGTGCTAGGAGGAGAAACATCCTTGTATAAAACAGGAGGTGAAATATTAACTCTAATGTCAAGTACTTTATTGGTTTCATTACACCAATATGCAGAATCTTTTTTTCCCCAGCCCTGTAGAGCTAGAGTTCTTGATATGTGCCAAGTCAAACTAAATACAGAAACAAAACCTCTTAAAAGAAGACCATGGAATTCATGCATTGGACACAACAATGAGGTGTGTGAAAACATGGACAGAAGGGAGAAGAGCTCTCACCAGCTCGCCAAAGTGTTTCATGGCGTACTCCAGCACCCCTGACGCAGCCTCTGGCTGCTGCAGCTTGTTGTTGATGCTGTGAGAGAGAGAGGGAGAAAGAGAGAGAGAGAGACGGGCCCATGAGCACAACAGAACTCGACACACCTGAGCACCTGAATGAAACTGCTGGGGTTTTGATGCTGAGGGCAGCCATACACAACAATCGGAACTGTAGACACGAGAGGAATGATTTCCAGAAGGCACTTCCACTGTGGCGGTGACAGGGCTGGACGCTGAACGTGGAGAGTAGGATCTGTACAGTGAAGAACCAGTTCTGGGACTTTCCAACCTCAGTATAGTCTGATGTATGTACTGTGAATCTACATGCATAGTAGCAGTAAGTGTAAGTGAATACCCAATTACACAGTTGTGAATGGTGATCTTGTTTAGGGTCAATTAGACATACCTGAGGGGAATTTCTACCGTGCATTTCTTGAGAGTACTTTAAATAAAACATACAGATCTTGGTTGGATTAACCATCTGTTTGGCTTTCCATCCCTGTGTCAGAGATTTGTCACACATGCTGCCAAGCCACATTTCCATTATTCCCAAAGTCAAACTAGACCGCAAAACGATTGCAGTCATAGTGCCTCATTATTGCTTAAATGAACATTTTTGTCTTTAGTTTTCTTGTAGAAGATCAGACGCTTTGAATATATTCAACAACTGAAACTTGGGACTGGTGAAGCCTAGGAATGAGCAGCGAGTGCCTGTCAACTTCAAGAGATAAATGAACTATGGCTTGTTTTTCTGTCATGTCCTTGATCCCTCTAATACTGATTTGAAAATTCCCCATCTGGAACTACTCATGTGCAATGCAAGGCTGCATTTTTCCTCGACTACAACCCCTATGTCTGCCTGTACATCTGCAAAACTGTAGTATTTTAAATGTATCTGTGGGGGTATGAGAACAGGAGGTGAGAAACCTGACATCAGTTTCAGAGAGGGGTCTGTACATCTAACCTGCTGTGGAAACAGACACATACTACAAATATAACCCATAAAGACAGTCTCAGGCAGTGGCCCCATGCAGTTTAAAGAGAAGTAAAAACCATTAAAGGATTCTGAGAAATAATCACTTTCTATTGAGCATATAAAGTTGTGAGAAGAGATTTTTGTAGCATTCAATATGATCTAATTTTTAGACATAAATACCAACATGCTTTCACTGTGAGTGTTTGATTCTTTCTATATGATTAATACCATTTTCATTCAAAACAAATGTATGAAAATATTTACAAATATACAATACATTAATTCTAAATTACCAATGTTACAGGTTGTCCTAATATTCCTTTACCAAACCTAGATATGAAGACCAAGTGCTTTTTAAAAATAAAGTTCTATTATTCAAATTATTATTATAATTTAATTTAAGAGCATATATTAGTATTTCTCTTAAGCTAAAACAGGTTTACAGAGGCCTGGTTTGTGGTTTCAAAACTATGGAAAGACAAACCCCTTTGAGCAGAACACAATCATCTAACAAACTGATACATAATAGCAGATGATTACATAAACATATGACTGACTTGAAATTCAAATAATAAGTTCAGAGAGTCTGCTGGGTTTTTAAGCCACACATTGTGGGTCTAGCAGTCTTGAACAAAGAGCCAGCATGCTGCCTCAGTGAATATTCCCAGAGACATGGCGCCGTGCAATTGGAAAGGTCTTTTTTGTGTGCGCTTCTCACATATTGCCACCATAAAAATCCAACTATGATGTGCCAGTGAGGCTTGTTCAATGACCTATGCAAAAAGCTGCATGGAATATTAAATGTCTCACCTTGCATCTACTGCAGGTGGAGTCTCTTTACCGTTTTAGAAAAAAACGTTGGGTACTGCAGCAATGCAGGAAAACGTACTATCCATGTCAACAGGACTGTTAGTCAGGAGCAAGGATGTCAGTCAGGAACAATCTCCTCTACGTTTCCACAAGGACAGCCAGTCTATCTAAAGCCTTAAAACTCTTTGTATAGATAAATGTACAGCACAACACATGAGACAGAACGTCATATGGCCTTAAAGCAAGACCAGCAATCAGACGGGATGTGTTGCATAACTTGAGAGGGAGAACCCAGAAGACAGGCAGGAACCATCTTGACATATTGATCTTTATCTTCAATAAAATTTTTTTTAGAAAGAATAAGAATGGAAATAACAAAAGTCAAACACCATTGTTTGTTACTGAAAGCGTAAAAGCCAGGGGTCAAGATAATAGGGATATAAAATCACAGTCATAAATGCAACCTTCAAGGCAGGTAATCTATAAAGACATTCAGACCATATCTTATAAAATATTCCAGTCTGGGTGGAAGAATGTAATGAAGCATGCTGTCTGTTCATCAACGAGGGACAGGTTGCGTCTGTCTATAAAGCAGTATAACGATCTGCCGCTTCATACTGTGTTTGGAGTAATGTCTGCACTGACTACTCATTGTATCATAGCCACGCATCAGGCAGAACTTGGGAATACTGGACATGGGCCTCGATTTTAAAGCTTCGTTTTTGGTCCAACACATCTGGATATCAAGCTAGTTAAAAGATTCAATTTCTCAAAAGTGAGTATAAACATCTGTCTTAGTTGTGCGATAAAAATACAAAAAGAGAAGTGATGAATAGAAAAGCACTGTAAACAGTCAGGAAGGGGAGAGAGATAGAGAGCATGAGAGAGAGAGAGAGACAGGAGAGAGCAGAGAAGAGAGAGGAGAGACAGACAAGAGAAAGAACGAAGGATAAAGATTCCAGTTTAGATAACATTTAGAGCTTACAGGACAGCAGGGCCTAAATACTTATGTTAAGCAGGAAATTCTATTTCAAAAACTGATAGGCAGGATACCTTCCATCATAATTCTTTTCTGCTGGGTTCATTTGGCCTCAACAAGCATCATAGTCTACATATGGAACAACCACAATGTCTACTTTATAGGAACACTCCTTGCCTGTACACTAACTAAAGATCTCTACATTTCGCACACTTGTAATTGCAACTAGTCCTTCAGGTAGCCAGCCTGAAAGACAGAGTCATATTTTTAAGTACATAAAATTGCATGTTATGGGTTTGTAAGAATCTGACATGGTTCCAGAATTGGGTTCTCCTTACAGTTTACACTCAAGGTGGATCAACCGTGGAATTATTCACATTTGACTACTGAAATATTTGCGGGCTACAACAACCTGCCAAACTATTACGACTATGCTTGGAGACCAAAAAAACAGGTGAGGGAAGCTAACCGAACACTTCATAACATGCATGTGCTTTGGAACACACCGTTCCAAAGGCCTCCAGTAGACTGGAGGATATACAAGAGCCATAAATGATGGTATTGGAGGACCCAGGGGACAACCCCAGCACTAACTCCTGCCGTCTGGCCCATAGTGCTGGACATTGCTCTGAGCACAACCAGATGAGCTCACAAGACCTGTCCCTCGTTGATGATCAGACAGCATCCTCCATTACATCCCTGCGTCCAGACTGGAATAATCTTTAAGATATGGTCTGAATGTTGTCTTATGGGAAATAAGCATTCTTTGGACTCAAAGTAGTGGTGTTAAAAATACAAGACGAAAGGGCCTGGTGGTTATTCCCATAACTGCTTTTCAACGTGCAATTTTAAGAATGAAGCCATAGCGGAAAATTTCATAACCTAAAGCTATTCATCTTAGTTTTATTATTTGCTCCATTTTAAATCTATGACTCAATTCTTTTTACATGATCAGTCTGTGTTGTCAGAAGAGATTATAAAAAAAAATTGAAGAAAAAGTGCAGAACTTGCATAATACTGTAGAGAAGAAACAATATGACATCCATTAAAACAAGTTACGGTAAACTTTTTTTTCTTCACTCAAAGACCTGTCTATAAATCTCAGGATTCAGGACAACATTTTAAAAAAAAATGATGCTTTGTCTTATTTACATGAAGTGGCGGTTTATGCTGATGTAATTCATTATGTGATTTAAAGCACAAAATACATTAACAATGAAAGAAAATCCCACCGGAGTCTAATTTAGAAAAGTACATCCAGGATTAATCCTTGTTTATTTTCATAGCCTGCTGGTTTTGTGAAGTCGCGGTTTTCAGCAATGTGTGATCCAATGCATATTGTCATTGTCTGCATGCAAATTCTGTGTAAATAGCAAGCCATTTATCATCAGTGTTACATAATAAAACACTGGGTTTACTAAAACAGCGTCATTCAACACTGTAACAATTTTTATTGAAAGAACATCTCCTTGGAGTATCCTGTTCCAAAGAAACTGGAAACCCACCTGCAGTCGCATAACCAAACATCACAGCCAGGAGCTGCCCAGAACTGCAAAACATTTTAATAGGTGTACTTTACCAGTGTTAATGGAAAATTCAGTCAGACCATAGCCCTCGGAGCACAGTATGATGGTACTGCGGTAATAACCTAAGTGAAGAGGGCGGAGCAGGGGTTGCTGGACCCTGCTGGCATTGCGTAAAATGTTCTGACTCAGATCGGGGACAGAGGTGAGAAGACCATGTGTGTCCCAAACCTGAATGAGATGTAAGGAGACAAACAAGAGACTATATTCACCGAATAACCAGGGAGAGTACCTGGGAAAGCAGCTACAATATAAAACTAAGAAAGGTTTTGCTGGTAAAGGTGTGGCAATAACATCGTTTTGATCAATATCAAACCAGCACTGGGCTATAGTAGATCTGAGTCAAAATATGGCTCTGTGTTTATAACTTTTGGCTGTTCAGTTCAAAAACAACACCACTTTTTACTTCCTAAGAAACCACAACTCTTTTCCCCCCATTTTTAGGTTGACTGCTGATTATACAGATGAACACATCTTGCATAAGACCCATCAAAACCTTCAGCTGAATGGTGTGTGTTGAGGAAAAGTAACACTGCATGTGTTTGACATTGCTCCTTCTCCAAGGTTCACACACGTGGAAGGTAACAGTACTGGAACCATACCCTGATTGCAATCAATAGCATTCCAGAAAGAAAGGTTAGTTCACGGACATCTGATAAAGTATGCTGGTCTGAATTAGCGCACAGAGAGAAATTTCCATCCCACTAGTACTGACAAAAAAGATATGAAAAGTGTTGGCCAAACGTGAAAAACGTTTGTCAATTAAAATTTCAAAAGGAAAACAAAACTTTAAACAAAAATTTAACAAAAAACTAGAAGGATACAGTTCCAAAATCCCTGCCCTGAAAAGGCACTTGTAAAGTGGACAGATAAAGAAGACCTGTTAAGTAGACCTTAACAGACTACTTGTTCTGTCAAAGAACAGCAGGAATAAATTATTTACCAGACGGTACTCCAAGAGCCAGAACTGTATAAACCTGACTGTGAATGCTTTGATTCAAAATTAACCTTTTTGTTCTAACAATTTTTATTAATTCTGTGGTCACCTGTGGCTAAAAGAGTGAATAAAATCTAACTGGATGAAGTTGTAATCGAACACTATAGAGGAATGTAAATTCTAACCTCCCACTTCAGAAAACCAAGCATTTCTGGCATGTTCTGAAAAACAATCAAAGCATACCAAACCTGATTATCTGAGACAGAGCATAATCAATTGTTAAAATTCATTTGCATAAATTAACACCAGGAGACTCAAACAATCTATAACAACATTGTGCAAGGTTTATATCAAATATATTTTAAGTGAGATGAGATTATCTACTAACCAGTGGAAAAACAAAAACTTTCAACATCTTAAATCATCTTAATCTCGTTTTTCAATGCTAGGGGCATTGAGATCTTGGTTGTATCCTTACTCCCAGATGGTGGAGAAGTCTGGAGAACTGAAAAGAGGAGGCTTTTGTTCAGCACTGAAGAACTATCACTGTTCCTTTGTTTCGCAGAACTCCCACTCAAAGGTCAGCTCTGGCTCTGGAGTAGAACACTGTGTTATTTCTGAACAGATGTTCGTCTGTGACATCCTTGTCACAGGGATGTTCCATTGGGCAACACTTTAGAATCAGATCTCAATTTAGATCCAACATTTATAGTGGGATATAGAGCAGTTGTGTACTCTCATCAGAGGTTATAATAATTTTTGGTCTGTTTTTACCAGTAGCAGTTTACTACATTAAACTTTTGACCCGAAGGTAAAAACCTGTTGATACAGCAGTTAACACAAAGGGGACAAAAGACTCTCACCACTGTGCTGATGTATGTATGTATGTATAATTTAAAAAAGCATTCTGTAATAATAATAATAGTAATAACACATATTATTTTCTAACCCTTCTCAAATGTTAAGTACCTTTTTCTGCTTTTGAACTGTTGAAAGAAAGCCTATAGCTAAAAAGAGCCCAGAAAAACAAAACTATATGATGACCAACCTCATAACCATAGCTTACTGAGTAAACCACAGAATAAAACATTAAGTCTTGCGTGAAAATATTTCCAAACGCAGGTGCGACTTGACAGAGAAAAACGATTTTACTCTGATAGTTTCTTTTCCTGCAGATAGCTTAATCTGTTGATCAGATGAAAATGGTTCGTAATCGATTTGTAATTATCATTCTAATACTGAATTGCCAACAACAAATTAAAAATGGTCCTTATCATCAAGTAACATATCAGCCACAGATACATCAAGCATCTCTACTTACAGTAGTAGCTCATTCTTTTCTTACATAACTGGCTTTCAAAGAGGACAAGAGACCAACAAGAGACATGAGACTGTCGGCTTCAACTTTGATGTCCAATGGGCCACGTAAAGCGACTCTCGTCCCATTCCTGAGGCTGAAGTCACACACACACCGTCCCTTTTGAGTGAACCACATCCATCCGCCGAAGCCAAACAAATCAAAAACAAACAGGGACTGGAGGGGTTCAGAAATTCTCTCTCTCTACCTCTGCGTACCAATTGTTCTGGGTACATTTGCTGGAGGATAGATGAGCTGCACCTGGCTGGTGCCCATAACCACATAATCAGCACCACTCCAACAGCATTTCTGTTCCACGCTAAAACATGCATGGAGACACAAAATGTCCAAAACAGGGAAGTGATTCTATTATGATCTAAAATAAACACTAACAAATGCAATTATTTTCCCAAGCCGCACAAACTAGAAGAGACGCACATAATCTGAGTCAGTAGATTTGATATTTCAAAAGAGACACACCTAGCAACAACTCAAGAATCAATACATCATTTTACAAACCCGCGTCTTTTCATCCATTGATCATTTTATGGTCAGCTACGTGTCTGTAGGTCTGTTCATTATAATATAACGTTTGCTCCACCAATCTAGGAGGGCGATGCTCTCCACAAGATGCCATACCTTTCCAAATAAAGTGCTAAATTCACATAAGCATACATCCTTGAATGCCTTCTGCTTTGAATCACATAACAAATTACGTCAGTATAAACCACCAATTCATGTAAATAAGACAAAGCAATATTATGCAATAAAGGAAAAACAAACAAATCAAAAACAAACAAAGAAACATTATTGTGCTCTGAAATCACCTAACACCCATTGATCTAGTCAGAGTGTCATAACATTGCCTTCCCTGTTTACTGTTAAAACAGAAGGCTTCTCGTGAATGACTAATGCTCCCCCTGGTCAAAAGAAAACCCAACGTGTTTGAAGCCAGACAGAGACCACACAGCTAAATTGCAAGCCTCTTTCTAAGCGGCTGCTGCTGCTAAATGCCAGGTTAACTGTGGCACCATGGCAATTAGAACTCACCCGGCAATCTGCTGCCCATGACAGTAAACCAGAGTGATTTTAGGGTACGGACAGGACACGACTGAATATGATTTCTCAGTCTTGTGAATGCACAGACTGGATTTAAAAATGTGCCTCAGAGCACATTTGGATTTAAAATATATAT
>JAOXYF010000016.1:4484051-4561051 GCA_028565775.1 Sternarchorhynchus goeldii
AGCATATCTATGGTTTAAGCATATCTATAAAATAAACAAATAAAAAAGTACGGTCAGTCCGTGACAGAATGAACAAAAACAGACATGTGATTCCACCAACAGCATACTGTGGTCCATCGTGGCAGTAGATAACGGAGTGTGCACACTTTCCACAAATTATTAATAAACAAACAAACAGACAGACCCTAAGGGTGCGTTTCTCTTTGCCCATATTAAACCCATGTACAGGCAGACCTGGGAGTGCAAGCCTGACCTCAGTAACCTTTGCACTTTACTACCTTGTTTTTTTTACTGAAGACATCTGGCATGAGCTCTTTCAGACATGAAACACTTGTGAACACAAATGCCACTGGAATAAATATAATCAGGTTTATAAAAAAGAAACCGATTGTTTCATGACTGAGCACACTAGCCGAGGCCCTATAACACCAGTGTTTTATTTATGTCTGTTTTTGTTTGTTTTGTTTTGTTTTACGTTGGTTCTGGTAAGATGTAATGTTTTTAGTATAAGAAATTCAGAAGTTAAAAGAATTCTAACTCTGCCCCTGTTGAACATAAAACTCGTTTTATATATCACTTTCATTTGGCTGCTACATACTGTCTAATATGTGCTGCCAAGAGTATATGGCTGTTGTCAAGATAATGCAGATGTTCCATCTGCATGTGTGAGCACAACTTCTGCCTCTTTAGGAACATAAATTTAAATGCACCTTCAGAAGAAAACGAGCACAGTGCATTAAAACTCATTCTGTCCTGTCAATGTCGCAGTGAAAATGTCTACACTTTATTTTCTTCCGGTAAAGATTAAATAAGATAGAAACTATTACTGGTTATGCAGTGTTTAACACAGTTTAACGTAAAACACTAATAAAGCTTTGAAGCCAATGCTGGAAGACGTCGCTGGGCACCAGCTGGCATGGAAGGAGGAAGGTGGGGGGCACATACCTTCATCTGAAACGTTTGAACAATGTTTCATCTGCCCAATATGTTCAGTGTGATACCCACTTAATGGTGAGAGTAGAGAGAGTAGAGGTGAATTAAATGACTGACAAAACTGTAAGATTACATTCGAATATAAATAGGATTGTCAAGTAAAATCACAAAAAAAGTAATAACAGGCTTTTCTTAGGTGCTGCCTTTTTCATTTCACCCAAAAACAACAAACAAACTAAAGCAAACAAAACAGCTCACTATTGGATCGACATCTATAATCCCATTGACTTAAAAATTCCATTGACTTGACAAAGTAGTTTCAGCCAACATAGAGACTTCAGCAAATATTTGTTAGACAAATTATATTTTTTTTTTATAAAATGAGTCACGCTATGCCTGCCAATAAATACAAGAAATAGGAAGTTGACTTTTGATCCGGGGAAAAGCTTACATCAGCACATAGCTGCCAGCATGAATCATTCAGGATGCTCAGAAAGCATGAACACAAAACGTACCATGACTTCATTTACATTTGGACCACATGTAATTGATTTTAAAAGAACACAGTTACCGGTCTGTACAGTTTACTACGCAGCCTGCCTCGATCAAAATGATAAAATACAATGACAAATGCCCTGTGACATTAGAATCCGATGAACTCTGATAACATAGAAATACTGGACCAATTTTTGCTCAAACAAATCCAGTTAAATCCAATTTTCACTGGAGGTCCTGAGCAACAGTTTATGTTCAAAACAACTCACTGGACTGAGCTCGTTTCTTTTAGTAAATAAGACAGACTGGTGTGTGACTGATTTAACCATTTTCTAGCCCATCCATGCTTGAAGCAAAACAAACTTATCATGACAAATTGATTGGTATGGAAAAAACGACCACTCACAGTAACACCTAAAACAGATGTTGGAAGGACCTTACAGGACAGAACGAGCACCCGCAAAAATATTTGTTACCTGAAAAGCCACAGACGGCAGTCACACGTGGGCAAGAGAAGGACTGTGTCCTTCCACGTAATCTGGTTCCAGTAAAAAAAAATAAAAATAAAAATAAAAATTAAAAATCACACATTGAAGAAGTTCAGACTCTCACTTTTACATAACATCCAGTGTTTTACATTTATCCACTCCATTCCTCTTTTACTGTAGTCTGAGAATAAGCAGGCATTAATAAAATCACCCACAATCATTAGCACAGTAAGCAAATCAACCAGGACCTTGAGAACTAGGAGGAACTTTGGAGTTGCTATACCACTGGAGACTAGGATGATTTTTTTTTTTTTTTTATCTGTATAAGACAGTCACTGATAAAACATTTTCTAGTCATTGAAAAAAAATCAAAATTTCAAAAATCAATACATTATAAAGTAATTAACTTTTATTTAATTAATTTAATGTGTTTTTTTACCCTCATTCCTGTCTCACTAGTACATTGGTCCACTACCAGAAATGATTAAACCCAAGAAAACATGTACAGTTAGGCTGTAATAAAGGACAAAGCACAGAGCAGCTTAGTATCAAAGATCTTTGTGGTTCTAGACTCTGCTAATAAAACATTAGGGTAAGACTTTAGGGAGTGTGTTTCCTGTCCTACACACTCCAGCAATAATTTGGGCACACGCACCCACACGTCTGTACTCTGCCTCCCTTTCTCCACACTGTGATTTTCCTCCAACTGATTGTCATTACTGTTATTAGACCATCTATCAGCCCTAAGCAGTTTTCTGGAGCCATCTAACAGGCTCACATCTGTTTTCTTTTGATGTCTACACTGTACATGCCACAGGAGACCCAGGAGGTCCATAAAACAGTTATGTCACTGGGCATGTCCAGCTTGCACTGCATTGTACTGCCAACCACTATTCTGGCACGCAGCTCGCCTCTCAAAATGATGAAATGTACTTGTGTTTCCTGCTAACATAATTTAATAAAACCGTTTCCTTTAAGTGAAGTTCAGTGGGTTTTGAAATTAATTCTGAAAACTGAGATTAGGATTACTGAAACCAATTTATTTTCCCAATGTCAGCATTTTTAACACTGACGTTACTTTTGTAAGTGTAAGACTAAAAAGCAGTAACTATAGCAGTTACCAGCGGCGTGTGATGTGGTTACCACACTTCTTACCCCCATATATGTTTTGAAATGAAACAGTAAAAACATGACCTCTGTGGATCTGAGAAAGAATTTTTATTGTACATTCTTCCATGCTGGTTTTAGTGGGTGTAAAAAAAGTACAACATAGTGTGCTGAGGCACATGGTACACCTGATGAAAACCAAGCTGGCGGGTGGAACCAGGCAGAAGCAGGAAAGGGTGGAGAAAAATCTGTGTGTGTTTATGTGTGTTGTATGACAGAGAGAGAAAGAGAGAGAGAGAGAGCAAGTGAGTGAGAGGGAGAGAGAGAGAGAGAGAGAGAGAGCGAGAGAGAGAGAGAGATTGAAGCCCCGGGGGTGGTGTAGGTAGCAGAGGTGGTGGGGTGTCAGTGTGAGTCAGACCAAAAGGGGAGGGCACACATGTAAAGATATTTAAGATTCGTACAGACTGGGTCCTTCAGTCAGAGGAGAGAACACAGGCCCTAGAAGAACAGCTGCGACAGAAACCCAAGAAAGAGCCAGGCATCCCCAGCAGGAATCAGAGACTCCACAAGAGCAGCCCGAGCTTCTGCAGGCAGCAGCTTTCTGACAGTGCTTCTGGAGCACACCAACACAGCCTCGAGACAGACACCTTCAGGACCGGCAGTCACCTCCACCCCAAGAGGACCAGCAACGCTTTCTTCAACCAGGACCATGAAAAGCACAATGGCGAGGATGGCGGTCGTAGCGGTTGCCCTGCTGCTCGTGGCGCTGTGCCCGACTTGGGCCCAGACGCCAACGAAGAAGCGGGCGGCGCCGGCTAAGGCGGCCAAGACGCAGTGCTGCGACGAGGTGCGCGGGTTGAAGGTGCAGGTGGCCAACCTGAGCAGCCTGCTGGAGGAGATGGGCAGGAGGCAGGAGGCCGACGTCCGGAGCCTGGTGCGGCAGGTGTTGGAGCTGGAAAAGCAGAACCAGCAGCAGGAGGCGCGTGTGACGGAGGCGGAGAGCAAGTACTCGGAGATCCACAGCCGCGTTGAGATCATGCAGCTGCAGGCCGCACAGGCTGCTATTCACACAACCTCAGGTAAGGGGACGGAGCGGGAGGTGTTCCTGTCGGGGGTGGACATCTGTACAAGTGGGGTAACCGCCTACAACAAATTGCCTTACAAGAGCTCCTGTTGTGAATGGTTAAAGAAATCAAGTGCACACTAAAGCACAAGTATGGTTGTGGGCGAGTGTGTGCTTCTATACTGCATGTCCATGTCCTTTGGCTGCCCCCACCATCTGGGGTTATAGGTCACATATGCAGGCAGTGGACATGTGCCACTGTTTGACCTTTGTAGTCATCTGGAGAAATATAATCTGACTCATCTGTGAGCTCAAGGTGACAAAGGCATAGTTTCACAAGATCAATCCAGCCTGCAGGCTGAAAAGGAATGTGTGTCTTTCTTTCCTTTTTGTCTGTTTTTAAAGATTTTTTTTTTTTTTTTTTTTACACTGAAGGGATATCCAACCAATTTACAATGTTTTAGTCCCAGCTAGTAGTACTAGCAAATTCCTAATACTGCATGTTCACTATAGGTCTACAAACCGTTCAATTTCCCTCAAGTCAAACAGGAGGACAACAGCTTTGTCTGGCCTTTTTTTCCCCTGAAGTTTATTCTTTTGTTTTCAATAATTTGTTAAATAAATAGAGCTTCTTAAGTGAGATAGTAGAAAAAAGATCTAAGCTTTTGTTAAGAAAACCCAGATAAGAGGCTTAGGCAAAAAGCAAAAAAATGCTGTTTCGTGCTGAAATGTTGTATGCTTATGTTATCCTTTTATCTACGTGTACATTTACACATAAAACACACACCCACACACCAATTCACAAAAACTATGAACATATTTCTTCAGAGAGAAAAAAAAATACAAGTGGGGGCGTGTCCTAAACTGCTTATAGCTGCTATCGATAGGTACTGATGGCAGAGTCCAAGCATGTCTGGCTGCTCAAAAGAGCCCAAGTCACAGCCCATAATTGGAGCCTCTAACCTTCGAGTCACAAGAAGGTCCATAAAATAAAAGGACAGAGTCCATTAGAAGACCATCACACACATGTTATTTAGGTGCTTCCACAGTACTATTCTTACAAAAATGAAGCTGCCTCTGTATTTTAAAACAGATTTATTACCCATTTGATCAGTCATCCAATTTTCTCTTGCCAGTACAGAGAACACAGTAGAGCTTTTGTTAGAACTTTGCAAACTCTACAAGGTCTGCTTCACAAATCAGAGACTTAATACAGTATTAAAGACCGCAACCTGCCACAGGGCTCCAAGGTGAACCAATCAAGTTTCCCTTTCTGTGATGCAATCCCCCAAGTGGCTATTGTGCTATTAAGAGCCAGACAATTCCGTGCTCAGTTACCCTACAAGCTGAAGGCACACACTGTCGATTTGTTCCAGATGTTCGCACTTTTAGGTGTGACCCTAACACCAAACAAAATTATGCTGAGAAGAAAGAAAGAAAGAAACAAACAAACACAATGTAAACTGTATAACTGAAAGTGTCTGGTACAGAGATCTAACTCTTACATGAATTCTCCTCCACAGATGCAATCTATGACTGTGCATCACTGTACAACAGAAACTACAAAATATCGGGAGAATACAAATTACCAAAAGATGACTATCTAGGAACACCTGAATTGGATGTAAGTGAGAATACTAGGCTTGGCATTGCTGGGTTTTGGAGGGTATAAACAAGCCTTGAAAAACGTAATTTCTCCCTCTTTTTGTACCACTGGTTTTAGGTGTACTGTGACATGGAGAAAAATGGGGGGGGTTGGACAGTCATCCAGAGACGGAAGGTGGGTTTGACCAGCTTCGAACGAGACTGGAAACAATATAAGAATGGATTTGGCACAATTCGTGGAGACTTCTGGCTTGGAAACGAACACATCTTCCGTCTGACCCGGCAGCCCACGGTGCTCAGGATAGAGTTGGAGGTAAGAATATTCCAAAAAAAGTTGCGTCTTGTATAACGTTGCTGTGCGTCTTGTTTAACGGTGGACCTTAACCGATAGCCTTACTTCGGGCGTCATTAGCTGTTGTTTGTTAATCACTTGCAGGACTGGGAGGGTCAAACGCGCTATGCTGAGTACGGCTTTTTCACGCTGAGCAACGAGCTGAACAGCTACAAGCTCTTTCTAGCCAACTACAGCGGGAACGCCGGAGACTCACTCCGCTACCACAACAACACCAACTTCAGCACCAAGAACAAGGACAATGATAAATGCGTGGATGACTGCGCCCAGCTTCGCAAAGGTAAGGGACCGGGATACTTGTCAACAAAGTCAGCAACAAGAGTGTGCATCTGTCCAGGAACTGTTCCAGTTCTCTTTGCTGGTTAGCGCTCAATGACGCAGGATGTTCTGGTCCTAACTTTGTGCCATGTTGGCCTTTCCTGCAGGCGGGTACTGGTACAACTGCTGCACCGACTCCAACCTGAATGGCGTGTTCTACCGCTATGGAGCCCACACCAAGAACACTGATGGCATAACCTGGTATGGCTGGCATGGACCAAATTATTCCCTCAAACGGGTGGAGATGAAGATCCGGCCCCAGAACTTCACCCCTTGAGGCACTTCATGTACAAAAAAGACCCAATAAAACAAAACAAATCAACAAGCAAAAAAAAAAAAAAAGAACACCTTGCTTACCATAACCATGTACCAACACCTAGGAGCATCCACTAGTACCCGCACCTTTACCTGGAAAAACATTTCTATGCATTTGTACTACAGAGCGTTTCTGGACTGAATGTGTAATGTATGATTGTAAATTGTAGTTTTAATATTTATCTTAAATGTTCTATTTTCTTTATGCTTTTCTAGAAACATTTGTGCCATTGAATAAGAAAGCAAACAAGAGTCTAAATCAACAAAATATCTAGTAAAATTGCTAGATAAATTTAGCAAATAAATTTACTTTTGGTAAATTTACGGATAAATTACACTAAATTGTGTAAATGTAAAATGTGTACAGTTCTATATGCCACTGAATGATGAATTAAATTGTATTTTTAAAACCTGTGTCTCCTGTATAATACTAAGAACACCATACAGTTGCCCTGTCTTGCAGAAACAGATACAGGCCTTTGTCTCACTGCATGGTATGGAGCCCTTGACCCTACACCACATTTAAATAATAACCACCCTACTGATTCCCTACTTCCAAGTCTCTCTTACACCACTTGACTAGTGTTTGTTGTAAATTGCATGTACATTTGAACATCTATTTAAGACTTGGGATCAGGCTTAATCCACAACTGCATGTCCATCCCTGCATACCCAGAACAGTTTACAAGAAAAGTCCTAAATACCTAGGCATCAAAAGGTCAAAAACCTTGCCTGGAGACCATATGCTGTTTCATTTTTGCACAGAAAAAGGCATTAGATGAATAAAAATAAAAAACAAAGCAAAAAAGTAGCACTGCAAATTACATGGAAGAGACACAGCGATAATATACTAAATCCCCAAACACGATTAACAAGAAAGGCATAATGACAGCAAAGCCACTGATCCGCAGAAAGGGCAACAGAGGCTTTAAATGGAAAGCCACAGAAAATATAAAATGCCTTTTCATCACTCCACACACAAGTTCTTCATGTGCCATAAACATGCTCAAGACTCCATGCAGCTGGTGGAGGTCTTCTGAGATCCTGGGAGGTCCATATCAGGTCACAGGAACAGGAAATGTGTGGCTTAGCTTGACCTTTTACTGGCATAAGTGCCGTCCCCCTGGCAGATAGGCCCTATTTCTCAAAACCATTCATCAGGCGGTCTTTGTAAAGGGCTTGAGGCCAACTCATTTAGTGGAGAGCCAGAAGAATCTTTGAGGCCTGTCTGAGCCTCAGTCACTAATCAAGTTCTCATTAAAATGGGTTTTACTCAGAGCGTGATTAGTGACATCAGGTTTAGAAATAATGGGGTTGATTTCTATGAAGTAAAATCAAGGAAATTACAGGCTAGAGTCACAGACCAAAGATAAGTTGCTCATTTTATGACCCATCCACAAGCATATGAGCAGAAAGCATCTGCTTGGAAATGCAACATATTGGAGATGACAGTTAAACTTATTATCGCTGAGCAAATGGTGAGCAGATTGTTTCATAACAATATGAGAGCATTTACACGTAAGGCATTCAGACTAAATAAAGGTTTACAATTATAAAAATACATCAGATCGATGACAATTAACCTACAAAGACTTGTACCCTATCATACACCATAGTTATTTTTTAAGTATCCAAAAATACAGATGATCAAATGCAGCACATAAACTCAGAGAAAATGTGACAACGAACCAAATTTGTATCTCAGCAAAAATGAAGCCTTTTCGTCAAAAACATTTAAAAATAATAATAGTCGCTACTTTTTCTATTCCAGTGCGTGTAATTTTTGGATTTTAATTTTGTACTGCACCAGTGGCTTGGCCCTGCACAGATCTGAGACACATGGTGTGCATGGGGAAGCGTTACTGATACATGCACAAATAGACAAGCATACAATAACTAATGTCATAAAATGAAGCACAAATCAAACCCTCAAGTCAAATCCTGCTTTCCCAAAGCACATTCAACTTATGACAAGAGGAGCTGGCCTGGCCTACCAGGAGTCACTCACAAGAGGAGCTGGCCTGGCCTACCAGGAGTCACTCACAAGTGAGATGTAGTACATATTTCAAAAATCCTGTAGTGCAGGATGAACTCATTCAACTCTGGTCATTTCTATCATGCTGATCACTCGAGCTTAACTGATCACATTAAGTCTGCCAAAAGAGTAGGCTATACCTAGACAGCTCGTAACCAGTCTTCAGGCCAGCCTCCATCCCACTTCTGAACGTACCCTGGCTTGTCTCCTATGTTTTGTCGCCAAACCACCGCCTGGTACTGTCATTAGCAACTTCGTCGTGCGCGTGGACCTCAGGTACTGAAGGCAAAATGAATCTCGCCATTTCTGGTGACTTATTCAGCGCCTCGTAATCTAGTGTTCACAGGGCACTCCTAAGCACGCCTCTGGGAGCCAGGCTGGATGAGCGCCTGCTGGGTTGCTGATCGGACTCCGTTGGCAACACCTGCTCATGGATGCTTTGGGAACATGACCTTTGGCTTGACGATGGAGAGCTTCCTTGTGAAATCTGCCCCATTCTTTTCACAGCTACCATGGATCATAGGAGAAAGTGCTATAGGAAAGCTTCACTAGCACAAGTTAAAAGTACTGGAATTGGGAGAGTCATGGGCATGGGAATTAGTGATGAGGCAGTCACTGTCAGTAAATGCAAGGAAGATGGGATAATTACTGGAACTTATGACTTATTATGACTTATTATAGAAGAATTTTTGGAGCCTGATAAAGTCACATTCGTAACAATTTAGGTATTTAGCTCCACCATATTAAAATTACTACATTTGTTTTGAAATATCCTCAAGTATCTTTGGTTATATTCAACTCCCTGGAGGTACTTACAATTCCAAGTTTCTCCTTTGCTTCTTTTGCAAAGTACTTCTTTATAAATACAGAATTATTTGTATAAACATCAGTTTGTTTTCAATCTTCATTTGCTGTCAAGTATCTGGGGGGAAAAGGTCAGGTAGGTTTTTTTGTTGTTAGAATGTAATTTCAATGAAATGTCACAAAAAAGGTCCTGAGTCACACAACCAAATAACTGCCAAGTCAGAAAAACACTTGAAAAGCCAAGTGCACCACAGCACACCAGTATCATTAAAAGAGAACTACACATGGGCTTCATCCCCAGTTATAACAGAATAGTGCAAAAATTACCATCACATGTTAACGAGTAAAGCTTGTTTATAGGCACCCCTGGAGAAGTGAGACCCATCTGGGGGCGCTGAAAACATCTCACGATTGGTTCAAAACATCTCAAGGCTGGCTCAAAACTCAAAACAGGCATTTGGAAAGGCCGAGACATGCACACAAAGGATAAAATAACATAAAATTTCATTTAAAACCCTGAACTTTTTCATTTAAAAGTTCTTTCGCCACCTATACATATAATATGAAATAAACCGATGACACGATTTGGAAAGATGATGCAGGAACGGAGGACTAGAAGATGGGCAAGTGCTTTACCCAGCAGTGGAATCAAAAACACAAATACTCAAAACTTTAAAAACATTAACCTTTAACCAGAACTCAGAGAGCTCCATTTGCAGTACAAGATCAGTGCCATTTTCCTTCAGCCCCATTGCCAGCTTTTCCAAACTAAAAAATGGGGTCATAAAGATTTAACGTAAAGCACAAAAACCAAATATTTGTATCTCCTTTCTTGTAAGAACAACAAAAAAGTACAACAAGCAGATCATGAGTATGAACTTTCAGAGTCGACACACTATACTCAAATTACTAGCGACTTATTACAACTACCCAGAAGGGTAGAACAGCTTTAACCAATCTGTAATAATTTATATACAAAGTTATATACAAAGTTGAATTGAGCCACACAAGTACCTCTGCGTGACACACAAAGCGTGACTGATACTGATGTCTTTTCCTACTTCTGTCCACCTCCACTTGTTCCCAGTTTCTTGCATTATGTCAAAAATTATGTGACTGAATAGGTGCATGAAAAAAAAATCATAACCCTGTTCACATAACCTTTATCTTCCAAATTTCTCCAGAAAACCTTTGCAGCACTACACTCAGCTGTATTTGTACCTTACTGTTTTGACAAATGAATTACCAATTACTTTAAACAGTGTGCATGACGGGCCAAAAAAAAACCCCTAGCACTTATCCTTCCCATCCAGTTACCTGTGTGTAGAAAACACATGGGAAAGGCTTTTAAACTTTGTTACATGTTCTGGCTATTCGGTCATTTCAAAGGGGGAGAAAAACAATGAAACTTCAGGTCCGCCAAACAGCATCTGAGAATTTCCATGCGATTCTTCAGCTGCTTCAAGTTCAATTCAAGATCAAGTCACATTAACTTTGAGAAGCAGAGTGGATGCTAGCTTACCGAACAAACCATACCACATGTCTCTAACTGGCAACACTAGCAGTAGCTTGAGATTCAAAATGTACAGTTTGGTCCACAATACACCTGGAGAAACAAGGTGATTCAAATCACCAATGCAGCTTTAAAAATTCAAAAGATGGTTTTCCTACCTAATGAGGGATTCTAGAATAAGGGGAGATGGGCCTTTCTGGAACTCCAGCTCCTTGTAGTGCAGGGCCTTGGCATAGGCACGACATTTAGCAGCTCTCTCCCCCAGAAGAACAATTCCGTTATCATCCCTCAAAGGCAGTGGCCCCTGAAATTAATGCATAGGACAACAGATAAATAAAATGCAAAACTCACTAAGAACCTCAGCATAAAGAAGCAGAGAGAACGTGAAAATATTTAACATCAGTTCTTCTGACTCTTGCTTTCCCCAGGGAATCCTTCAGCTCAATGTCCTTGAGCTCTTTTCTAAAAGTGGCTGAATGATGTGGCAGTTTGAGGAAACTTTATATTTGATGTATTTTCCAACAACACGACAAATCTCGACATTTGATGAGTAGTTGGAAGGATTTTAAATATTTCACATCATATTATTAGTAGATGTTTAAGTTTTGCACATTGACAAATACAGCGTTGACAAATATTGGAATAAACTGATCTCGAGTTTTAATGCTCAAACACCCTTAAAATATTATAAAACATAAAATGCTCTACCACAATATGTTTAGAGATATCCACAGGTTGAAGGAAAAGTACAATATCCACAAACAACATTAACATACTATTACTTCTTCAACTAACAATTAACATCAACATACTATTCTACATCTATGAAGAACCAATCAGTTTAAAAAGCATTTTCATCAACAACACATTCCTCCATGAAAGGAAGTAAACTGCCAACACAGTCTCAACCAAACAAGGCTTATAACTGACCGGGTTTTGCCTAGAATAAGAGCATTACTGCTCGCAGGTACATAGAGTGAGTGAACCATCATAGGATAGTTGTTCATATAGCTTGAATATTAGTTTGCAGCTTTTATGCTGTAGAGAGGCTAAGTTCAGTCACCTGGCAGAGGATCCACCTATCAGAGCAGTCAGAGCTGCCAAAAACCCAGTGCACTTCCATCTAAGTATTGTGATGAAGCTAAGTAACTTTACTTACTTAGCTTCATCGCAATAGCAACTGACAGCTTTCTACAAAACTTGACACTCATTTTTGAAGTGCAAAGCTCTGCAAATTGAAGTTGCAGGGTAAGAAACAGGGTCAGACATCACTTTAGAAATCTTATGATTGTATCTGTGGCTACTCCATTGCCCTAATAATAAAAAACAAACAAACTTGGTACTTGACGAGTACATGATGTTCCAAAGGACTTGCATCTGTTAGCATTTTGCATTCTCAGAACATTTTGATTTTTTTTTTAAATTAATCTGGATTTGTTTATAATGATTTTACTAGCTGCTTGCCTGTAAATAATAATAAGATTCTTCAATCGGAACCATGAACTTCATATTAGAGGTGTGTGCTGACCTTGTCGCTATGTTCCATGAATTCAGCCAGGTTGAGCAGGGTCTGCGTGACCTCAGCAATGTCCTGAGAAGTGAGCGCCAGCTCGATGCTGCGGATCAGCTCGTCCTGCTGGTCCTCGCTGAGCTCCGACCAGCACGACAGGAACGCGGCGTTAAACAGATCCCTGCGTTAAGGAGATGCAGAAGAGTTAGCCATGCAAGCAAGAGTATGTCCAGGAAGGACGAAACAACGTAGAGAACAGAATGCACTCTCAAGAAAAGCATCTCGCTGCATTTCTTTTAGATGCATTTTATTTATTTATTTTTAAAAAAGGTTTCAGTTTAAACTCTGTGCACTTTCTTTATATTTAAGATACATTCATGACAAGAGAAGACAGGAAAGTTTGAGTCAAAGTGTGGTTGGCAAGCAGAATGTCACCTGGCCAGTGGAATGTAGGTCTGGGCGAGCGACCAGCAGGAACGCAGGGCGGGGGAGGACGACTCCTTCAGCAGAACCACACTGAGGCGCCGCAGCCACTCCAGCCAGTCATCCTTGGACACCTTCCTGGCAGCACCCCATGCCTGCCAGCCACACACACAGGGCGAGACGGCCAACGTTCATGCACACGGTTGAGGGTACGGTCAATTCAGAAGCTATCTGAGTGCGTGGTTTTGCTTTCTAAGTAATATCTATGTGGAGTGGTAACATCCATGATTTTCAAAGTCAGTCAGCAGCCTGTAAAGACAGAGTAGCTGGCAGCATACGCACTAAATGCAGCAGGGCAATTGCTACTGGAATGAGACGAATTTCTATCTACACTGAAAGAAATACTGGACTGGAAGACTTTTACACGGTTACAGAATACCTCAACAAATATGTATGGTCATGAGTGAGTAAAATATTACTAAGCCTTATTATTACTAAGGAAAACAAAAAGAAGGGGGGGGGCAGGTGGGTGTTGCTGTAACCAGCTGGATCTGCTCCTCGTCATCAAGGAGTGAGCAGGGTTTGGGTGGCAGAGAGGGAGGAAAGATCTGCTTGTCTTTAGGACGTTTGCCATGAATCATTGTGATGTGCTCGCCAGTCACAGAAAATTGATAACAGACTCAGCTGCCATGGCCACAGACACTGCTGGCCGGTCTTGGCGGGATCGTTGACAGCACAATCCCACGCGTCGTCCCTGATTTCCAGTCAGCCATAGACCCACAACTAGTAACAGTCACGCTCCGGGGGAACTTACGGAAACGTAAGTTTGTTCACTACAACCCAGCCACGTGTGTTCTGCTAGTGCAAGGTTAAGGCACTAATGCAAGTCATTACTAATGCAAGATTTTAATACAGGTTTATACACTTAATGGCCATCTGCTTTGTCAGTTAGGGAACTTCATTCCAATATAAACATATATTTTTGAGGATAATTTTAAGTGTTGCACAGGGAAGCCATGTTGAGAACATTTTATTGTACATTCCATTCCAAAGGAAATTACTGTAGCTACTTGAGATAAGGTTACAAAGAACAACAGTCCTAAAAACCTCTTAAAAGACCCTTAAATTATGAGTGACTTAACAGTGTGTTTGTGCACTTTGGTCAGTGCATTTGCTAAACAGAAATTCAGTTACCAGATGAACCTGTGGGACTCAACAAGAAAACATCAAAACCTGTGGTCTTCATTATTAAGTTGTGACCAAGAATTCCAAATGAGCACCGTGCAAAATGCACCTCAAAAATTGAACCAGGGTCTTTGCCATGAAGGAGGATTTTTCGGTTGACATACCATAACAGCAACTCTATCACACAAATGCTGTGGAATTAGTATGTATAAAGGATGTCACAAAAAACAGCTGGCAGCAATAAAACCAGAGAATACGATAATATGGAACCCAGTGGTGAGCCAGCTAACCTTCTGAAGTGCAGTTGTGCTGACGTGAAGCTTCTTCATTGGACCCGATTCCACTGGGCCGCTGACCAGAGTGTCACCCTGGTTACCACGTGACTGGCGATGCTGGAAAATCTGACAGTCTTCTTCCTCGTCAGCTAGAGTATAACCCTGAGAAAAAAAAGGGCAATGTTAAAAATTCCTGCCTATGTGTGTACAAAACACACAGCAACTTAACATTACGCTTGGGTAATGATCAACCTAGAAATCACTGAAAGGGCTAGATCTTATATGTCATAGATCTTAAAATATGGCAAAAAGCAGTATGATGGAGAACACAGTTTAGTTGCAGGTACAACTGGCCAACAAAGAGGGCAGCAGCAGCAAGATATTAGGCTTAGCTGAACTATCCTCTCTTGTTAACTACCGACATTTATCTTAATATTACGCTGAACATAAAGCTGAGACCGAAGGTGAGAGTTGTCGGTGGGAGCAATTGGTGCTGAATTATTCCAAATGGTTGATGGTGCTCAACAGTTCAACACTTCAAGACAGACATCTGATTTAAATCACATCAGAGAAAACTTCAGGGTATAACACACATCACAGCAAGTGTTGTGACATGTCAGCAGGAAGTATTATATTTGGCAGCAACACAGCTAAACTGTTTTTGGATGGGGCGGGGGAGGGTGGTGGTCTGGGTTCACCAGCAAAGATCCACTGGAGACTCACACAAGTTTCCAGGAAATTACGGACACATCTTCCACCTGCAGACAATGTGCCATTTGTTTCCAGCCATAGCGCCCTGTTTCGAGCGCGTCATCCTTGCTCACACCCGTCCTGTTTGGCTGTGACCACACACCGCTGGACGCCGTGGGGGACACTGACCTTAACAATGCGGCAGATGAGGACGTCGTAGCGCTGGTGGTTGATTCGGTGCTTCAGCATCACTTTGTTCACCATGGGAATAAAGATCTGGTACTGTGTGACAAAAAATAAACAACAACAACAACAAAAAAGCATTGCATTAAGGGAATGTCCATTTGCAGGAGCGCCGTTCGAGCATATCTTACGCACGCTCAGGGCTTCTGTTAGGGTTTTAATTCACGTACATGGGTAATAAATGAGGCATGAAGGAATGCGCGTGTACATATGCTTTTTATTCACTATGCGCCTGTAATTGTGTGAGCCTCTAAGTACTGTTATGTGCACGTCTGTGAGGCAGAGGGCTGAAGACGCTAAACGGCCCTTTCTAGTGCCTAGCCAGACTACTGCCCCTGCAACTGAGGCCCGTGGCTTTTCATGTTTAAAACCTGCACTCCTCACGCCTGCTGCTCATTGGGGCCACATGCTGCCCCAGTAGTTTTATATGCACCTCGGGAGGGGTGATAAAAAGGAAAATGACATCATCCCACTCTCATTAGCAGCCTCGTTGTGAACTCAAAGTGGGCCCGTGACATCATCAGTGGGCCACTTCTGAAGTTTACATAGAATTATGGCAAACAGGGGGCCTTTTCTCCACCAGGTGACCTCATCACTGGAATTATTCAAGCAGCCCTCAAGCAGTCTTCATTGGAAATCATGGAAATATTTTGACGCTGTTATTTAGGGATGGTAACTGAAACTGAAAGCATGCACTGGCACTTTGTCACTGTAGGCACCTTTTTGCCGAGCTGGAAGACCAACGAGGACAAGGTGTCCATGGCCGTGCTTCGAAGCTCGGGCGTTCCGTCTAGGGTACGCACGATGGGATGGATGATTCTGGAGGCGTAGTCAGTGAAGTCCAGGGACTCGGTCAGGCGATCTAAAGTCTCCAAGGCAACCCTAGAGTACAAAACAGAGCAAAAACATCATCTGGAAAGCTGGCAAATTATCATACTTCATACAGGGAACACTGGGATGTTTCTTTTTGGAGTAATCGTAGCCCAAAACATTCAGATAATCAAATTACTCAAATAAGCGATTTAAACTGCATCATGTTTATTTATTTTTTTTAAACTTCATATGCAACTGCAGTGCAACATTTATTTGTGAGGTCAATGTGATCGGAAGAAGAGAAGACTGGAGTTCTGTGCTGTAGTCATTCCTATTGCAACAAGAAACTTTTATCACCTATTTTTCTCTTTTAAACTAAAGAGTCTTGATCTCTTCTCCATATCTCAGTAAGGCTATAAAGAAAGGCTCTGCAGTTCAACTATATGTCCTATAATAAAATATAATCCTGTACTACTTTCAACAAACAGCCAGAACATTCTTTTACAAAGTTTCACCAGAAATCAAAGGCGAGTTCCCCATTCACCCAAAGTGGTTTGCAGGGGCGATCGGATTAGGCACAATGTGCGCCACTGAGCTCTGCTGCTTCCATCGGTGAGACCTGATAACGTGGACGCCTCTCTGATACAAGAAACCGGCTCACATCTATCCTCACTGACATGCTTAGCTGAAAAGAGGCTAGGACTGCATCTTTGCCACCTTAACTCTCTAGAGCTAGCTGTTGAGGTTTCCTACTCAAGCTGGGGTTTACTGACAGGGAAGAATAGTTTGGTTGGCACTGAGCTGAAATAATTGCGGACTTAAAAAAGACCCCAGTGTCTATGTGGCAAACACTGCAACAGATCATTAGCACAAATCACTGAAACTTGCTGAAATTTTCTGGGGCCTAATTTAGATATCACATACTACCAATCTGCTGTGCTCACAATCTACGTATATTTCATGGCTAGGAAGGTTTATGAGGTACTAGACCTCAAATGATAAGATACATAAATGCAAAACCTTTGCAGATATCAGTTTTTATTAAGTTAGTTCTTAATTCACACATGTTTTACAGAAAGCTAAAATACAAACATCGAAAAAATATATTACCGCCTAATCAGCAAGAGAAGTGCTAGGATGGGTATATACTGACTTGCGTGCCTGCAGAGGGACATCTGGTGCATCAAACAGCTTGACGATGGGAGGCAGCAGCAGGTGGAGGTAGTCGTCAAGGTTGGCACCAAACTGTTGTATGGCCAAGAGCAGCTGAAAACAAAATGTATCATGGCTCAGAAATTACAGTGCTGGACAAATGGTTGTGAGCTTTGGGTTGACGTTCCTGATTAATCTCTGGGTCATGTTGGACTCATTAATAGCCCTAGAATTAAAAAGAAAAGACTCTCCACAGCTACTGATGATTAGCCACAGCTTGTAGCAACTAAGCATATCTGCAGAAATAAACCACCAGAGAAGTTGGTTGACTTGAGGGGACCAGTCAGCAGCAGTAGCATTTATGGATGAGGTGTTCCGTTAATGAGACGAACTTGGATGAGGCAGGACTTAACGAGACGGACTTGCTCCGTTTCCAAATTTCCAGACGCATTGCTGCGTACAGATCTTTCTCTCGCTCCGAGAGCATTCAAAGCCATGCGTCAATCGCCGTCTCGGTGCTTTCTGGAAAACTCAGCCTTTGGCCCTTTGTTGTTTTAGATGTTGCACCATTGGGAACAGGGGACACGAAAAGGTCAGGGGTCAGCAGGTCAGCTCACACAGGTGACGGAGCTGTTTTCTTTTCTCTCCCATGTCAACTGGAAGGAGGCTCAAAACCTCCCTTGGAGGATCCCAGACGCTCCACGTGAAGCGAGGGCTCATGGCCAGGACACCATTACGACCTCTCCAGTCACGCAGCTTGCCGTTCATATAAAGTGTCATGAGGTGGGGGGATTTGCAGGCGTGTGAGGCTGAATAATTATAGCTGTTGGGTCTGCTGGACTGAGCCAATGGTCTCGTGTGTCTGCGAGTGGCTGTTATTCCATCTGAGTGGCGGTGGGTGCAGATCTTCTCCAGACGTCTGTGATTGAGGACCGCCGGGAGTCTCTGATATTCTTCACCCTGCTTTGAAGTGCAAGGGTGATTTTTTTTTCTCACAAGCCACATTCTGGCCTGACAGCCTGACATTTATGAGCGTGTTTTGAGGCAAAATATCTTCATCTGTGTCCCGGCAAAATCTAAAAGTGAAAACAGTATACT
Source organism: Sternarchorhynchus goeldii (assembly GCA_028565775.1). Classification (NCBI taxonomy): domain Eukaryota; kingdom Metazoa; phylum Chordata; class Actinopteri; order Gymnotiformes; family Apteronotidae; genus Sternarchorhynchus; species Sternarchorhynchus goeldii. The sequence continues at coordinate 4,502,469 of JAOXYF010000016.1, forward strand.
TTGGACTCATCAGAATTGCTTGAAACACAAGTTTCAAACACAAAATTTTTTTTATGCTGCATACAGTTTAATTTTTTTTTTTAACATTTGGATGCCAAGCTCTCCAGCCACCCATGAATGCAAACATGTCCTTCAAGTGGAAGTAGAAGTAAAAACACTAAAAATCAAATCCAAAGAGCAAAACTTTTCCAGATTTCCATTATCAAACAGTCAAAACTCTATAATATATCTAATGCACATCAGGAATCAATAAGATTTCACCTGGAGTTATACTGAGAAATAACAGAAAAAACATGTACATTCCATTGTTGTGTTCAAAGCAATGCAAATATAAGCATAGATGTGGAATTGGAAAGAACAAAGTTCGTGACTATGGTAACAGGGTTATGAATTCCAAAATTCAGATTATTGAAACATAATATTATATATATATGGAAATAAGGGATTTAAAAAAGTACTTCAATGGTAAAGAAGCATGGCAAAGTCTCCAAGCTTAGCATTAGGCTGAGGGACCGAGGGTAGTTGGCTCACCTGGTTCTGGCCGGGGAGTTTGGCCTCATGCATGGGACCACTGCTGAAGTGATCCAAAAGCCTCGGGTCAACTCCACATACCAAGGCCTCAGGCCTCAAGGTTAAGACATGAGAGCAACCTCACAAAACTTCTGTAACTGACTGCTTGGTAACCGACAAAAAAAGTAGCCAGCTTCCGACTCACATTTAGAAGTGTATATTTTTCTATTGCAAAGTGGGTTTATGCAAAAATTGGTCTAGTTGGAAAGGATGTATTCGAAAAACAAAATGTGGATCCTAACTTAACTCATTGTGATTTTATTCTGAGAAAACACACAAGAGCATACAGAGTGTTCTTGGGCAAATGAGCTTCTGAAGACCTGCGGCTGACTGGCTCGGGCGGTTCCTCAGCTGTAAGTGATTTGGATAATAAGACAGTGGCAAACTGATGGGGAGACAGTGATCCAGCTTTGGCGGTGTACTTCTGACCACTTAAATGCAATCACAAGCTACGTAATTATTTGCATGCTTTGTGCTTGCGCGTGCGCTTACCTTGATGGTTACGCTGCGTCCGGGGCTGTTGTCGTGCATGAAAACACGCAGCATGTGCGGAATCAGCTGGGGCAGATAGAGCTTGAACTCCCCTCCAAGAGCAACCACTATTTGTTCGATGAGCAGGATGATGGTGTTCTGCATGGGGTTGTTTGGGGTCCAGTACTCCTGAAGACACAACAACATGGGTGCATGCTGTGTGAATCTCAGGAGAGCAACACTGTGACATTCAAGTGTCGGCTCAATACTAGGTAAAAAAAATTAGGAATCAAATGCCTTGTGTTCAGTTACCTTAAGAACAAACCCAGACTGCAGACACTAACTGTTTTTTTCTCTATAACAATGCACTCATGTGGCTCACATTCAGTATCCAGACAGACACAAGAGAGAAGTGAGAGGCCAGAGGACCAAAATCACTACCTCATGTATTCTGTGTGGAAGCAACTGCAGGAGCAGTTTTGGGGACGACCGAGAGTACCTGCAGGGTGTCACGTTCACCACGTTAACGTGAACGGCACAGACCAGGAGAAAGATCACTCTGCCCTACGTGATACCACTTTAAAAGCTCAAAAACTGAATCACAGTCTTCAAAAAAGCAATGAGTAGACATGGGAAGTGGAAACACTGACTCAGACACTTCATAAACCTGTCGATATTTTCTTGGGGCAGACCACTATTAACTGCTGGAAGGGGGGGGATTGAGGGTCCCCTATGACGCAGCTTAGGTCTGCCGCCCCGTAGCAGCCACAGCAGGATTTTTTTATGTGAAGTCTGCAATGGCTATTGCCGCCCATCTGGTACACTTGGTAAAAGAGGAGCTAAACATCGAAGAAACCATCCATTGTTTTCATGCTCTAGATGGGACTAGCATGCCTTAAGCTCTCATCTCCGCCACCATAAATCACCATAGATCTGTCCTGAGGTGCTAAGTAAAAACAATTGGGGTGGGGGGGGGGTGTAGTGGAGTATAAAACTGAACAGTACAAAATGAAATCTAATTGTTCAGAGTCATGTTTATAAGAAATGGATTAGATCTGATAAATTGTGGGACTTGTAAATAAAAATTAAATAAATGAATTGAGGAGTAAAACACTGCAAATTAGAGCTATGTAGATGTTGAGTGGAAGCGATTATTGGGGACAAGCAGCTCACTCACTCGGATCAGGGTGAAGATGTCATCCATGTAGGGACGGATGTGGATCTTGACAAAGCACACCACCATCCCCATCTGCTGGAAAAGAAACTAAAGGGAGGCAGAAGACAGAAAACGGGTGAAATAAACCAATTGAAACCAATTGCTAAGTTATTAAGTTATTTAGAGGTCATGAAACTCAATCTGATGCAGGATATCAAGAAATTATGTGTTCTGCTCAGTCAAGCTAATTTGCCATGATGATTTCATATGCGTGGGTTAGAATTTTTTCTTGCCTGGCCTCAAAGGCCCAGCAGAAGGTAACAAAACACCACGAAAACTCTTGACTGTGCTTCATGGTTATTACGTGACAAAACCCAAAGTACAGAACTAAAACCAACATGCCTTCAGCAACATACAATACAAATAATATTGTGCAGATGAATAATGAGCAACTTTAAAAAACAACCGTTTACAGCACTATTTGAACCAAGCTATACAATTATTATAACCCAACACTGTGACCATTTACCTCTCTTATGCTGGCGTCACACACTCGGATGACGTTGAGAAACGTGGGCATGACCTGAGGCAGGAACTGCACGCACTTGAGGCCCAGAGACTTGAAGATGAATGTGACGGCCTGCACCACCATGGTGTGGTGGTTGGAGAGCGAGGGGTCACGAAGGATGCGCATCAGCGTCACGATGGCCACGGCCGGGTAGAACTCGTCCAGGGGCAGGTTGCCCATGTTCACCAGCATCTCACTGGTGCTGTAGTCCGCTGGGGTAGAGAGAGAGAGGAGGGAACTGATGTATGCATATGGATACGCAATTCAAATTTTTTTGCAAGGACACGGCTGTGCGACAACCGGACAGTCAGCCATGTTATGTTGGGTGTCAATGGCTTTCTCTCGCTTTAGAGAGAGATGACTTGAGAAAAAAGTGACTGATCGGTATCAGTAGCTTTAAAGCAGAAAAGAAATGGTTATTGGAGATGGTTAATATTGGGAAAAAAATTTTGGTCTTTCAACGAAATTTACCAGCTCGATCAGCTAGGGAAAAAAATTCACTTTAAAAATACCAAAAAGTCCTATTCAGTAAAATGAAAAATAGTAAAATAAAAACCAAACAAACAAAAAACAAACAAACAAAAAAAAAACAAACAAAAAAAACAAACAAACAAACAAAAAAAACAACCCACAATACAATTAAATAAATAAATACACTTTTAAAATTTTTTAAATATGCTTAAACAAACATCTTATGAGAATCTTCAACTTGTCAAAAACAACTCTGCTGAAATAAATGGGCATGTGAGTGTGAAGCAGACAGACGATCTAAAGCATGTGAAGAATGAGACAGTAAAGCTTTTTTTGTTGTTTGGTTTCTCCATTAGTGTGCAAGCTGAAGTATGGCTGCCTCTGTGGTCTGTGGACACTTCCTATGGTCATAAAGCTGTTGGGTTGGCCCCACATGCACAGTAAACCAAGTTTGATCATCCAGGAAGGTGTCTTAGGGCTATTTTTTCCAAAGCGCAATGACTTCATCGTGTCTGTTCCCCATATGAGATATGAGTTCCCCCGTGAGATATGTTGAAGTGGTTGATGTTGGCATAATGGGTGTTGCGTCTGGCAGGGGGAGCCAGTCGGAACCAGGCTGCCCAGTTGCCAGGAAGGGGGGTTGGAGAGTGGGTAAGCACGTGAGCGGCGACCGAGAGGTGGGGGTCGAGTGCGGAAGAGGCACCAGAGATGATTGACAGTTGCTTTTCCTATACCAGTGGTTCACCAAGGCTGCTCAGACATACGAGCTAAAGCCAGTAAACTAAACGAAAGGACAGTCTGACGGACACAACTCCTGCTTTGGTTTAGTGAAATGTTTATTAGTTAACCTTCTACACAGAGATAGAGTTGGTGACCTGTAGTCCTGATGACAATGCCAGAAACATGCAGGTAACTCTACAAATCATTCTACTCCTGGGGTGACAGAATGGCAGTTAAAAACAGTATACAAATTGTTTTTCACAACAAATCCCACCCTTCTTGTCTCAGTAGCCTGACATAAACTCATTCCATATGATTTTTTTTTATTAAAAAGTAGCTTCTTAGCTACTTTGTTGCCATTGTCCTTTAGGAGGGGGAGAATTGTGACTGGAAGCAGTTCTCCAGGCAGCAGCAGATGCAAATGGAGCTGCTCTAGAAACTGCCATTCTACTGTAAACCCATCCCTCCATTGGGAGCTGTCCGCAACTTCCTGTCTCCTGGTGCTTCATGTAGCCCCACTGCTAAAACCATTAATTATCCCTCTACTCCGAAAACGGGGGGCAGGGGGGGGGGCTCTAAAACTACTTGAGGAACCGGAGATCCTTGGGTCAATCTCTGTGGTGTGCAGTGTCACCTAAGATGGGGAATCTCTAAGACATGGTCCTCAGCTGATGACCGAGATGGCTGATTTAATTCACCTCCACAGACATGAGGTATTTCTATAATTCTCCCACAGTCACCAGCAGTGGAGAACATCAGTTTTAAAGCTCCTTCCCACACAAACCTCTTTTGGGCAGAACAGCTGACCTGAGTCTAACTGTTAGCGTGTATATTTTTTCAGTGAACCCTACTGGTTCGTGCTGAAGGACATCAGATTGGAACAACACTTGCATGTTACACTAAGAATGAGTCAGAGATGGAAGGAGATGTTCAGACACGTCAACTGCCTGGTCTGCACCTGGTGAGGAGACAATGCCTGAAAGCTGTGTGCACAGACCTGAAGGCATACACTGCAGTTAGCATAAAATACACTGTATTTATGAATAGGCAAGGTCTTAATACATAACTGAGCAAGGGAAGAGATGAGAAGAGATTATGGTTTTCCTAGGGCCTTGTTTTTATTACAAATCCTTTACAAAAGGGGCACAATGTGCTTGCAAAATGTGACTTGTAAAAGCTTTTTGACTGAAGCATAATACAGGTACTGGAGGGTAGAAAGGTTAGGAACACAGGATTTCTGAAAGATGACAGGTGCAAACAATCTCACATAATTACAGTGTTTTGGAAGGGTGGAGCTGGTGAAAGGTGTGCTCTGTGTGTAAAAAAAAACATCAATTGGGATACAGCACTGAAAATGTTTATGGTGAACGCTGTTGATCACTGCCAGGACATCAGGACTTACCCGAGTCTTGGCTGGATTTGGATTCTGATAGGCTGACAGCAGAAGCATCACGGGATTGGTCAATCATGCCAATGTTAACTTTGTGCTTGTAGGGGTCCAGAGCTCCAAGGAGGCCAAGAACACGAATGGCCTGAACAAAGTATTGCAAACCAGAGATGAATAACCTCAATCTGTGTTAGTATCCCAACTAGGACACAATCCTGTAAGACTAATCACAAGGTATATGTAAATGAATGTAGGTAAATGAATACATGTTTAATTATATTTGGATGCATAGAATATATAGGACCTACAAGCTTTCTTAGTCCATGTGTTTATTCACAAGGTTGACATTCTTTCCCCAAAAGTAACCAAAAAGGATTGCTACTTAAAAAACCTTAAGAATATATCACCACCAGATATTTAAAAAGCACTGTACCTCTCTTCTGATGCCTTGGTTCTGCTCTGTTTTCAAGAAGTTAAGCAGCACCTCCAGCAGAGAGGGGTACTTTCTGTAGGGCTCCACAACGTAGCCTGTACTGGCCACCTGCTGGCCCAAAGTCCACAGCGCCACCTGGTGGATGACAAATCACATGCAAGCTTCTTTTGACAACAGAGATTAAATTTGTGCTTTCACCTATGGTGATTCAAGATTAAATTAAATAAAGAAATGCTTCATACCACAATGCTATTAATTCATCATTCTGTTTCAATTAGTGTTGCGCAACACTGTCTCCCGCTTTCAAATTTTATATATATCAAAAAGGTCACAATATATAATCTTACAGACGATGCTCAGTAAATAGATCCAATCGAGCATTTTAAGATAAAAGTAAAATGTAAAGGGGAAAAAAAAAATCTGAAACAATTAACAATACTCAGATACCTGAAACATGCAATTTGATTGTCTTTCAAGCGATACCAATGATTGTAATTTTGATACAAGGACTTCAGCATACCTGTCTTTTAGCTAATGACGAAGAGTCCTGAAGCATGTCCATGATGATGGGGAATAGCTCATCCATCCATTTTCTCATCTCCAGCCCACTCACCTACCAAGACACCCACATACATACCCCACAAATGACCAACATCCTGTAGACTGCAATCTGCTCTATAACAAAAGTCTGATCAAACCGGATAAAATCTGATTTAAAATATCTGATAAAAACAAATTCTTGCAGTGATCTGTCTAGGAAGATCTGACACCTTACTAAAGTAAATTACTCTATTCACTGTACATGTCCATAATTCTGAGGGAGTACTTAGGAAATCCTTCTCAATATTCAAATTATACTTTTATAGTTTCTATATACATACAGTAGGATGACTGGTCATTGTTTTTACCCATCTTCAAACCAGCACTACTCTCTCCATGTCCACAAACCTCCACTTACTTTGAACCCTCATCACTTCTACCTGTTTTTTTCTGACCTGTCTCTCCTCTAATTGTCTTCTGGAAGATTTGCCACCTCCTGTCTCTACTCTGGCATCACCTGCACTTCCTCTCCTCTGGGTGGCGACCTTGGCCCTAATCCTGACCTCTTCGTGCCCCTGCCCCATCCAGCAAGTCACCTGCGCAGGACAGCAGGTGAGGTGATCCTCGGAGCACGGCATGTCACGCATCGGTAGGGATGCGCGTTCTTACCTGAGCCAGCTCGCCAATGGTAGCTAAGACGCTGATGACTACACCAGGGTTGGGATCTGGGTCCTTCAGCTTCAGGATCAAGGCCTGGAAGGAGAGCATGTTACTGAGCCTCCAACGCTGACTACAAGACAACAGTGCTGATAATGCAAGCTGACTTACAATTTGACACATATATACAATATATACAATCTTTAAGAGGTATGCATTTGTAAGATGTATCACGATACTGCACATCTCTTACCATTTATATTACAGCCCTTAACTCACTTCTCAGATTACATTTGTGCCTTAACTGGCATCTGGGTTTAACACCTGCATGGGCTGAGTTTAAACAAAACAAACTCAGAGTGGAAGAGCTGAAGACCTTGAGAATGGGCTCCATATAGGGTCTGATGAGGCGGGGGGCGTTGGACACCAGGTGGCCCAACATGCGGGCGCTCTGCTCCTTGTTCCGACCTACGCCACTGTGCTCCAGCTCAGTCAGGATCTGGAAAAGAACCACGGAAGCATCCCATTTGCGTTTCGTTCGTGCTTTCCGCACTGGGCAGTTGCTGTCATCACAGTACTCCCTTGGGAACTGAACCCATCAGCCTGGTGCTGCGAGCACTTTGCTCTACCAGGTGAGCTACAGGAGAAGTTCCCGCACGGCGTGAGGTGCAGAAGGCAAGCAGGGTCACCTGGATGAGCATCTTGCGCAGGAAGGGCATGACGAAGGCCGGGTTCATGCTGCTCAGGCGGCCGATGGTGCAGATGGCCAGCTCGCGAATCTCAAACACCTCGTCGTTCAGTGCCACGAACAGGGCCTGCAGGTTCTCCGCCTGCGCCAGGTGGCCGTCAAAGCGTTCGTCCAGAGACGCCAGCACGCAGTAACGGATGTCAGGATCTGGAAACCACACACAAAAAATATTTTAAATGTAAAAAAGTGCATGTGATCAAATTTAAAACTGTACTGTCCACACGCCACTTGGCCTTTTCTGAGGGTAGATAAAAGGTTTTATATAGAGTATTTTATATAGTGTATTTTAGGTTTTCGTAGTGTTTATAGCTCTTTTGTATGAGCACTTTTTCCCACAAGGACCTGCTACTTTGTTAAAGGCATGCTAGTATTTTAAGTATTTTTTTAACATAAAATTTCAAGAAGTGAAATCAATCTTGACCTGAGAAAATGTGTTCAAAATTACCCATCTAATTAAAATAAAATTATTTCTCCAAATCCAAGTGTCACAGATAATACCGACACAGCTCCTATGGTGCCACAGAGATCAAACGAAGCCGTTCTCCTCACCTGGGTCGGTGATTCCCACCACGAGCAGCTTACTGAGGACGTCGGCCACCACCTGCACGGCCGTCTGGCTGACCACGTGGCCGTGGCCGCTGATCAGGTGGATGGAGGGCGTGAGCAGGTGCGAGCAGGTCCGCGCCGCCTCCATGCGGATTTCCTTGTGCTCGCTGCTCAGGAAGTGGTCGGCGCAGTGGCGCACAAACTGAGTGAGGGAGTGGCCTGGGGACGGCAGCAGGCAGAGGGGGAGTACAGGTGTGAGGCTGATGCCATGAGACACCCGGGTTACACCACAAACAGGATAGCATGTTGGTATGGGTTTGTTTTTGTTTTTTTTATGCACAATCTTAAATATTTCACCAAAGCGCCCTATTTCATTTACACATGCTTTTAGTTCAGTCGCCCCAGTTTGCTGAATGCGTCACATGCCGAATCAAACAAACAGCATTAACAGAACAGTTAGTTTACAACTAACGTGCTGTTCTGGACCGGAACAGCTCAGAAAAGAACCCCGCGCAGATGGAGAGGTAAGAGGAAGCCGGTGGTACCCTCGAACTCGAAGCTGCCCAAGGTGCGCAGTGCCAGGGTGATGCTGCCCACGTCGCTGGCTTCGGGGATGTTGGTGAGGCTGGGCGAGGCCAGCTGGTGCGCCAGGCCCTTGGGCATGCCCGGGTGACGCAGCGGCTTGTGCATCAGCACCAGGGACAGCATCTTCAGCAGGCCGTCTTGGATGTCCTTCTTCAGCTGCGGGATCTGCCGGCTCAGGTCGTACAGCACGGCCGTCAGCGCTGGACTGGGGGGGAAGTGGGGAAGTGGATGGTAACGCCTGAAGGTATGAATTTCTCATCCTGCTTCCAGTATCGGAACATACATTTGAACAATATATTGCTTGCTGAGTACAATATACTGCATTAAATATGATATTGACTTAAACGTAATTAAAAGAGCAAATACAATCAAGAGTTTGTACTTAAGTGAACTGGGGCAGAACATGATTTGTTTCAGGTACTTTGATTACTACCTAAGTCCAACAGCTAACATCGGTTCCAGGAGCTCTTTGATGTCTTGTTGAATGCTGGGTCCCAGGGCTCTAGATAACATGCTAATGCAGGTGAAGACCGTGGCATCCACCTGCATGGTCTTCTGCCTCCTAAGAAAGAAAGACAGAGATTCAACAAGAAAAAGATCAAAATCACAGGACATTTGATTCTAGCAAAGCATTATTTAGAGCAAGAAGAAAGCAGGTAAACAGGTCAATTTCATACACATAATTCATCACAACTTTTGACAAGCTAGTCATTGGTCTTCCCATATCCTGTGCAAAAAGTTCTTTAATAGTTTTTACTCAACACACTAGTGTTTCATGCATGATGGCCAAACAAGACCACAACAGTTCCTGCTGGAAGTTGTAGTTCTTTACTTGTGTGCAAAATCTTTTGGTGGCAGTGCTGCTTTTATGATCTCCAGGATCTTGGAGAGGTAGGGCTGGATCTCGGTCCTCACGGCCACCACCAGCAGCCCAAGGGCCTGGAAGGCGGCTGTGCGCTCCTTCTCCTTCTTCAGACAGCCCAGCAGGTGGCCCATCGTGTCTGACAAGTACTGATCTGAGGACAGAGAGGCAGGGCCGCAAAGGGCTGTAAAAGGGCTGTAATAATATTTGTTGTTGTTATTGTTGTTATTAATGTATTTAATTATAATTAAAGACATTACTAAGAAAAAGTAAAAATTACAACAATAAAAAACATCAGATTTACAATTAGACTTAAATTCCAATGCAAATTTTAGCATTAATGCCAAAAACCGCCCATTAGAACATTAAATATAGTAACATATTACATTACAGGAATAATGTTATTCTTCAAGTGTGAGTGTAATTTGAATAGTGCAACAATACCAGTGAAGATATTGGGCTGGAAGGCAGCGAGGCGTGGCAGCAGGTTGAGAATGGTCATCTGGATGAGAGGGCTTTTAGTGGTCCTGTACTTCAGCACCCAGCGGCACACCTGAAACAACAGCGCCATGTTTACAGCACAGCCTTCCACTGTGCAGTGCCTCAGTGGTTTAAGCAGACAGGAAAATATCAGTTTGTCTATAAGAACACAACAGGCTACAGAAAGAATTCAGACTGAGAAAAGTCTGAATTCTGATATTCAGAAATGGTGTCGAAATGGTTCAGTTTTTCAATTTTCTTGAGGTTCATAAAAAAGGGATAATAAGGAGTTTGGTGAGAAGTCCTGACAAAGGAGTTGTGGACCGTGACTGTAGACGGGCATTGGTGCTACTCGCCTGGTCGAAGCGGTCCTCCATGAGCTCGCGACAGTAGCGGCTCTCCACCAGCGTGCTTTTGGAGGGGGCTGGCGCGGCGCCAAAGCCGAGGAAGCCCTGCGGGCCGCTGTATCCCAGCAGGCCCAGCAGCGCGTTGGACTGCGGCGCCTGAACAGACTGGAAGCTGGTGAAGGGCGTGATGTGGCGCGGCTTGGTGCCGAAGCCCATCAGCTCCTTGCAGTACTTGTCGTGGACCAGTTGCTGCTGTGTGATCTCGTCCATCTCCTCGCGCATGCGCTGGGGTGGGGGAGGAGGGCAGGAGAGAGGGTGAGCAGGTGAGGAGCAGAAAGGAAGGAAGTAAATCACAGAACAAGGGAAGGAGAGAAAGAAAGAAGAGTTATTTGGTGCAATGTCATCCATTTAGTTGCGTGTATTGTGTGAATGAAGAAGTCACGCCCACCTCTCCCTCCATGCTGCTTATACGGACCAGCTCGTTCAGTATAAGCAGGGCACCATGCACCCTGTCGTCCTTGTTCATGCCTCTCTCTCTCGCCAGTGTCTCGTCAAACCCTTTCTCTGCCTCTTCGAAGGTTTGCTATGGACAGAAAAGGCATTCGTTAGATTAAAAGCAGCCGCAGGATGAAAAGGTTCAAGTGCAACTGTTCATGTACCAAACTGACCATCCAAATTTAGAGTACAGACTGCAAAGAAAAACAGCGCCTTCAGTTAAACAACTGAACTCTACAAAAATACCACATGCTGCAACACTTTCTCTAAACCCTTGAAACAAGGGCTAAAATATAAAAAAAAAATGAAAAAAGTTTGGCTTTTACAAAAAAGCTTCAGTAAATCACGTTTCCGCTTTTCGTAGTGCACCTCCACACACACCGTCGCCGGGCGAAGCACAGAGGGAGGCTCACCTTGTACCACTGAGGCTTCTGCATCTCCTTGGTCTCCCTCTGGGTGGTGAGGATGAGGCAGGCGCGCAGAGCCGACACCGCGCCCTCGCGGATCGCCTGCTTGGAGTCCCACACCGCGTAGAAGATGTTGTCGAAGAACGGCTGCACCTGCTGGAAGAAAAAGGTGGGTGCGCTGACGGCCAGCTCCCGCAACACCAGCACCTGTAGGACCGGGGCGAGAAGGGAAGGGGCATGAGAGGAGCAGGACAGAAGATCAACACGCTTCTTAACCAACACATATCACACGCTGGACACACAACCACAAAAGAGCCTCCGTGTCTCTACGGTGGCTTTTGTGCTGAACGATTATTGAGACGATCGTGCTGCTGCAGATGACAACCTAAAGCTGTGAATGTGTCATGTCCCACAGAGGCCAATTTACCGCCTGGGTGTCCAAAGACAACCTTACGGAAGCATCTCATACAATGTGACTTGCAGCAAATAGAAGATGGCTCTAACTACACAACGCAAGGCCAGTTTTAGGGTGTTTTCACATATAGCTCCGTTTAAATGTGTCAAGCTCTATTTTGTCACAGTGATCCAGACAGTGAACCAACTGCAACTGAACTCAATTCTTTTTATGTTCAATGAAAATAAACTTTAAACAGGACTCAGTTCTGCGGTCCTCTTTAGGTGTGATGGACTCTCAGACCACTTATTCACATCACAGCTCCATTAGAACTCCATTAGCCATAACACTGAATTATGGGCAGTAAATTCAACGTGGCCAATTTCCATGCCGCTATTATTTGGCTCTGCTACATTTTCAAGAAGCAGATGCGACGAGAGAACAAAAACAAACGTAGCTGGCACTTAAAGTGATCTGCCTTCCAGATGTCAAAAGGCTTGCGTTCTCTTCCTGAAACCACACAATCCCACATGCAGCCATTTTTCTAAAATTTGATTTTACCCCTGAAGATTATTACTGTACATAAGAAGCCTTGAGGTTCACTGCAAACACAAATGCAAAACAGACTGTACACGAATCAAGTGGACTACAAAAAACCCACAAATTAACTATAGTGGGGAGGTGGTCAGAGCTCAGTTCATTTTGGGCTTCACTGGGTAGGGTATGATTTCGTTTGACATGTTCACATATACAAAATAAACCATGATTCAATGGTCTGCAACCATCTGAGCAACTGAAACACTCCAAGTGTGAAAATGATCTCAGAAATCAACCACGCTAAACCTAAACACCTGAAGACAGCCGCAGAGGGTTATCATTCTTTTTGACTGCGTCCGAGCATCTGTTCCAGACTTTATCCTACCGCTGCATGTCGTCGGCCTTCGTTGCGGTCGGCTCCCAGCCACTCCAGTGCCCTCTTCACCTCGAACTCCACGTACTCTGCAGTGAATGTGTCCCCTGCCATGGAGAGGTGGCCCATGGCCTTGGAGGCCATCTCCATGACCACAGAGTCGCTGGAGGGCAGCAGATTGCGCAAATAGTTGGCGAAGCGGGTGATCCTCGTGGCATTGCCACCCTCCACTCCAATCAGGCTCACTGAAGACAGACAACCAAGTCGATGTTTATAACAGCACACAAAATTGGTTATAGGTACTTATTCAAATGTTTTTCAACTGAGAGTAATTAGAACAGGAGGCATCCCTGTCCCTGAAGTCTACCATCTTCAGTAAGTACAAAAATCTTAAGATCATTTGACAAAAGATTGTGAAAAAGTAGATTGGTTACAGAGCAAGACTCACCTATGGCAAGTATACCACCTTTTTTCTCATTCACGTCTGAGCTTGAGACCAGCTCAAATATATGGTGGTTCAACTCATCATAGAAAGTGGTGGATTCATCTTGGCTCAGCTTTAAGAACAACACAGGTGCAATGTTTGTCAGCTCAAAATAAGAAATTTTTCAAATCTAAGAAACATTTCACATAAAAATGAATGAATAAAGTTTGCAGGAGTCCAGCAAGATACAATCACATCTTGTTTCCACCCAGTTTTTATCCATCACATGTAATCAGCAAGCGCAGGGTTCATTTCAGCTTTTGGGGGGGGGCACCACCCACACATATGATGTTAGGTTCACACCACCAAACCTAACACCTCTACCCCTATGCTTGTAATAGCAAACTTAGGTTCAACTATTCATTTTAATGATAAAAAAGAAATGTTAACCTAATTTTGTTAAGTTAAAGCAATGACATTAAATAATGCTGTTTACTTCTCTCAGCTCTGTGGTGACATAATGCTGGAGGTCCTTAGCAGCTTTGGCTCGTGTGTCCTCATTTCGACTCTTGAGGCCACTCACAAACTGCTGCAGCACCGTAGATGTGCCGGACATGCTGGCAGCTGTGGTGCCGCTACCGGCGGTCCCTGCAAAGCAATAAGCGTAGAGCTTTGACGCTGCGACTCAATTATACGGTCATTCATGCCAAAAATATTTATTTTAATTCAAGGTTTCATTATATCTGACAATGAAGTTGTTAGCAATCAACAAAAGGAGTTCAAAGCGACATAACTGTAAATTACCAGTACTGGATGTGCGTTTTGGAATTGTCTACGGAAGATAACCTTTCGAGATACATGGTTTAAGTAACCATAAGTCCTCTCCTTTTGTTTAACAAAAGTAAATCATCCAAGCGGAACAATGATCAAAGAGGCACTAAAGACTCAATATATAAAATATTTACTTAACACTGCACGAGGAAATAGTCATTTACGCCAGCAACGCAATGTGTCTCAAAATAAGAACTTGACCACCCAGTGATAGCAAAACGACCACGAATGATGTGTCATGAGAAGTAAAATGCAGATAAAACAAAACGTTTATTGGTAAAACAATATGCTGTTATTAACTGTCGCCATGCAGCTTTCTCTGGCATCATATTAGCAGGCGTATATTGTTATTAGCTTGCAAGATAGCAGTGGCTTGTTTGTTAGCTAACCTAGCTAGCTGGCTACCTTGAAAGTTCATATAAACAGAAAAGCACTAACTAGCTCGCAAGCTTAGTAGAAAACGCTAAAGTACACAATGTAAAAAGTAACATGACACAGTATCCGAGCACTGACTAGGCAAATATCTAGCTGGTCAGGAAACGTTTAATTCAATAAACAGTTTTAAGAGGCAGAGGATTTGCTGAAATGCTACTTAGCATAGCTAACCATAGCAAAATGTGCTGCTAGCAAGAGTCACACGAGACGGCATACCGAAATTTGTAAAAATATATTAATTACAAGCTTGCGTCGTAAAAAATATTTTAAATGTACTTCTAGAAAACTATGATTTGCTAATACATAATTGCATATCTTACTTTTATTATGTTTTCCTCTGGTGATGTTCTGTTCACAAGGCTGCAGAGGAATACAGGAGGGACTTCACTGACTTACATTGTATTGACCAATCACCTGAGAGTTTGCAATAACTGGCAGTATAATGAGCCATACAAATTCTTGATGACAAGGACAACTACAGCGGAAGTCATTTGGATTTGTTGTTTGATCACTGAAGAGGCTGACACTTCCGATCAATAGCTAAAATAACTTGCCCGTAATGTGCCATTGACAGAAAACCGGAGGATTACTTTTTGAGAGCTATACATTTTACACCTAACCTGGGTCTTAAATTGAACAATACTACCCCCCCCCAAACATTTACACACACGCAGTTTTTATTTAAATAATGTTTATTTTAAATTCATCACTTCCCAGAGTTATTAAATGGCAAATCGCAGCAGTATCAAAAAGTTCCCTAAAGGAAAAACCAACGAGAGAAAGAAAATTGCATATATAAAGCACCAGGACCAAATGACATCTGCACAGATCCCACAGACATGTGATCTAAGGAATACTGTTAGGCCTGCACATTGCTTTCATGCTCATTCAGCACAGTGAAGTAGCCCATTATACATAAAGATGCTGTTCTTTGCTTGTTGGCAGTTAAAATCCATCTTCCCTTCTTTGGACTGATCAGATCTTCCCAGGGTCCTCCTTGAGAGTAACTGTCCTATTGAAAACCAGCTGGGGAAAGCAAATGGGACAAAAATGAGCAAGGCGACATTTGCAACCAGGGTTCTCTCACTTAAACGTTCCTCTTCTTTTTATACATGTGCATGTTCCATTTCTTGGTCTTACCTTTTCACTGGTACTATCCGGGTCCACAGAGAAATAGCCCACTCTCTCAAACTGGAATTTATCAAAGACCTTGGCCGTGCTTACTGACCGGTCTATTAAGGCACTTTCGATCACATTCATGGAGTGCTATAGAGAGAGAAAAAAAGACATGCTTTTATTTTTTTCTTGTGGGTATACCCGTTATAAAACTTTAACACTGTTGCCATGATTTAAAATGGAAAATTGCCTGTAGTGCTTTGGTTGGGAGATGTACAGTGGAGTGGAGGACACTCTTACCGGGTTAATGTCATTAAGAAAGCCTTTGTAAACTGCGTCTTCTGGGTTTTTGTGGAGGAAGCTGAAAAAAATACCACCAAAAAAAACAAAAAACAAACCAGTACTCATTTTACTCATGCTCAGATGGCTATCGGTCATGCTGCAGATCATTTATGATCATGTGTGCGCATTTATCTGCGTCCTTGCTTAAGGACTGCGTGCAAACACACGAGCACACACACACACACACACACACACACACACTTACAGCTGCTCGTAGAGACGCACTTCACACTGCAGGGGCTGGCTGACCCAGTGGATGAAGGCCTTGGGCTTGTCTGCAGAGTCTGAGCTTGTGCAGGTCACTTCCAACTCCACCACCTTACCACTGGCATCCTGTCAGCAGTGCAACAAATCATATTTTAAAGGAAACTGAGGGTTGCGCATGACTAAATTCTAAAGCTAGTGACAGTGGTTGTATTACTTTGTTCAACATGTAATACTGGAGAATAGCTACCATATATATGTGAAGGATGCCGAGCTGTCATTTAATCACTAATTAAAAAAAAAACCCCTGACCTTACACTCATCTTCTAAGTAGCCTGATTAGGGCCATATAGACATGTACAAAATTCCATTTAAGATGTGGCTCACCTTGAGGACACGCTGCACAGAGATGACGTAGCCCGCATGCCTCAGGCCCACGGGCTGCTCAGGAGTCAGACGCTTAAAGCCCTTCTCCATTACCTACAGGGAGTGTTCGACAGCGCCAACACTTCAACCACACGCAACTTTACACAAACTGCACTTTTTTGCACTGTAAGACTTTAAGGACTGAGGGTAAATTACTATGCTTTATTCCTCCCTACTAGCAGTGGGTATTCCAGGTTCAGAAAATCCTTACCACAAATTCACTCAACCTTCCTGGATTACATTGATTCCACCTGATGGCTTTGCACTAATTAGAAAGTCCACAATGCTTGAGCAAAATCTTGGTGAGGACCTTTACTTTCTGAACCTGGAATATTTCTGACCACCCCCAATCCACTCACACCAACCTCTCTGAAGTCGCTCTTCTCGATGAAGATGGTTTTAGAGAAGGGAACGACATGGCTGCCCCTGCTCTCATCTGCAGGGAAGTCAGGAACATGAACCTCTGACTGAGAAATATATGGAAAGAGAAAGTTTGACCTTTGTGGTAGAGTAGAGACTTGTGATTGGTTGTTGCAAGCACGTGTAGGAAGAAGGGCCTGAAACACATGCGCAAGGTTTACCGGTGATTTGCTGGGAAAATTGGTGATGGTAAGTCGGAGAGGGTCCAGCACGGCCATGGCTCTTGGGGCAGTGTTGTTAAGGACCTCCCTCACACATGATTCCAACAAGTGGGGCTCTGTGGTCGTCTGGGAAACAGTCACACCCACCTAAGGGAGGTGGGGGGACAGATAGACAAAAAAATAAGAAGGAGCATATAGAATTGAAAGCAAAAATTAAACAGAAATATTTCAATTGGGCCTCTTACACGTGCACAAAAGTTGTTGATGGCCTGAGGAGGGAAGCCACGACGTCTGAGAGCCGTGAGGGTGAAGAGACGGGGGTCGTCCCAGTCTCTACAAATGCAAACAAGGGCTCGGATGATTCAGATGCCAAAACCAGTACATTACATTAAATACAATACGATATCCATTAAGAAGCTAGAGGACCAGAAAGTGTTGGACGGAGGAAGCGGTCTTACCTTACAGCGCCCGTCTCCACCAGTTTGATGATCTTCCTCTTGGAGACCACCGTGTAAGTGAGGTTGAGCCTGCCGTACTCCCACTGCACGGGGCAGTAGACATCCAGAGCGTTGCACAACCAGAAATACGACGATCGCCTGAGAGGAGCAAACGGACACGCGGCATGCTCAATACAACGCTCTGCCTCACGCGAGGCCGAATAAGACAGTAACGCCAGCGCTCAAAGACGCACGCAAACCGGCTCAACGGGGGACACAGCTCCACGGTGCCTACCTGGCCTGGAACTCTTTGGTGCAGAGCGAGTGCGTGATGTGCTCGATGGAGTCGCATAAGCAGTGGGTGTAGTCATACGTAGGATATATGCACCTGCAGAGAGACCGGAGGACGTGAGCTGGCGACGGGAGACAATTTCCACACCAAAGGACGCTGCACGCGCGTCTCCTACCAGGTGTCCCCGGTCCTGTGGTGGGGCGTGTATTTGATACGGTAGGCCACCGGGTCCTGCTTGCCGTCTTCCATGATCATCTTCATGCGCAGCGTGGCCTCGCCCTCGGAAAACATGCCCTTCTTCATCCTCTCGAAGAGAACCACAGACTCCTCCACCGGCCGATCCCTCCACGGCGAAGGTGGCACGTTGTGACCCTTCAGCTCCTCACTGGGCTGGTGGCACACGTATGCGTGCCCCCTGGAGTGCGCGAACACACACACACACTTCCACATTCTGGGCTTGCTAAAATGTCTCTGTCTGCTGTCCTGTGATAAATAATGAAGCTGACACTATAGTCATAGTATTCCGACGTTCCTATATTTACACTTCCAATGTCCTTCTAGATGGGCTTCCCCCCCCCCAACATAAGCTGTGTGTGGTTGTGTTTGTGAGCACGTGCGGCTATGTACCGGACAGCCCACTCACCTGCGGATGAGTTCCACGGCGAGGTCGTAAAGCTGTTGAAAGTTGTCGGAGGCGTGGGTGATCGCATAGGGCTTGTAGCCTGGGTAACGGAGACAGAGAGCCCCAGGCTGATCAAACAAACGCAACAGAAACACTGCCGACACACTACACACTACTTTAACCTGTCCTTCTGACTGAATATTGGTCTGGAGCAGCAAGAAACATCCAAGATATTTACTGTACCTCACTGGCAAAACATTTCAATGGACAAAATTTGATAATGTATTCCACCAAATCTTTACCTCAGGGAACCTTGGACACCCATAAGACTCCTAGCGATCCCACTGCAATGCAACGTGTGAGGACTCACCCAGCCACTCCACCATTTCTCGGATGGCGGTGAAGAATTTCTCTTCCTCTTTCTCTGGGTTGGTGTCATCATACCGTAGGAAGCAGATGCCATCATTTGCCTATAGAGAGAGACAGAGTTTAAGGTGAACTTGTCTTTGCGTGTGTAGTGAGTGGGCGATGTGGTCAACGTTAACCACGGTACCTTGGCATAGCCGAAGTTGAAGTTAATGGCCTTGGCATGGCCAATATGCAGGATGCCATTGGGTTCAGGAGGAAAGCGAGTCCGTACCTACACGGTAACAGTGACAGAATATCAACCGGATCTATAATCTTTAGCCTGGCATGCAGCTAGCAGTCATTTAACAGTGTAATTATAGCGAGAACACAGCACAACACTTGTGGAAAATGAAACCATAACCAGACTCAGGAGTCCAGAACAGTGTGGCATGGTCCTACAGCAGAAAAGAGGCTACAGATTTTTAAAGAGATGCACACACACTGACACCTCACTCACCTGTCCACCAGTAACTTCCAAGTGCTGTTTCATCAGAGTCATGGTGTTCGGTGTTACAACATACCCTTCTGTTTTGTAATTCTCCCCTGAACAGGAAAGACAAAATCCACAAAAATGTATTCATTTTCTATGCATACATTTCTATTACTCTCTGTATCATACCGGATTCAAACTCACACATGAAATAGTATTAATATATCCATGATTAAGTCTGAGGATCTACATTATATCCAAACGTTCTTGGCACTCTTGGTATTTTAGAAGAAAATATTACTTCAAACCCATTACCAAGAAAGATGCACTGAATATGTAACAAAAATTTTAACCATTAGCATTCAAAGACGTGTACACAGGACACAAGGTTTCCAAAGAGCAGTTTACATTTAAGCAATGCACAGTGGTTTCTGTCTTACCTGGCTTATGAAATTTAAGAGCCTCTCCTCTCAGCTGCTCCATCAGAGACTTTGTCTCCACCTTAGGTTCTCCTGTACAGAAATAAAACAGCGAAACAGTGACAGAGTGTTGCTTTCAAATGCTTTTCATTATAACACATGTTTGTGAAAAACAGAGGATTATGACAGAAAGAAAGACAGGGGGAGGCATGGGAAAGGCAAGCCTAATCTGAAAACATTTGGGGAAGAGAGCGGTGATATTGGGTCTTGGCTCACCGTTCTCTTTACTGCTCTTCTCCTCGATTTCATTCTCTGAGGCTTTGATCTTAGCTGTCTGTGGAAGGTCAACAGCACATTACTTCAGGAGGAGTCACTATATCCAGGCAAACTCCTAAGCACATATGCACACTGATCTTCATAATCCTCCACTGCATGTTACCTACACTGGCCTTGTAGCTTCAGGGCAAAAATAGCATATCAAAATCTGGACATTAGACACACCTTAGCCATCACCTGCGTTGTGAAAATGCCCCCCCCCCTCCACCATCCCACCCCACTCCCCAAAGGATTCCTTTACATTCCTTTTGAAATACATCATACGCCGCTGATTAAACTTGATGGAAAGGACATGGAAATCTACCTTGGGTTTCTTCTCCAAGTCTGCCTCCGTTTTAGGGCCCAGGAGGTGCAACACCTGTGAGATCACGATCTGCCTTAGTCACAAGAATTACCATGCTTTGCATTCAGACTGTAAACAAATCAACAAATGTTTCCATATGTACCTGCATGTCTACTTCATTTTTTACAGTCTTCCCATCAGCCCATTTCATGGCAGCTCTGGCTTCCCCTATAAAACACGTCATTGATTAAACATCAGTGAATATGGATATATTTTCATTTTGTGAAACTATGCCAAACACACCATAGATTCACAACCTATAAACATTCCTTCCATAAGGGCACAGAGGTCTATAAGAAGCTTGAAGGAAGTTCTAAGAGACGCTCACCCATGAGCAAACCCATATTGAAGCAATATCTTTCTGCCAGTAGCTGCTCTTTGTGCTTTCGGATGATCAGCTCAACCTGTGAAGGTCATATCAAGCATAAAACAAACAGTCAATCTAGAATGTTCTATACAAATCCTGCAGTGAGCATTAAACTGCACCATCATATGGCTGTATTCATAGAATGTGCATTTCAGAAGTCATATTCCATATTCCAAATCAAAGTCTGTCCTGATCCAGAGAGCTGGCTGCCTTTGTGCACTGTAAGCCCAGATTCAGCTCTGTCACCCATTCCCTTACCGCATCCTCTATCTGTTCTGGGGTAATGACAACACCCACACCACAGGCACTCTCAAAGGCTTTCTGGTCCAGAGGGTCCTCTGGGTGGCTCTTCAAATAGTCCAGTGCAGCTGTATGCAAGACAGAAGCATGACATCAGGCACAGAAAAAAAGGGTAACTGGTTGTGATTTCTGCTCTGAGTGTTTATACATGATCAGCGAAAAGCCTAATAAAGACATATACACGGGTGTGTGAAGCTAAACCAGTAAGGCCAGAGACAGATGTACACAGGTGTCGGACAGCGGGAAATGGGGGGTCTGACTACTTGATGCCCTCCATTGATAAAGTGCTCTCCAACAGCATCAGAAATAAAATGATTTTTGGTTTATCATTTTATAATCATTTTCACAGAAATACATAATTCCAGACGGTGTCTTCTTCCAGAAGTTCTATTCATCTTTGTTGTTTCCTTTAAATTCTCCCTTATCCCCCTGCCTCAAAAGCAAAAGTGGTCCGATCTAGTCAACTGTTGACTAAATGTTGTTTAATCAACATTTGCTTTTGACTAGAAAGCAGAAAGCAGTTCAGACTCCAAACCAAACCACTTCAAAAACAATACCTCTGGAAAGAGAGAACGGAAAAAAATATTGCAAACTGCTGTGTTGGTAGTCCAAGACATAGTGCTGCATACCTGAAAGTTTGTTAGGTTACATCATAAACATATCTGGAATTGTGTCAAGTAATTTGGCATGTTTTCTGAAAGAAATGAGTCAGAAGTTGCCTGCTCTGTTTGCTTTCACTCTCTATTTCCACACCCTTTGTTTAGTCAGGTCTGCCATTAATCACTGTCTGATGTTACTGCCTGATGTTAGCGATTACATTTGTAGTCATTTATAAGAACAACAAGTGGATAAAGAAATACAGCAATTACATTAAGTGCAAAGAAGTAAATAGTTAATGTAACAGACAGGGTTTCTGCCTTCATAATCAAAGTTAGCTACCCCAGCATGTAATTCTTAGTTCAAAAAGTATCTAGCCACTGAGGGAGAAAAAACAGACACCTCTTCCTTTTCTGTTGTTTAACTCTTAAATGCATACCAACAAACTTTATAAATACAATATAATTTGTTTTGTTTATTTTCTTGAGAGGTAGGAGAGGTCCCTGGGCAAACCAATGAACAGGGGGCCCAAAACTGTGGTGCTGCGTCCCTGCAGAGATAGGCAAGTTAGCGAGGTTAGACACCTGACACTTGCAGCTCTGTGGTGATCTTGCGTTGGGCGATGTTCTCCGTCAAGAAAGCCAAACGCCGGGGTTGTTTTAGCCGGGATACCATACTGTAAAGCAGCGTTCCCATGGCTTTTTCAATATCTGTGCATCCCAACATCCCCTGGGCCTACAAATCACACACAAAAAATATGTTCGTTAGCTGGGCTAGCTAAATCTGTACTGCTGGCCATCATCAAACTGAATTAGTGATAGTTCAGATTGTATACTAGCTATTTAGCTAGATAATCTCCGAGATAGCATGTGTTGCGAAAGTAAAAAACGGCCATACGGAAGTTTAAATAGTTTAAATAGATTTATGTTAACAGTTAAAAAACATTAGCTAGTTTAATTAATTTACCATTTTGACTTACGGTATGTATTTAGTTAATTTGTTAACAGTTCAGCCATTTGATTTTACAATTGAACCTCTTGAATCTAGATGTGCAGTAGCTAGTAAGATATTTCTTAATCGAAACTAAATCAAGCGGAATTAGGATGAAACTACCTGAGATTGGACCTTGTAACGGTGGCTAACCTACGTTAGTTAGTCATCTACCTACACACACTACCTACACATGGGACAATGACAGTTTATTCTAACTAGCTAGCTAGCTAGCGTTAGCTCTCGCTAGATTTTCAGATTACCTGTGCAATCGCATCCTTGAGAGCAGAACTAAGTGCTTCATTTTTTGATGTCTCCTTAGCTTTCTGCTCACTGAGCCCAACTGACGTGAAAAGAATAACCAAGTCCGCCATGATCCTCACAGTTTCAGATACACGCCGCCGCCGCAAGGAAGAAATCTGGCAAGCGTTGACGGAACTTTCAAGAGGCCAATCAGTGGTTATTTTGCACACAGTTCCTACAATCATAGCGCGTTTTGCAGCTATGTATCGACTTCGTAATACACTTGCAGGAGTTGCATCAGACAGTTTCGGTTTAAATTGATTTTGTTGATAAACTCCCAGCACCTGAATATAAATTACTGAATATAAATTCTACACACAAAGGAGAACTGCTATAACCGTACTATAACCGTGATGATTTTGTCTATAATGCCAACTCCGTGAAAGTTACTGTCGCTCATCCTCATTTGTTTTGAAAGACTCCAACTACATCCTAACCCGTAAGATCAATTTAGCTCTTTAAGAAAAGACATATAATTTTTACATTATCTTAACAGCATATTACCTACTGTAATTAGCGATGTTTTTATTATACAGTTATTATATAGTCCGCAAAACGTCAAATGTGGTAAAGATTGTTAAACCTTTAGTTATTTACAGACTGCACTAAATTATCTCACGCTAGCTAAACTACCTAGGATGCACTGCAGAATAATGTAGCTTCTTAATATTATTCTCAGTTCTCTACATTAATATGGGCTGTCTTAATGATGATCCTGTGTGACAGTTAAACTGGCCGTTTGTTACTGAACCATCATGTGAATTTGTTACTGACTTCATCATCTCCATCTCTGGTTTGAGCTTGGACTAGCAGCATGATGTCCCAGCATGCTTTGCTTTCTGTGGGAACCAAGGCATGGCGTTCTCTCCCCTGCACACAATCTGAACTTCGATTAGATCTTACACTGGGATGTGGACAAACCTTTAGGTATAATATACAGCACCTACGCATATGCCCCAGTCATAAGAGTGGAGTTGTCTTGTAATATTTGAATCCTCACCACTCATTCACTTAGCCAACTAAGTTTGTTCATACCAAGTTAGCACTGCCCATGTAACACTTTGGTTTATAACCAACCAGAACATTAGTAAAATCTTCATTTAGCAAACTGTTAACTTTAGGCGGCTCTTAATTCTCACAGATGGCGTGAGACAGGAGAAGGCCACTGGACAGGGGTGATGGGAGGACGAGTGTGGACACTGACTCAGACTGAAGATGCTTTATGGTACCACGTCTACCATTGCTATGGAAATCCAGAACTAATTGATGGACGGAAACGGAAAATGGGGGTGAGGCTTCAAGGCTCAGGGAAGAAATCAAAAGAAATTATTGCTGTGAAGGATTTAGAGAAGGGGGAGACGCTTGACACTTTGAGCTCAGAGGAGGACAAGAAAGAAGAGGAGCTTTTGAGAGACTATTTTCAGTTGAATGTTAAACTGGGGGACCTATACCAAGAGTGGAGCAGCGCCGATAAACACTTCAACCACATAGGCAGTATCTTCAGAGGTTAGTTACTTCAAACCACTATTCTCAAGACTTAAGATAAAACTCATGATCCAAGCTTGATGGGGGCATGGCATTAAGTGGAAATAAAGTGGTAAATTCCATTTTAAGGGGAACTGAAACTGCAGTCCTGTTTGAAATTACAGTCAGATCCAAACCACATTGGCTGGTCTCTGCACAGACTATACAATCGAGACATTGAAAAGTTATGGTATGTTAATGTTTCTCATTAAGCATTTGTGTGTGTGTGTGTGTGTGTGTGTGTGTGTGTGTGTGTGTGTGTGTGTGTGTGTGTGTGTGTGGTTGATCTCAGGAGTGCGGATGTTGCGTCAGGATCCTGTGGAGTGTCTCTTCTCCTTCATCTGTAGCTCCAATAATCACATCTCTCGTATTCAGGGCATGGTAGAGAGACTGTGTTACACACTAGGGAAACCCCTCTGCAAGCTTGACAACACAAACTATCATGACTTCCCCTCTATACAGGCACTAGCGGGTACCCAAGCACGCAACTTATACACTAATCTTTTATCTCAATACCCTCATTAATACACATACTAAGTGTTTTCTACTGCTAATTCATATTGATCCCAGTGGAGTCTCACATTAAGACATTTAGGTTTTAACACATTTAAGATAAGACAGGCTTTGGTTTTGTTTGTTTGTGTGTGTGTGTGTGTGTGTGTGTGCGTGCATGCATGCATGCAAGCCAGACGGCAATGTGGAAGACTGTCTGCGCGATTTAGGCTTTGGCTACCGAGCTCGTTTTCTGCGGCAGAGTGCCCACCTCATTATGAACACCCACGGTCCCAACTGGCTCTATGAGCTCCGCAGCGCCCCCTACCTGCAGGCCAGAGATGCACTCCGGACACTCCCTGGCGTTGGTCTCAAGGTGGCTGTTTACTTAGCTGCTAATGCTGCCACTGATCTTTGCATTCAGTGTATAAAATCTTTGGAGGAAAAATAAGATTGCTAGCTAGGAAAATGTCTCCTCATGATATGATGATGAAATGCGGATATACAGTTATAAGTAGGTTGATCAGCACCTCATATTATAACATAAAACTGGTTATACAATGCAGGCTACATAGCTACCTGGATTTAACTTTTTAAAAAATCTTCACATGTCAGTGATACATTTTATATAGCGACTCTACTAGTTCTTGGCATGACCAGCAGTAACTTGTGTATTCCTTGATATAAATGTTGATATAAACATGTGTGCACGTATATCTTATCCAGGTGGCTGACTGTGTATGTTTGATGTCGCTGGATAAGTCTGAATCCGTCCCTGTAGACACACATGTGTGGCAGATTGCTAAGCGTGACTACAGCTGTGCTGCAGGAATCGGAAAGAAGACTCTGACTGATAAAGTCTATCAAGAGATTGGTGAGTGAAACAGATCCACTTATGTTATCCTTCTCATATCCACCCTCCGCTCAACATGGTGTCCCCATCCATCATCCTTATTATGTGTCTCAGTGGTTGTTAATATGGTGTTAAAACCATCTATTCATGCAGTAACACACACTAGAACAGTCCTAAATACTGCCTGCTTACTTTATATTTCAGCTGTACCCCTGTGGTTCCACACATAAATCCTGAGTTCACATAAACACATATGAGTTCATAACAATATATGGATTATCTGGTTTGCTCAAATAACGTGGAACTGAATTCTGTGCTTTGTGCATTTTTATGTAGTTCCCTATGTTACCCCAGGATGTCGTCAAATCCCTCTCTATAAATGGTCAAAGAGAGATGCAAAAAGGCAGTGCAACCACTAGTGGGAGCTATATCGGTTCATGTGGAAGGCTACTGTTTATAGGATTTTATCTGGTCACTTTTTGCAGGTGATTTCTTCAGGAAGATTTGGGGTTCTTATGCTGGCTGGACCCACTCTGTGAGTAAATGCTTTGTTTACTCTGTGAATAAATGCTAGGTGCATTATTTTTATTAATTCTGTACCCATATGCATTATACATTTTTTTTTTTAAAAATTCTCTCTCTCTCTCAGGTATTGTTCTGTGCTGACCTAAAGAAATTCCAGAAGCTGAAAGAAGTAGAGACCATAAAAGATGAAATGGTTGTAAAAAAGAAGACAAACAGCAAGAAGAAAGAAACATTAAAAAAGGAAGAGGAGGTGGGAGAGTGAGGTCAGCAGTTTGATCTGCCTCTCTCAGTCACAACACTGGAGCTTCCCAGCTACTACAAGAAAAGCTCGGGAAATAATTATTTGTAAACATTTATGAATTTGCGTGTTTTTAAAATAATTTTACATCTTGTACATTTTACAAGTATGTACTTACTAGCCTGTGTTTGTATTTTTATCTTTTTTCTCTAAGAAAACTAAAATACCACATATGCGGGTTAAAAAAAATCTTTGTGAGGTTGCGATAAATATGAATGATGTTCCAAAACATTTTGTTGTGTGGGTGCTATTTAATATCCTTAACCTGGTGGGGGTTGCTATTATGCCAGTCATTGTTCCTAAGTTAAGAACTACAAAAGTAATATTTAAGCAGAAAGACACATTGACTAAACTAAAATAAAATCTTATGTCCTCACCAACCATAAAGAAAAAATTTGACCAACACTAAACTCAGAATGAGAGCATGGCATCGATTTGCACAGCCAGATGGTACTGCATGTCTTCAGGCCTTGCACTAGGTGGCAGTAAAGATCAAACGAGTGTCCTCTGCAACACTGTAGTCATGCTTAACAAACACCTCCATGTATGGACACAGTCTGGTTTTTGATTGATTACTCTGCAAACCTTACCTCAGTTCAAATATTTTTCCAGCATAGCAGCAGACATTCCACATAGGACAGGAATTGCAGCTTGTGACCTTCCTTGTCAAAAATACTCCATAATCCACTTAAATGAAATACTAATGCATAAATGAAGTGAACCAACATTGATTTATTTCCACATGACCAGAATCGATGGGGAAGCAAACAGGAGAAAATCTCAGTGCTCTCTTAATGAAATTGGCAGCTAAATTACGTCTTCCAGTTAATTAACCTCTGACATACAGTTACCTTTTAAATGCCTTTTACCTAAGCTTTTAAAGATCCCTGTGTTTAAGTACTTAGGAACCAAAATGACCTCATTGCATCAATGACTATAACGCTAATGGATTTTGTGTTTATTGTGTGGGTGTGTATGGGATAGGTGAAAATAGAGGGCAACGAAAGAATGAGGACAAGACCAGGACTGGAAATCAAATGATGTTAACAGATAAGGTAAAAGAAGATGGCGGGGAGATGATGAACATCCATTCACATTCGCATGCACTCGGTGTGTATATTTGGGCAAATGTATGGTGACTCGATTGTTGAGTAACAGAATTTAGTCAGTGTTTTTTTTGTCTGCACTACGCTTTGGGTGTGCCAATATCCAAATAACTCGCATAGCACAAATGCTTAATCAGAAGAGGTGATATTAATCAAAGATGATTTTATAGATGCTTCATAATAAAAAAAAAATCCTGGTGTCCCTCAACCAGGAATATGTTTTTCAAACATATTTCTTGCACTTCAGTTTCAAAATGGTTTGTCTGAATTGTTCATAAACAAGTTAATATCAAATGCAGAAGGAAGTGCAGAGCTGGAACACTTTCCCAAATCCTTTCAGAGGTCACTATGACCCTCTCTCTCTCTTTTTAAAAAGGTTTCTTATTACAGTATATTTCATGCTTTTATTGCAATTTGTATTTCATTAACCTCGCAAATGCTGTACATGCCTCCATTAAGCTTACTGTATATCCACTGTTTAAGTCCATATATCCAAACTGTTTTTGGATCACTTAGTGAATAGTGTTAGCATGATATGGAAGTAGTTTTCCAGAAAGAGTTGGATGCAAAACTGATATTCTTTAAAAGGAGGATAAAACCAGCTTATAACATCTTTAACACATCTCCTCCCACCGCCAGCTCCCAACTTCAGTCGCTCATTATTTCTCAGTGAAAGCGGACTCTCAGCTGCCATTCTTTACTTCAAGCTCTATGGTTTACTGGTGATACTTCTTCATTAATGTGTCCCTTCTCCACCCTCCCTGTAAAGCCACAGTCAAAGTGAATTTTAAGTTTTTCATCAGAACATCTAAATTCATCTTTATTCATGTGTACTTTGGAGGTACCAGTTATTTCAATTAGTGTGAATAAAGTCATAAAATTCTATAATGTGCATTTACTGCCAGCCTTGAAATTAGGATGTTTTTCCCCAGTAGTATAGTACTAAGTGCTCTATAATGTATGTTAACATGGAAGAATACATAGCAAGAGATTCAAGAAATGTTCATCTACTGCTGAAGCTTTCAGTTGCACACACTGTACAACATGGACTGGATATCACCTGCTTTTAGTTGGACAACTTCCATTACACATAATTTAAAAGTACTTGCATATCATATATTTATGTAGATGTAGTATATCTCTTTCCTATATTTTTAATTTTAGGTTTGACATTTGCATAATGGGAAATTCCTTGTACATCTGGTACTCAGAGAATTAAGATTCTGACTCTGATTCTGAAAAGATCTCCAGATCCATTGGAATCCCCAGAACTGCCATTGCCAAATCTTGACCCTGGTCTGAATCCAACTGAAGGTTCCATTTCAAATCTGAGGTCCAATGACTGTAAATACATTCCAGGTGCTAACATTTATGGTTTGATGAGAATAGAAGCATTTTTCCACTAGCCTTCCAAATTTTGGCTTGTAGTGTTGTTTTGTAAGTTTGGAGACTTGGTGGCCATAATCTATGTGTCACGTCTCGTCGGACACCCAGCACCCAAACCACGCCCACCGAATCAAGCCTCGTTCGCTCTCAATCTCCTGCTTATTGAACACACCTGTCGTTCATTAAGCCAAGGACTACTTAAGAGCGCTACTGCTCTGAACTCATTGCTGTACATTGGCCTCGCTTGTGAACTGCATCTCAGCCTCTGACCTGCCTACACGCTGTGGTCTGTTTGTATGCAAGTAGCTCTTGTTTTAAACAGCCTCACCAGTGAAAGCGGACTTTTTATTGCTCTTTGCTAAACACTTAAGTTTGTGTCTGTTGTTTGTGTGCCACTGGCAACCCTGCTTAATAAACCCAAGCATGTTCCCCGTAGCGCCTGCCTCTGTTCCGTCACTCCAGCCGTCACACTATGATTTTCCAACGCTACAATCCAGCTGTTTCTAGATGTGTTTTAATTGGAACCCTTGGTCTCATGGTTAAGAATAGAATGCAATGTGAATACAAATCTAGAAAATCCAGTTCAGGATTGTGCTGTATTTTACAATGATTGAATAATACAGTTACTACTATTTTGGGTCATATGACAGATACTATGTATTGCTTCCTCTTCTAGCAGAGGTATAAGATGTATAACCTTGGAGAATCAAATTATGTGTTAATTGGCGTCAACATTAACTGCCTAACAAAGACATGTTTTTCTCCAAGTTCCCTTACAACTGCTCCCAGCATAGTCACCCTTCCTGTTTGATATTACCATACAAAGCACAGCCTGTCTCTTCCAGATGGTCACTTTTGTATGTTATTGCTGGGGGAGGTCAGGGAGTGTGTGTGTGTGTGTGTGCGCGCACGCATGGGCATGTGTGCATTTGTGCATGTCATTACTATATTGTGCCTGTTTGTAGGACTAATTGTTTTAGTCTTAGACTGTTATTATGCTAATTTCGCTAACAAGATATATATGGGGTACTATAGAAGCCCCCATCCCTACGTGTGTGTATGTGTGTGTATATGTATGTGTCCCAGAGCTTATTGGAGGGCAAAGACTGGTGGGGTTGTGTGTGGCTCTATGAATACCTCTCTATTTCATTAAATTGAATGCCCTCTTTTGATACACACACACACATACAGTGACTCAGCAGGCCTTCCTCCTCCCACACCTACTTTTTAACCTGGGAACAATGTTCATTATATGCACCTTGCATTGTAGAATCTCATTCAAGCATCCCATTCTTTTCATTTTTGGGTCCATTCAAAAACTTGCTCCAAAATACAAGAATAATTTGAAATAACCACAAAAAAAACATTATTTCTTTCATATACCCTCAGTGAAGATGCAGACATGCATTCTAGCTCCAGGCAAAAGGAGAGTTAGTACAGAAAGCCCCCCAACTCAATGCTCTTTTCTGGGGCCCAGTTAAGGGGATTTTTTCCTTGGAGCACTAGTGAGCTCCTTGGATATGCTGTTATTTAGCAGCTTATCCCCCTGACCCTCTCTGTATTACAGTGTGCAAGCCACCTCATTCTTATTAAAGCCATGAGCCGAGCTGATTAAAATCAAACCAAGGCACTTCTGATGGAATAACTGAGATCATAAAGGAAAAGAGTACGTTAAAACAGGCCACAACAAAACAGGCCATGTTTACTTAACATGTATCGGGCCAGTATTATGATGAGGTGATGGAGACACATGGTATTTTCTCTATTTCACTCTTTCTCTCTCTCTCTCTCTCTCTCTCTCTGCCACATTTTAACAGATGGTATCTTGTGTTTCACTCAGGCAGACAGAAGGGCAGCCGTGCAGATTGGTGACTCATGGGGTCCTTCTAGATACATTCAAGCCCATCAACTAAATGTATCCTAATTTGTGGCCAGATTATGGTAATCTTGTTAACCCAGAATAAAATGCTGCCACATACACTGCATATACACACAGACAGTTCTCTTTCAGGAAACAATTAGGCATCGTATATGTATACATATACATCTGTATATATAACAAGCTTTTAAAATTTTTTTTATACATACTGGTTATACATGCATTGATTTATTGATGTATGAGGCAGATGTTTTAGATTTGTGGTTAGCCAGTATTGATTTTCAGCCTAGTCAGTGTGATTCTTTTACAATGATTTTTTCCCCCTATAGACAGCTGTAAGCACAGTTTTCCTTTTGTTCAATTGATAGGTGGTATGATCACTTATTGCCACTGACACATTTTCTTATTTAAACAAATCAGATGATCATGTGAAGAATGCCAGCTGTGCTCCATGTAAATGGAATTAGTTACAACTCCATGGATGCACTGAGCATGGTTTATTTGAGCTGCACGGTTGTACACATACACACACTTGTAGAAAAGGAGACAAAACCTGCTTTTCATGGAATGCCAACATTTACACAGGAAGAAAATTAAAATGAACTCACATACACCCAGGAACGATTCTGCAAGGGGCAGGAACAGCACTGGCATTGTGACATTCATGACAAAGACAAGGAAAGATTCTCTTTCTCTTTTGTCTCTGTTGTTCTCTCATTCTCTCTCTCTCTCTCTCTCTCTCTCTCACACACACACACACACACACACAAAGGAGAATCCTTTGGAGCTGATCTGTCTACAGTTATCTATGTAGTTCTTTGTATCACTGATTTTTAGTGTTTGCATGTACTCATCAGAACCCTTTCTTTTTGTATTGGTGTCAACGCAGTACATGACTGACTGATTTACTGTTCTGCACATCATACATATATTACGCAGCCCTGTCATTACTGCCACATAAGTTACCAGCATGCTCGTCTCCTTGGCAGGCTCACCAATGCTCTAATGGACTTAGGAAAATCCTCAGGGGTTATTTCAGTGTCCATGACTATTCAGTGCATGTGAATACAGAGAGCGGTTGCGTGTGTGTGCATGTTTTATTTCTGTATGCTTTTAGAACTGAATGAGTGTGTACCCTCTGGGTATCCTACCTCACTTCAGTGTAGATATTGATATTGAGTTGACACATTATGGATATTTGGTTGAAATGTGACTTTCAACCAAATAGCCAGTTTTAAGATCTAAAGTATGTGAATGATTATTTAAGTTAATGTCATTTTGCCGGGTAAACTGCATTTCATCACAAATCCAGCCATCTCAAGTTAATTTCATGCTGAAACACGTTCACAGATGATGCTTGATCAATGAATATCCAATGGATTTTCAGCTAAAGGATCTGGTCTGTAATATGAGCGTTTGAGAGCATGTCAAAGCTAAGAGGCATTTGTTGAGAGATTCAACAAAATGGTCATGAGAACAGATTTTGAGGTTAATTGTTTCACTTATGCCAGAGGGACTCTACCTTTTCAGTTGCTCTGTTTGGTGCACCTTAGCAGAGGTAAGGGCTGAAGATGGCTGTACTGAGGACTGCTGACTGAGACCATACAGGCAGAAATCATTTCCATTCAACCCTGCATAAATGTTTGTAAAAGCCCATACGCTTTTGCAAGCTACATTGCTAGTGTGAGATGTACATGGATCTGTGTTGGGGTCCTTAATGAAGCGTCTGGCAGCAGTTTTCGTTTCTAGCAATCCTACTGTAAGGGTAGAGATGACATGCAAGTATGGAGATGAGCAATTTTAATTTACACTAGTTCCATTCATAAAGCAATTCCTGACATAAAGACATGAACAGAGGAAAGTCCCCAGGGAAAGACAAGCAAAGAGAGACACGCAGAGGAATTCAGTGTCCATCAAAACAAGACAGGTAGACAAGAGGTATATATACACAGGGAAATCTGAAAAGGGGACATAACAAAACATGAGTGAGGGTGGAGACAAGACAATGCACGAATCGTGATGCGCAACCTGACAAACTGTGGCCTCAGGACAGGACAGAGTCAAGTGGCAGGACTACAGGAGGTCGGATTCACACTGGAGAAGCAGGGCTATTTGAAGGACCTGGTAGAGGAGCTAGGACTAGGGTCAGGTTCAGAGACTGAAACCAAGACCAGTCCAGCGATCAAGAAATGAACAAGATTAGGAACAAAGTCACGCAGGATAGGGAACCAGTTCTGTAGCTGGGGCAAGAGCCAGCTCAGGAGCTGTAGTCTGGTAAGGAAGAGAAGCTGTAGCTGGGTTGGGAGACTATACTGGCGAAAGGAAAAAGAACAGGACAGGTGCAGTAACTGGAGCTGGGGCAGACACTGGGGCAAGAACAGGAACCGGAACCAGGACTGTAAGCAAGAGCAGATACCGGCGCCAGAATCTGAACGGGGACTGGAGCATCTATGAAGGTGGCAAGCAATTCAAGGAGACCGCAGGGTGTGGATCATTTTTGCTTGCTCCAGGTCCAAATGCCAAGATTTCCATGCTGAACACAGGGGTGGAATCGTCCCCTGCACAGGACATGGGGTTAAGGTTAGGGGTCAGCACCTGTACTCCTGTTATAGAAGAAATCCAGGGAGGGGCTCCACATGGAGGATCTCCTCAGTCAACAATAAGATCCAGGGAGGGGATCCCCATGGAGGATCTCCTCAGTGAACAATAAGATCCAGGGAGGGGATTCCCATGGAGGATCTCTTCAGTCAATAATAAGACCTTGTTTGTGTGTATGAGCAGATTTTCTCTTCCCAGTTAGACAGCACTGGGGCCGACTGAATCCTTGGTTTTGGGGTAAAGCAGCCACAGTTTTGGCCCAAGCATAAGACCATAAACCAGGATGTTACTTACTTGCAGCATTGTTTGTAAGTCAGAAATTCTGTAATGGAAGTTGAGTAAAGGCAGGAGCAGGAAGCAAATCAGGAGCCAGGTGGAGACAAGACAAAACAGAAACCAAAACAAAACCTCACTGCTGTAGTACCATGGGCTGTAATTGTAAACTGTAAACAGACACCTAGAATTTTAAAAGCAAATCTACATTTGGCCACCAAGGTTCCTATCCTCAGTTTCTTTTGTTGGCTCTGGCCCCAAGATAAAAAAAAATGTGGTGGATAGGATGAGCTGATTCTAAATTAGTGCTGTTACTCTGAGATCCTGAATAAACAACATTCTGGAGATTTCCTTTTTGCTACTAAGAAATTAACAATTTAAGACCAAAATGGGAGCTATGTACCGTAATCTGGTGAAAATTATAAGGGCAGAGAAATTACAAAAAAAGCATGCAAGGAAGGAAGAATGAACTTGAACTGGGAAGATGTAGGTCCCTTGGTCCTTATGTAACTCACCATTTAGCATGGGAAACCTGCTTATCAATTTCATCATAAACATTTCCCCAAATTTGTTACGTAATTTCAAACACACTTGTTTATGTGGTTTCTGGCCCTGCATGACAGGCTTTGGTTTATTAAAAAAACTGTGTGGCTCAAAAATAAATAGTAGTAAAAATGAATAATGTCTGAGAAACGAACAAAAAATAGAAGTAGCAGGTATATTGAAATTTCAATGCTTCCTTTGATTTAGGCATTTAATTTTTTTTAATTCAGACTGTTTCATCTATTTTATAATCATGTCCAAACAGTGTTTTATAGCTAATTTATGTATTTTATGACATTTCCACAGTGCTAATTGTTGGGTATAAGTTTCCACTACTTGTCAGCTATACCAGCCTGTCAGTTCTAGTGCAAAACTATAACAGCAAAAAGAAAAGTTTTGTCTGAAATATTTTATTAACGAGAATAAAATGGGTGTGTACTATGATTGTATGCACCTGCACCACGACTGGGGCTGACGGATTTTACTTCAAAACAATATTGCTTCATGCAAATATTAAGTAATATTAGTAGGTGATTGGAAAATAAGAATAGGTTTTGATGGCCAGGTGGTATACAGTATGTGCGTGATGGAGGGTGTCCCTTATTTTCAATTACAACATATATTTTTGATGTTACTGATAAACATTATGGATAGTTTGTAAAGTTAGATGTGTTCACAAAAACTATGATCTGAAACATTGTCATTATTACTCACAATGCCATAACACTGTATTTTATCATTAAATGAAGTAAAACCTATTTACCATATGCAACGTTGTGGATTGCTAAGGAAAAAAAAATGAACACTCCTGGTCAAAGTCCAGAAATGACTGAAGCATATAATCTTCGCTGGAACTCAGGATTTATCACTGGGACACTCCATGTGCAGTGATTTGAGCAATTATAGGCAGGAGATGGTTGGTTTCCCTGGTGGTCTGGTATGGCTTTTCTGACAGTATCAACACAATACAAGTGTGATTTATTGTTGCATTGTTATCCATATTGTTCATATCTCTTATTCAATGCAGTAATAATGCAACAAGGAACTTTACAGACTGTTATTACATCTGAAGACCTGTCTGTTATGGTCGCTAGGCTAAATTATCAAAACAGGAGCCTTTGAATTAACCTGCTGTTCACATGTAATCACCAGTAAAGAATGCTAACGAAGTACCACGCACACTAGAAATAATCTAGTAGAAATAACTGGCAGAAATAATCGTGCTTGTGTGCCATCCACACCAGTGACCATGCGCTCATACACATTTGTGTGTGTGTGTATGTGCGTGTCTGTGTGTGTATATCCGTGTATGTGCACGTATGCGTATGTATATGCGAATATATGTGTGTATGTGTGTGCACGCACACACGTCTGCATGCACTTGGCACAGAGAAGTACGATAGGTAGGTTGGAGTTTCAGTATGATCCAGCCCTCAGGTTACAGTCTCTCTCACTGTCTCTCTCTCTCTCACACACACACACATACACGCGCGCGCACACACACACTTTCTCATATATGCACTCGTACACACTAAACTGCGCCAGTTGTAGATTATTGCAGCAAATACTGCATACGTCACGGTGAATATACGAATATGGCCAGAATTTCGAGTCACTGAGGCAGACAATGAAAGCTGTAATAGTAACCGTCCCGAGTGCCATTGGAAGCGATCGTGTTGATCCGCCTGTGAGCCACAGGAGGGGCGAGAGAGAGGGGGGCGAATTAAAAACGCTGTCTATCTTAATCGACATTTTAGAGACATAGACGAAGGAAAGACTCTATTGACTAAACGCTCTCGGCTGCAGCGGACCAGGTTGTGATTCATCTTAGGGAACAAAAAAGGAAACCTCGCGCACTAGTCAAATTTGCGATAGTCCGAATCTGCCCGATACAAAAGACGTCATCCACTACCAAGTAGTTCTACGGAGGGTGCAGGTAGGACGCACCGATTACACTACCCTTTCTGCGAAATCATTACATATACATGAGTGTGTGTAACAGAGAGAGCGAGAAAAAGATCGTTGGATATACGCTGTAAGATGTCTTCATGACTACCTGCGCAGTCGACCTGTCATTTGCATGTGTTGCCACTGCGAATAGTACCATCGTGATAACGGGAATGAAATAGTGATTAAAATCAACCAATTGTTTTTTGAAGGGTGTTTTCTAATCGTAACACGTTATGGAATGGAGGATTTGATGCTATAAACGCTTCACGTTGACGAAAGCGCGACTACCACAGACTCGCCGCATCGTTATAGCGCGAGGTGGTTCACCCTGTGAAGCCACGAGCCACGATGACAAGCGATAGCGCTTTGGCGCGAGGCTGATTGGTAAGACCAGCTTATAATAATTGCTTTCACAGTCTTTCTTTTTTAATGAAAAATTAAGAATCATTAAGAATGCAGAGCTACAAGCTGGTGACCGAAAAATCAAGAACGGAGTCAAGTGTGTCATGTAAAAGTAATGAACGTCAAGCTTGAGAGCGCATCCGGTCGATTGGTGTTGCGTGAACAAGAATGAAAAGAAAGAAGCGCGACTTTTGTGTCCTGGAGGACCGGAGAAGGTTGGATGAGCCAGACCATAGTGCAGTATGCCGCCATGGGAGTCGGTTGCTGACTTCCTTCCACAACGCCTCCAAAAACAGATTTGGAGCCAGAGGCTCGCCTTAACCGCTACCTTTGCCAACCAAAGTGGAGATAGATATAAGAAAGCATTTTACATAGCAGAATGGAAATTATTGTATCAAGTTATTTGGTGCGGGTCAGCTAAATTTTATATGTGTTGTGAACCAACCAGGGAGGAAAACACAGGCCTACAGTTTTTACTATTAACATTACACATGTTTATGAAATACTGTTTTTACGGAATCAAGCCCAGTCCTTAAAGGTGTGTGAATTTTTCACAGGAATTCAGAAGTGTATGTCTTAATGGGCTTGGGCTGTCCTGTGGCTTGTGTTGATATGAAGACCAGGGCTTGACCTTTTTGTGCTTTTGTGTGTGTGTGTGAAAGAGAGAAAGAGATGATAGCTTAATTACCTTGAGAGGGCTTTATGTAAATTCGGATTGAGAGAATGAAACAGACAATAAAAACGACAGGACTGCTCGAGGGTGCCTGCTCAGACAGGCCCACAGAGAGAGAACATAGGGGATAGTTTGAGATGTGGAGACTTATCATGTGTGCTATCACAAAACTTTGTCACCGTCATGACTCTTAGGAATCAGTACCATCCATTACTCTCAAAGAGAAACAGGGGAGTCCATTTTTTTTTTTATTATGTTAGACATGATTTATCACAAACAGCACACATTACCAGAAAAGCATGTTTGTGTGTGACTTTTTACTTCTGTGAACACATTGTGTGTGTCAGGTATTTGCTGCTGGTTTTGCCCTGATAGTGAAGATTAATTACATTCCTTAAAAGTAGCAGGGTAGAATAATTTCAGTTACAGTGACCAGTACTTTTCATCGATATTTTCTGTCGCCATTAAAACACACACACACACACACACACACACACACACACACTCACATCTAGGGATATATGCAGGACAGGACTCTGATCGAACTGTCTACAAACAAGCTTCTGTCTGTGTCTGGAAACATTCACTGAAATTAACGGAAATGACTGACTGCATGGAATGAGTCAGTCCATGTGTGTGTGTGTGTGTGTGTGTGTGTGTGTGTGTGTGAGAGAGAGAGAGAGAGAGAGAGAGCGAGTGAGAGCTCCTCTGGAGAAACAAATATCTCTTTCAGAATTTAAAGCTTGCAGTGCAGCAGTGTGATGGCTGAAATGTAATAGTTTTTGATGATCATATTTGGTGGGCGTGTGCATGAGAAAGATGGAGATGGTGATGCTCTTTCTCACTGTAACCCTGATGGAGGTGAGGGAGATATTGGGAGGGTCAAAGAAATGTCGATTTTTGACTGTTTGAGAAAGTACGATGACATTTGCCTTAAGGGGCATCTTAGTAGGCAGAAATACCCCTTTCCCTCCCAAATGCTCTCCACAGGCACAGTCCTTCAGGCACTGTACATACAGAGGGGCTTTTCATCCTCCTTAGTACATGTGTGTGATGTGTGGGAGAGGGAGAAAGGATCTCAGTCACTGTCAGAAGACATCTTGTCACATACACGGACACACAAGCCCACACTAAATATGAGCGCACAGTTAAGAAACACACACTCAGACACAGTAGAATGTACGCATGCGCACACAACACACCTGCCCACCGAACAAAGTGGATCTGATTTTCTGCAGGCAGTGTAAATACACACACCCACAAACTATCGCAAACCCACACATACATTGAAGTTACAGTAACTGAGATAATAACAGGCTGACATTCCTATGAAAACATATCACTCTTCTGCTTTTTTGGCCTTTCCACTTTTTTCTTAATGTCTCTTTCATTCCATGGCCTCTCCCTGTCTTCTCTGCCTCAACACTCTGCTCTGTCATTTTTATCTCTCTGTCTTTATGCTTATAACCTCCAGTGTGCAAACATGTCAGAATGACACCACAAAGAACAAGAGAGGTTGAACTATCCAGAGAATGCAGAGAGGTGGATGAAATACTAGGACCAAAGATGGAAAAAAAAGCAAGAGAGCGTCTGTGAGAAAGGGTGAAGATTAAAGCAAACACCTCCCACTCTCTCTCTCTTCGGCTCTCTCTCTTGCTCTCTCTCTTCTGCTCTTTCTTGCTCTCTCTTTCTTCTGCTCTCGCTTGCTCTCTCTCTCTTACTTATACTCTCTCTGCTTTTTGTTTCTTCTGTTGGTGACCTGCTTGTATCTTCCTTGTCCATCATAAACTGACAAAAACAAAACAGTTTCATCTTTGGCTATTTTGTTTTAGAAATCCTGATGCTATAATTAGGAGTATGTATTATGTATACTGGCTTAAAAAACAGGATTATATTGGCCATTTCTCGTTCTCTCTCTCTTGCTCTCTCTCTCTCTCTACACACACACACACACTAAATGTTATACACTGTTTGATTTACATTAAGTGCTTCACTTAATTTATGCCTCTCATTCTTTTTCTACATTGTGAGTCATATAGTTCTCATGCCTTGTACTGTGTCCAGTTGCTTTGCCAAATTTTCTCTTCGTGATTCAGCGATTCATTACAGGTGGGGGAATGTGAGTGACGTGTGCTGGGTAAGAGTTTTGACTTGCTTTGGAGATGTTTTATATTTTTGAGGCATGTATCGAGGCATAAATTGACATACATTTGGCAGACAGAATCGGCTGTTAAAAAACAACACCATCCCAGCTGTAATGATGTCATCATTATGAGAACTCAGGCCAAAAGGTTATGATCAGTCACATAATGACAATGTATCATGTACTAATGTGCATTAGTGTTCGCAGCACGGATGACTGAGCTATAGAAGTGCCCGGCACCGAAACTCAAGCTTCCGTAGGCTCAACCATGACCCCCTTGTTACGACGAGGATTTTCCGTTAAGGTGTGAGCTCAGCTAGGAATTTTGGTGGTGGCATGCAGGACTGGAGTGAATACCTCTAATCACCACAGCCCTCATGGGGTGTCGGTTGAGTTCCAGGGACCGTAGTGTGGTGTATATTCTGGAAGCGGCGTATGAAAATACTGCATGATCGTGCCTCCCTGCATGCTATGTTCGTGGGTGTGTTTACATACTAGAACGAGCATGGCTGGGTGGTGCGCCTGCGCTAATGAGTCATGCCTTTGTTGACTCTGAGGGCAGGCCACTTAATGCGCTCAGAGGTACCATGCAGACGTATACGCACACGTGGTGTGGAGTCACAGTTTTTCCACACACACTTGCGCAATGTGAATACGACTGCCATATGTGCCGTACAGCTGGTATAACTCCATATTTTAGGATTGCCGTGCTGCTTGAAGTCAGGCTTATCTTGTTCATTCTCAGAGTACCCAGGCCTTTTGCAGTAACTTATCTGTTTGTGGTGTGGGGCATCTGCGATTGTAATGTAATATACTTTTTATTTTGTTTTTTGCAGGTGAAGATATGAAAAAAAGCAGCACATTGTTGCTGATGCAAGTCTTGGGGAAGCACAACACCGCCATGGGGCCTCTGCTGATACTACCCGTGATTCTTGCTTTTGTGCATCCAATCAGAGGCGACGTATATGTAAACTCTTCCTCAAATGAAGGCAGCATGCAAATTTCTGCTCCAAAACCAACCAGTAAGACACAGCCGAGTCTGGGGTCTTCTCATCTCATAGGCTGGACAGAGGTGGCTTTCAAAACTGATGATCAAGAAATGGAAAAAGTTGTTTCTGTTGAAGTGTCTAAGCAAGATGACATTGAATCAAGTGGGCATTCAGAGGAACCAACCATTGGTGATAATATGTGGGAAACACCACCACAGCCTTCAAATACAGATATAAAACTTAAACATGCAGTATCCCCCAACACTAGAGCCAAAGGTGTACTTATCCAAACTCAATGGCCCACAGTAAGGCCTGTTACCACAGCAACCACGCAGCGGGCTGGAGGCCAGACCAAAAATGCAAGAACTGAGCTTTCACGTGCCTCGCAGAGTTCTGGCCACAACCTGCTCGACAGTAAAAGTGCCACACCAGAAGTACCATTAGAAGATCCAATTAATGAAAACAATGAAGATGATTGGTCAGTATTGGAGGTATTAATCCCCACTGGACGTGGTTTATGGGAGTCATCAACAGTCACTATGGAAACAGACAGTGTGGAGCATGCACAATACAGGCCTCCAGCTCAAACTGTCTATGGCGTTCTGACCACTGGGTCCAGGGCTCATACAAACCCTACTGTAAAGCTGGTGCTTGAGCCTAACTCATCCACCACTACACTGGCCAATAAGAAACATGCGTTTGCAACGACTGGTTCTCAATTGGTGACTGATCGGGTGAGCTCCAGTGTGTCAGTCACTGAGGCTGATCTGGGAATCGGTGAGTTAAAATTTCAATGTTCTGTCAAGTTCTGTCAAGTTCCCATGACGTATGGTGCATAAATTTATAGTTTTGTTTTATTGTCCCATGTTTATCAGCTGAGACAGGCAGTACCGTTTCAACAGAACCCCAGGTAAAAGGAATTGCATCTCTGTCTCCATCACATGCACCATTACCTAATGGGATCACTCTTCTCGACACAAGCCATAGACAGCACAGGACATTACCAGTAAGGGAAACTCCAGCTTATTCAACCAGTTCACAGCCAGGAAACACAACACAACCAGCAAAAACAGTAACGGCAACCAGTCAGCAGCCAAAGGGGGCAGGACCTCAAGGATCAGGCACCAGTACAAGCGTTCAGCGAAGACCAGAGACCACAGGATTTAAGAGATTGGCACCTACAAGCACAACAGTTCAACAGAGCCCAACAGGTAGGAATTGTTTGAAGAGTGTATTTATGGGATTTGTAGTTCTCAGCAGTGATGGAAACAATGACTAGACTGATTATGTGCAACTCTCTGGCACAAAGTGGAATTAGTTATGCAGCTGGTTTCTTACAGGAAGATGATGGAGAAAGCTCAAAGGTCTGAGGGCTCAGGCGCAAAGAAAGGGAGAGGGAGAGAGAAAGAGGCGGTGGAAAATGTATGCGTGGGTAAGAAACAGGTCCGATCTGGGGGAAAATATGCACAGAGGAGATGGAGGAAGGCGAGGAAAGATAGAAGAGAGAAGGGCAGTGAAGGATGAAGTGAGCAAGGATGAAAGAAAACGTGGGCCCAAAATAGAGCAGCTCCTCCAGGTTTCCCGATAGGTACTGTTACACAGAGAAAGGATAGTTTTGTAAATGCTACGAGCAAGAGAAACGGGGTAGTGAGCTGAGGGAATTCAGAGAAGTGATGAAAGCCAGATGGATGGAGGGCTGGATGAAGTGAAGGGTGGAGACAAGTGGAATAAAGCAGGGTAGAATCTGAAAGAGTGAGAATGGATGCCAGTTGAATAGTTTCCTTCGGGGGCTCAGGCCCTGCTGCTGGTAGCTTTTGGAGCATTCTAATAGACCTTTACCACACATGAAACTGAGGAAGCAAAGACACATGTCAATCACATGTGGTTTGTGTGTGTGTGTGTATGTGCATAGAGTGAAACACTGCGTGTTTGTGGGTGAGTGTAAATGCCTCCAGCTGTGAAATGTGATCGGGACATCTGGGATATGTCTGAGTCCTGAGTCCGCCGTGCAGGAGCAGATCTTAGTCAAAGGGAATAAAACACGTGTTACTAGAAGTATATGTGCGTCTGTCTGTTTTTCTATTTACTCTTGTGAAAGTTCAGCCTTGGCACATGTGCAGGAATTAATTATCATTATGTATAGTTTTGTGCGTATATCCCACCCCCACAGTGCCTAAATATTTCTGGGGTATAAATTGTATATGTTCACTTTCATTACTTTCTATGTCATCCATCATCTGATACCTTACCTTTCCATTTCTGTGTGTGTGTGTGTGTGTGTGAGTGTGTGTGTGCATGCCTCTGGCCATGTGAGATTGTTCTCAGATGTTTTGTTTCATAAAAACGTCCACTAAGTCATTTTAATTTCAGTTTCACATAAACCACGACTTACCCTAAAGCTACAGATATATTGTCAATTATAAAAGTTTGCATTGTACCTTGGGTTCTTTGAATGATGCTTTGATGCTCAAAGCAGGAGACGCAGTAGAACGTCAGAGCCTGGATGTTCCGAGCAAGGAGCAGTCCCTGTGTACACTAAGCAACAAAAAACTTTTTTGAGGAGTTATGGAAAGGTGGTTCCAGTGAAAAAAACATAAAAATTTCCATGCACGTTTTACATTGAGCAGTTCCCATATGCCGTAAGTCCTTGTTCAGGATTTTAT
Organism: Sternarchorhynchus goeldii; assembly: GCA_028565775.1. Lineage (NCBI taxonomy): Eukaryota > Metazoa > Chordata > Actinopteri > Gymnotiformes > Apteronotidae > Sternarchorhynchus > Sternarchorhynchus goeldii. Next base: position 4,545,716 of record JAOXYF010000016.1, read on the forward strand.
CTCATACAGTGTTGCTTTAACTCCTTTGGTGTGTATGCAGCTATACAAAGCTCTGTGTGTGTGTGTGTGTGTGTGTGTATTCAGACTGTCTTGCACAATACAGGCTAGGAATAAAACCTGTAGTGGAAATGCGATATTACCTAACTACGATTTAAAACACAAACTGAACCACAGAGAGGAAAATGTGGATAGGACAGCTACAGGTACATTGTGTAGTACCTATCAATAAAACCTGACATAATATCAAGAAACACTGCAAAAGTTTACATGGCAGTAGCTGGTATAGAATGGTAAAGTGATATCTGGTCAAATTCACAGCTGTTTTTGAGGAAAGCCCTTTGTGTTCTCTGCTCATGAGAACGGCACATGGAAGCTGTTCCTTTTTCCAATGCTGTGTTGAAACACGTGGGTGGGAATTTAGCAGTAATATGCATCTTAACCACAAAACCTCTGCCAGATTTGTAGATTTTTACAGATGTAGTGCCACCTTGATTTATGTATGATGTACTATTTTTGACTGTGTCAATATTAACACATACGTCACGGTATTTCTGATTCTAATAACTTCTGATATTATCTTTCTTCACTTATTTTCTCACAATAGTGCTTAACTTGAGGGCGCTGTATTAAAAAATTGCTATAGCATTCTAATTAGATAAAATGTGCACAGTCAGAGGGTCTGTGGAAGAATATGATTATTCTAGCTAAACAGAGTTCAGCTGCAGGTGATGTGTGGTTGTGTTGGCCTAGGGCCAGGTGGCTTCCCTGTAGCCCAGTTGTGTGAATTTGTATAAAGAGTTGCTTTGTCTCTGAGCTGGTTATTTGGATGCTTGCGTATTGCGTATCATTTGGTTTGACTGGAAATCCAGGCAGTTATTTTTAGCTTCTTTGTCCTTTAGATTTTGTCTGTTTTTCAATTTTAATGGATATTTTGGCACGTTGGAAGCCTTCCACGTTTCATTCTCCCTCCAAGCAAATCTAGCCGGGTTCACATTACAGTCTCATTCTTGAAATGCAGGTTGCTTACAGGTGGAAATGTTGAGTACACACTGGTCAGTTGGTTTGAATCTGTACTGTTATGTGTGGTATTACAGGAACACTTTGAACGAACTAGAACACTAGATTTTCCATCTGTGTTAATGGTACAATTATGAACTTGTATTTTATACAGAAGTTACCAAGTAAAAATCCTATTTCAGTGTAAGCAGATTATTTTGTTGTGTGTACATGTGTCTCCTCTGTAAGTTGTTTGCTCTTCAACCACACATTTGATTTATTTTGTAAGGGTGATTTGATATACATTCTGGCTTACATCATTGCCTTAATCTGAGTCAAAGCAGAACAGTTGTATAATGTGCAGTCAGCAGATTGAAAAGGCAGTATAATTCAGTTACTGGTGGTTAAGTGACTGTAATGTGACTGATTACTTCAGTGGATGCGAGATTAATGTGCTTATATGAAGTTGATTTTGTGAAGCGAAGAAAATAAAGGAGCTGAAAAGATTTGCAGCATTCATTTAAGTGTTATTGATATCACTATAAGAACAACTGTAATTATGATTACCGTATGAATCTGATGCAAGATAAACATGCATTCTAAAGCGCTATAGTATTATTTCAGTGCAGTATAGGTCTGCCTTTTGTAAGTCAGAGACTTGATGCTTCTGTGCTGAAGCGGTATCGCCATCTGCTGGAAGAACGGTTTCATTACATAACTCAGCAAACAAAATTAAAACAAAAAAACAAACATTTATACCTCTACTTTTACGGAATTTGGCAGAGTGACTTAAAGAGTTGACAATTTTCAATAATACACTTCTCGTCAGTGTGTAATTCTAACCCTAACCCTGGAAAAGATAGATTGAGTAGGTCGTTAGATGTAAATGGAGGCAACAAAAGGCCACCTGCTATCAGGACATTCTCTTTTTGTCCAATTACTGGGCAGCTATATTATAATTTTAGCCATTTTGTATCATGTTTTGCTGGGTCTGTCATTCTGTATTGATGCTAGGTTATTTTTATTTGATTTAATTGGTTTGATTTTGTTTGTTTATTTGCTTCCACAGATACAACCACTTCCCAAAGCACAACTCAGTTGAAAGGACAAGGACAACTACAACCTCTAGAGAACGATGCGAGATATGGAGAAAAGGATCTGTCAGTCAATCTAGGGCACGTCCCCTCGGTTAGACCAGACCCACCTCCTACTGCTACCTACACTCCTACGGACCCCTGTGCCACTGGTTTAGGCCCCTGTGCGACCCCCGGTGATCTGGATGTGGTCTCAGAGCTTGGCGTCTCGAACGGGAGCATGCTGGTGTGGGCAGATCTTAGCCGCACACTGTCGTTTGCCTGGGAGCTGCACGTTTTTGGCTCCGCCTCCCTCTTCCTGCTCCTGGCCGCCGGCTCAGCACTGGGCCTGGCCCTGGCCCCCAGCATGGGATGCCCTCATCGTGGCTTGCTGGCGCTCACCAACGGCCTCCTGCTCCTCGCTGGCACCGTGCGGGCCGTCTACTTCCTGCTCGACCCCTACGGCTCCCGGCAGCTGCTGCCACCGCCCGTCTCCACGGCGTTGTGCACACTGCCATTGCCGCTGCTGACCTGGGCCCAGGCTGCCATGGCGGCGCTCGTGCTGAAAGGTGCCGACGCCGCCCCGATGCCTCCCTCGCTCCAGCGCCCGCCTCTCCTGGCCGTGCTGGCCGTGCTACAGTGCACCCTGCTGCTGGCAGCTGATCTGCTGTCACCCGCACTTTCTCCTTCTGTGCCCGTCGTGCTGCAGAGCCTCACCCTGACTGCAGGGCTGGCCCTGTGCCTGGGCTACCTGTGCGGGGCTCTCCCGCGCCTCTCCAGCCCCCGGGCAGGGCGAACCGGGCACAAGGGGTTGTGCGGGCCAAAGCTGAGGGTGTTGGCACGTACGTTGGCCGTGTGTGCCCTGCTGGGGGCGCTGTGCTGCCTGCTACATGCATATACCTGCCTGTGGCTGTACGGCCTGCTGGGCGACTGCCGCCGCTTTCGTTGGGCGTGGTGGCTGTGTCAGTTCTGGGCCCGGCTGCTGGAGCTCGCCTGGGCGTTCTGCCTGCTGCTGCTGGCCTCCTGGGTCTTCTGGAGGCCCCGAGGGGGCCAGACGGAGATGGCTCCAGGACAGGGAGGCATGGGAGCAGGAGACCTCACCTCGCCCGGCCAATCCTCCAGCTCCTCCCACACACACACGTGCTGGGCAAAAATAGTGCAGAGCCTGAAGGGGCGGCCCCGAAGGAAGTCCGACAGTAACGGCGTGGGAGGGGCCAACGGCGGGAGCGGCGGAGGGGGCGGGAGCGTGGCCGGAGAGGTGCCCAATAACTGCAGCAGGCAGGAACGGCCAGGAGTAGACATCAGCAAGAGCCTCATACGGAACCGAGACACGCCCAAAGAGAGCAACCGCGGACGCAACCAGAGGAGTGTCATCGAGGCGTCAGTGGGCTCGCTAATGAGGCTGCAGACGCTCGGCCGGCAACGGCAGTGCTCACTCAGTAGCAGCGCCGACCGCGACAAGGAGTCGGCCGTCTCGCTGTACGACTTTGACCTGCGGCCTCCGTCCCCAATCGACCTGAGCCGCAGCATTGACGAAGCCTTGCACCGGGAGCACCTGCTGCGAGGCAGTGGCCTGTTCCGGCCGCTTGGCACCTGGTCTCCGCCGCGCTCGCCGCCCCTGCCCCCCGGGCCGTGGACACGCAGGAACAGCGAGCCCCAAGTGCCGCTGTCGGAGAGCAGCGGCGAGCGATCGCCGCTCACCGAGTCCTCCGCCGCCCTGGACCGGTCCATCCCCAGCGCCGTGCCCAGTCGGCAGGTGACGGCGCCCCCTACACCTACGCACCAGGGCCCACGTTGGGTCTCCGGAGCCCCTGTGCCTTCCTCCGTGTCCTGCCCTGTCTCCCTGCACCCCTCACCCAGCGCGGGACGGGTCCTTACCCCCAGCACGGATGACACCAGGCCCTTCCTCACCCCTGACCTGGACAAGGTGGGGTCACAACCGGGCAGCAGAGGTGGGCGGAGCTACCTGAAAGTCAGTTGCCACGATGACTCAGGCAGTATGAGTAGTGACATAATCGACCTTTGAACTAGGTTAAAAAGAGGAAAATCCCTGATAATAATCACTTTACATTACCTGAAAGAAAAAAGGTTGAGATGACAGGAAATTATTATGGTGACCAGTACACCAATGTACACTGAAACAGCTCTATTTGGAATTAGATTGGATTTCCAGATCTATAAGCACATAAAGTTGCAGGCCCATCTAAGTGGACCTCTCCAGCTCTCCAGGTGTTTGTTTGTGCACTATGCTCTGTTCATTCCTTCATATCTTAATTCCTGCAGACCTGGAGACAAAGGTCACAAAGCCTTGTGAAAGTGAAGTGATTTTGCAGCATAAAGGTTATTTCAGAGGGTGAGCATAGCTAAGTCATGGCTATGTGGTTTTCATAGTATTCCTATTCTCCAGACTGGGAAAATTCATTAAGAATATTTAAATAAAACTGTTGCAATCTTCAGCAAATGATTTTTGGAAAATGGGTAAGCTGTTGGGTAAACTGTTTAGCAAAAAAACTGAAACTCTTTGGATAGGGATTTATGAGTGTAAGAGATTTGTACAAAAAGATCTTGGAGCACATAACCCAAAAGCTGTGACTGTTTCATGTTTTTTTGTTTTGTTGGCTTTTGAGACACTTCAAAAGCAAACCCCTCCCCCTCATTCATTGTTTTACAGCAAACGTTTCTGTCGTAACATGACACGGCAAATTACACAAACAGTTCAAGGTCAAGTGAAAGACAAAGTGAACTTTACTGTCATTCACACCATACAGGGAGAGCCCGGCCAAACGAGACTGCTTTTCTCCCAGCTCCAGTGTCCATTCACACATTGCATAAGACATTTAACAATCAATGAAAGTTTGTAGCTTCAGCAATTCAAAAGGTGGTCATCAAGTGTACAATGTAGTCCTGATATTTTCTTTACATATAACATGCAACTATTACATGCCGTCTGTTAACAATGTGTTTTGAAGGACCATGCATTTGCAGTAACTGTGCATGTTATTTTATGGCATTATTGAATTTTGAATTGGGTTGCTTTTCTGCATTAACGAAAATGTGCCAAATGTGATATCCTCTTTTACACTCCTCACCTAACAAAGCTCCACGGGCAACTGAAAAAATGGTATTTTTGAGGTGATAATAATAAAATTATTTGTTCTGGACAGCCATTATTGCCCTTAGACATTAGCAAACATGGCAATATAATGCACAGCTTCATTAGCCGTTCAGAACAGCAAGGTGACACCGTTCATGGGAAGGTTAACATTAGTATGACATAAAAGAAAATGTACATATTGTTATTTTTGTTGTCTGTAAATAAAAATGTGCCGTGTTCAGAATAACATGAAATATATTTACTGTGAATGACAATCCTGCATAGTGCAAGTGTATTTCCAGCCAGAATATAAGGACTGACATTAAGGGAACGCAATTATTTTTTTAGATATGTAAAAGTATATAAGTAAATATTCTAGTAATATCAGACTGAAATGTTTTTAATGACAGGGCTATCTCAAATGACAGTAGCATTGTTTAGTGCACCATTAAAATGAATTAAAGGGGGAATTTATAAAAATGTGATTCATTCATACTTATATTTGTGCCCTGTATCTTCTGTTTCTACTAATTCTTGGTCAATCCAGATCCCTTGCCTGAAGTGTTATCTGGCTGGATTTTTTCCTGTTCTCCACTTTAAGCAGATGTACCTGAGTGTACCTTTTTCACTTTGTGTTGTCAAATGATCTTATCACTTGTCCCAATAGAGGATTGATCTCACTCTCACTTCTACTGGGTTCTCTCTTGTACCATTATGCTTACAAAGGCTAATTGAGTCCATCATGTTCTTTGCAAACCCTCTTTATGCTGATGGATTTTTGTGCTGACTCCCCATTTTGGTTATGAATTAAAACTGATGAACAACAATATTGTGTGTATTTTCTTTTTTTTAAAGCACATGAATTGATAGTCCCTACCATCCATTGTTTTTTCAACAACTGGCCTTCATGATATCTTGCATGACATCTCCTTTGATCTCCCTCTCGTCTGAAACCAAGAAAAGAGTAAAGGTGCTTTATCTCACACATTTTGACTGGGTACTCATTTTGCTGTTACAATTACAGCCCTCCCACGAGATGTTCACCTCCACCAGATCCTTAAAGAACATGCAGTGTATCCTACTTCTTCTTCCACCATCCCCATGATTCTGTTGAAATTCTATGATTCCTCAAATAAAAAAGCAGCCTTGTTTCTATGTCTAGAAAATCTACTAATACTGGAAATACTGTACAGTTCCATGCAGTTCTCCCATAATTCTTTATGGGAGTTTTCTGTACCTTTGACTAATTAGGCCACACTCCCCGCAAACCTGTTTATTTATGTAACATTTAAAAAATTATTCAAGAATATATATCACTAAAATGAACTCTGGACAACGTCTCATCTGTCCATACAACATCTAGCTTTTCTAGTCTAGCTTTTAGATTCTGTCTGCTAATGAGAGGTTTGGTCACTGCAGAGTGGGCTATCAGTCCAAATGCTCTTAAATGTCGAGAAACTTTATGACAAGACAGATCCTTACCCTGTTCAGTGCTGAACCGGTTTAAGCATAGCATAAATAAGTTTTTATGCTATGCTTTTGAATATATACAATTTATGAAATAAATTTAAAATACTGCTATTTCACCCTTGTTAGGATAATTTCACATAGGACTACACAATGACCTTGACATTTAGGAAATTGTGTGTTGTTCTCTAATTTCGATCTCCAGTATATACATATACCCCACACACAGTCATGTGCACAAATTAAATATTAAATATTTAGTTCTTCATTGAGAAATGTTGCCATATCTATATTTCATCTTCTTTCAAATAATATTTATAGATAAATCTGTAATTGTATCACCTTTTCAAAAACTTTGACTTTTGTTTTACGTAACAAAAAAAAGAAAGAAAGAAGATACAAGTTCATACTGAAAAAAAAGCGGAGACACCCTATGCTCTATTAGCTGGAATTTACTCCTTTGGGTGTAACCCAAAGTTTAGTTTCCTATAACCATCTAGCAGTCTCTGATATTGGCTCTGAGAAAGTTTTTCCCACTCCTCCATGCAGGATTCTTTCATCTGTGTGGTGTTTGAGAGGTTTCTTGTATGCACAGCTCGTTTTAAGTCACCCCACACTTCTCAGCAGGATTAAGATCAGGGCTTCATCTGCTCAAAGCATATTGTTCCAGAAGTCATGGTCTTTGGTTTTCTCTCTCAAACTTTAGTCTTGTCCTGATGTTTTTGTTCTTGCACAACTCCCATGAAAATCATACTTGTACAGTCTCTTTCTGATGGTACCGTGCATGCACTTTGACATCAACTATGGCAAGAGCTACCTGTAGGTCCTGTGATGACATTTTAGGATTATTGGAGACTTATTTATACATCTTGCACTCTGCATTTGGGCTGAACTTACTAGGACAGCCTGACCTGGCCATGCTGGCAGTTGTTTTAAATGTTCTCCAGTCATAAATTATTTTCCAGACTGTGGAATGGCTGATTTCTAATTGTTTTGAGACATTTTATATCCTATCCAAGATTCATATGCATCTGCAACCTCCTTTCTGAAGGCCTCAGAGACTCTTTGAATCATTGCCACACACTAGCAGATACCTCTCACCAATTCTAACCAAAATCCACCCATTTTGGCAGGAAAACATCCAGTACTGCCACAGTGCAAATGTAAGAACAAAACCACCCAAAGAGGAGGAGGCTAAATAAAAACAAAAAGATATTATTTTTCATTGTATCAAAAAAGGGAAGAAAAGAAAGAAAAATGAAAGAAAATCAAGTACAAATAGTTATGAGGTCTAATAAGGCTTTCTGAGTTAAAATAATTATGAGTGGCTATAAAAAGGATTTTATTAGATGTCTTTATAATAGTAGTATAATGTAATGGTTTTCAGTCAGTCTTTGGAACATTATTAAGTAGTTACATTATTAGTTACCATTAATCTTAGGAAGTAATGTGTTTTCATCTGCTATAGACAATCCAAACTCATTTTAATTTTAGACTTAGTCCACAGCCTAATTTTGAATCATTCTTTTCTTCTAGACGTCATACATTGATTTACTGTGATCAGTGCTTGGTGGTTTGCGAGTGTACACTGCCGGCTGGGTGGAGTGTCAGTAAAGACATAACACGAACTATAAATACTGCATGTACTCTGGACATTGTCATGAATTACATACATTTGCTACATATAGTCCAGGCTCTTGTGGCATATACGGCAAACAAATAAACAGTCCAATTTAGATTTTTGATTTCCAAACTCGGGCATGAGTCTAGTCGAATTAAAAAGTAAATAATAAACAGAAAGGTTTCATGTTGGTCTTAAATCTCTGTTCTGAACTGTAGAGTGGTGTTCTTCATCCTGTGTTTGTAGTGTTCATCAAACTGCTTGTTCTGAGCCACAGTGAAGTGATTCTTCCAGTCACTGACTTTCCCTGAGAAGCATCATTATGCAATAAAGGCAGAGGAGTCAGAAAGTGGTCATGTGTCACATTCCATATGTCCTTTATTCCTTTCTCCCTGTCCACTTGGCCACCTGCCTTAACTCACCTTTACGCATGAACTGAGAGACAGTGAGGTCCATTGTTGCTTCGTCTGCACAATTGGTCAGTGGGTTGGCCTTCATGACATCAAACTGAACATCACCTCTTATCTTCTCCCTCTCGTCTTCCGGTGTGGACAAGCCAAGGAAGGAGCAAAGGCGCTTTATTTCACGCCCAGTGTCCTGAAGCATCAAAACCATAACTGCTGCAAATACACATTTGGTGATCTGTCTGTGAAGGATAGTCTAAATAGTATTGTTTTAATTTGTTCAAAAATAATTGGAGTCCAACAAAGGGACATGGCCTCCCTGTGGGAGAAACAGGTGTCCCAGAAAGCAAGAGGAATTATTATCCATTTAGATCATATTTTGTCTATATTTATTTTATTGCCATCAGGTCAGTGTTATAATGTACCTTTTAGAAAATCCAAAATCACTATTCTAAGTATTTTATTTCATCTGCTATTAAGCTGCTAAATACAGATAATGACTTTTTAAATGAATGTTTCTTGACTGCTGTATGTTGTTTTCCCCCCTTTTCTCTGTGAGTGTGTTCCCTTTGAGATAAATAAAATAGTCTAAACTGAACACATTTATAACGATACTTCTGCAATTTGTTAAACTGATATATACAGAATAAACATTTACTTGTTAATTCATCAAGAGTTCAGAGGAACAACTTTGTTCCTCTGAACTCTTGTTTTGCCTTTGTTTTGCACATTTTGCACATTTTGTTACTTTTCATCCACTGAGTGGGTTCCCATTTTGCCTTTACCCAACCATATGTCATCTGAAACTTCACAATGGCATTTGAGTCTCACCTCAACCAGATCCTCAAAGAACATGTAGTGTATTCTGGAGTATGTCTGTTTCTTCTCCCACCACCCACATACATGGTCGTACCAGGAGCCAAACACCACTAATGGAAATTTAAAGGAGAAGCAAGTGAGTGCCAGTATTTTACATTTTAAGTAGCACTCTGTCCAAATCTGTGATATGTCCACATGTAGCTAAAATGTACAGTATGCATATGGAGCACATTCACTTGTTCATCGACACAGACGCTGAGTCAGTGACTCACTCTTTCCATCCTTGAATCTCTGCAGAAAGCTGTTCCAGTCTCCTGGCTCTGGCTGCAGCTTCTCCATGCGGTCAAAGTGGAAGTAGGAAACAACATTGTCTTTGGCATTGCGAGCAACATACACAATCTGGAGACAGAAAAAGGAAAGAACACAGAACGCGTGGGTTGAGGAACACAGCACATGCAGACTATCATCAGTCACATGAACATGTTTATATACCAAGGTGCATGATGCCAAATTTACTTCAGATGAAAAGGAGAACATTCTGTTGTTGCAGTATAATTGAACAGTTTCCAGAGAACATTCTGTTAAAATGACTTAAAATGAGCACCACCCCTCCCTTCTAGAATATCTGTCTAGTGTTTCACGGGAAGCCACCTCAGGAAGCCTCCATCTACTATACCCTGCAGTTCTGCTCCCAGAAGGACTTGGGAATAAACTGAACAGGAAGGTGAGTTTTGATGATGCGAGGGGTGGTAGATAATGTATCCGCCATCTCTGTACCTGTGTGATTAAAAAAAATGTTTTATATATATAAATTTGTATATTCATGATATTCAAATATGCTCTAGTTTACTGTTTTTGCTTATGATACATTTTTCTATAATATCTGTTCATTTTGGCATTTGAGGCTCCACATATCAATTCAGAATCATTGTGATATAACTGTGTAATAATTGTGTATTGTGCTTTAACATGGACCTGTTAAACAGGTCTTTGTGTTATGTGACTTTGTGTTATTTGCGCCATAAAATCCAGACCCTTTAACAAGCCCATAACTGCAGTGCCACAAACACAGATTAGAGCAATTAGATGAGTGTGCATACCTAAAGGGTATAAAGATGGCATGGAAAACTCCAAAAATGGCACTCTTGCATCAAGAGGAACAGTGGTCTCACGCTCTGGAATGGTTTGTCGAAAATGTAGCAGGTCCAGAATGTAGGAGACCCAGGTGGTACCTGAGAGACAGGCAGAAATGAGAAACAGACAGCTCTCTAAACAAGTCATTTTTGGGGGGCTCTCTTTTTTAGCATGTGTGAGTCTGACACCTGTAGGTACCTGCTTTGGGGTACGTAGCAAGCACGATGTCATCAGGTTTGGCTTTGAAGTTCTGCACCTTTTCCCAGTTTTCTGTGAAATAATGTGTCATGTGGACACCATGGAAGTCAAACAGCTCTGGACGAGGCAGATCCATCTGTAACAGACAGGAATTGAATGTTTGTTTATAAGCATTTCTCAAAACTATACTGGTATTATTTACTGGTATTATACTAGTATTATCCCTCACCTGTCAGTATATGTGTAAAAGAAAGGCAAATAATAACTGCCTTCTCATTTACACATATAATCATTCAATTTTATTAATTTTTAAATGTTTTAAAATGAGTTACAAACTTTAATACTGCAGAGGTATTTTGAATCAGAATTGAAATATTAATAACAGTAATATTCCAGTAATGTCGGCAGCCAAATTCTAGTCTCATTTGAGCAAACACCCATTCTGACCTATGATCAGCAAATAGTCCAGCAAAGTCCAAATATCAGCAACTAAATTTGCATATGTTACGTTGATAGACAGATGAACCACAAGGGGATTCTTAAAGTCATCAATCAGCATTATGAGAAGACAGAATTTTTAGCAGTAAACCTAAAACTTAATACATAAAATATATGCCTAAGCCCAGTGTGTAGTTATCTATGCTGCAAATGCAGTATTATATTGCAGATTGCAGATTAAATATTTCTTAAAGCTATTGCGCAAAAGCTTCTTCTATTGCTATGCCTTCTTGTCACTGATCTTTCGATGGTTTCTCTGTTTATTTTCCTCTCCCTCAGTCTCCCTGTATTACGTATATTTTACAGCCCGGAGTCAGTATGTGTTACATGGGACGTGCACGATCTCACAGTATCTCAGTAGCTCCCCCTCCCTCATCATAGCCTCTCATATTTGTCACCTCACTTACTGGTCACACCAGTGGTCAGTCCCCACTAACCACGAAAAGAAAGAACATACTGAAATGTTTACCATCATCCTTGGCACGGAGCCATGCACGTCCCTTTCATACTTACTTTCACGCTCAGCTGCACTTTGTAGTCCAAAAACAAGCCTTACAGTTGGCTCTGAAGGTCAGCTACTTCTTCTCTTGGTATGATCGTATATCACATTCTGGGCTTGAAGAAAAACATTGGAGAGAAAGGTTGGAGGAACACAACACTGGGCAATTTTTTCCACTCTTGCTTTCTAGTGAAAGGTCTGTTTACTAGTCAAAGATAAAGGACACTTTGGTATAAAACCTGCAAAATACAGGAGGAGGTGCCAAACATGAGCAAACCAATCACATGCTTTTTTTATTGAGGTCAAAGATCCACTGTTAGCACTAGAAAGTTTGGCTGCTTGTGGAGACATTCAGTAAATAGTATCTTGTTATATAAAACCACTGTGACAAATATTACTTGAAAAGACACTGACCCATTGCCCTGCATGAGAATAAATTCATAACAGAAAAAAATTATATTTAAAATATACTATTACTACATTTATGACTATGACTTTATTTCTGAAGTATTATGATGTTGTACTCATTCAAGAGAGAATAAATAAAAGAGATAAATTACATCTACAAACCATAGCATGTTAGAACATCAAATACGGTTGTATGACATCATTGTGTCCTTACATAAGGTACAGTATGCTTCTAATACATGGAAACAATAATTTTTCTTAATGCCCATATCTTATGAAAAATTCCTGAAATTGAGCTGGCAATTGAAATTCCAAATCACATCCCCTTTCATTCTTACATTCCTCTGAGGATGTTGGATTTCTGTTGGATTTCTGTTTTTTTTTTACCTTAGAATTTAGAAATTATTTCAAAAATTAGAAATCATGTCAAACTGGCCATGTCATTTTTTCACATATGTTTTACTTTTTTTCAATTATCCTCTCCTTGGATCACCACCTTTTTGTGGTAGAATGGTCTGCCTTGTAGGGTCTGCTCGTGTCCTAGTAGGGTCTCCCAAGGTCCTGATAGGGTTTCCCAAGGTAAACAGGTTCTAGGTGAAGGGCCAGACAAAGAGTGATCCATAAAAGCTTCCTTTTAAGACTCCAGCAGGACCAAGGGTCACTGGGGCCTCATCCTGGAGTCAAGCCTGCAAGAGAGGGTAAATATGATATGCAATATAGAAGTCAAAGCATCCAGCTAGAGATTCACCTTAGATTGGTAAGAGAACATAAACTGTTATAAGCTGTTAACACAAATAACATTTGATGCTTGAAACAAATAGCTTTTATAAGTGAATCAACAGCACTTACCTATTGAAAATTTACAATGTGCGATTGAATGTCTTTACTTGTATGTACTAAAATGCTTTATAAAGACTTGGTTTACACCCTCCCTTCCAAAGAGAGCTGTTGTCACGCGCTTAGAAAGGGCCATATTCCGCTGTTATTGCAAACAGGTTGGTACAAACCAAAGTTGCAACCAATCAGGAGCCGAATTAATCAAAACTTGTTCTTGCTGAGGGTTCTATTGTAGCTAGTGTCGTAGAATTTTTATGGTAGGATATTATGACACACACTCATTCCGGTTCTGTGGAAACCGGAAGCAAGACCATATATGGACTTAACATCCTCTGGCTGAGAAGTCAAACAAGGTAGCAGAAGCACACACATATACACACACAATGGCAAGGTCAGCTGACAATGTTGGTATAGTCCAGATGAGGGAGTTGTTGGACCAGGATTAGATGGGTATTACTATATATTCTGAGTATGAAGGGGTGGAACAAACAGTTTACAGACAGTTTTTTAATTAAGTAAGTGTGGCCTCAAGAGAGAATGAAGAGAGAATGTTAGAAAAAGATGCTGTAATGGGTAGACATAATAAACAATGGTGTATTGTCAAAAGAGGTGTTCTAGGGGATAAACAATATGAAAATAATATGATTGGTTGAGGCCCCGATAACAAGACAGGAAAGGTGTGTAACTGGGGACCCCTGGTCAAAGTTGTTCAGTTGTTCTTAAGGCAACTCCTTTGTTGTATGCCGTGTGTGGTTTGCAATAAAGATTTTAACCTCTATTCTCACTGACCAGGGCCTGCTTCAGTCTCTTCATTGCTGGCTCATTTTTGATTATTTTTACGCTACACTAGTTCACAAGCAAGATATTGTTTAGGAGGGGGAAGACAATTAAACTAGCGTGTCGGGCTATTGCTCGATAGTATAGAAAGGGCATATGAGGGATGTATGAACATCCAGAGACCTGAAGGTATGGCTGGGGGGGATATGCCACAACAATACAGCCTACACGAAATGCCCAAAGAACTTGCTGCAAAGCATTTGTGTTCAATGTGTTAAAGGTACATGGCCCTCAGTTGGAACTATTTGTGTGTTGTTTTCATTTCGTTGATAAAAGACCCTCTTCATAAAATCCATTTTTACCAGGCTGCATGGTGATGTCACTGCCTGTTGAAATTACAGCTGTAAACTTGGGAGAATTGTTTTTTTATTTTGTTTTTGTTGTTAAATTCGTATTTAGCGAGTTATAGGATTCCACTGTGTTTGTTGCTTTATGTTGTTTGCAAGGAAATAAAAAGGTTGGTAACTTCTGGAGATGTTTTATGTGTTGTGTTAGGTGTTTTAAAGAAGAAAACTGCAGGGTTAATAATAATTGAACAAGTCATTCACTAGATGTGTAAGCAAAACCACATAGGCACCGTGTTTGAGAGAAAACAGTCCAGCATTTCCAGATAATAGCATGTCATGAACATTCGTCACATGGCCTGGAATATCCTGGCAAGTAGAAACATCTGTTTTATGAAACGTATAGCATGCAATGTGTAGGAGACCAATCACACGTTTCCTATGTTTCTGTAGCATGCTATTAACAAACAAATATATGCAGCTAGTGATGTAACATTTGAAGCGATGCCTCGGAGCCTGTGTCGAGCAAAAAGGGGCGTGCCAGATGAAGCCCCGGTTCGAGGCGTGTGTCATTACCGTAAAAATCACGTGACTGATGACAAACGAGGCCTCGGATTCAGTGGGCCACGTCATCGTTTCATTTTGAGTGTCACAACCACATAAAGGGGGTTCGAGCCTAGCGGCCCTTTGTGGGTTTCGAGTTGGCGTTTGGTGTTGCGAGAGGTGTGCATTGGTGAATTAGTTAGAGTTAGTGATTAAAGTTCTTTTATAAAATAGATTAGATCAGCTATTATTATTATTATTATTATTATTATTATTATTAATATTATAGGCTTTAGGCCAGTTGTAAGCTAGGTAGGCTTCTGCCTGTCACCATGGAGCCACCCAGAAAAAGGAGGACTTCTCCTGTCTAGGAACATTTCAAATTGGTTGCTCAAAACAAGGTATATCACAGCTGTATTTAAGTTTCATCATTATGACCTTCTCCATAGCCTATATATAACCTTTTCTCATGTTTTTTTTCATAATGAAGGTAAAGTGCTTGCTCTGTCATAAAGAGCTCACTTACAGCAACAACACATCCTCCATACTGCGACATTACAGAGCAATACATGAGCTTGCCCAGTCTGCTGACAGTGGTCCAGACACCAGTCAAAGTAATAGATA
>JAOXYF010000016.1:4572082-4599914 GCA_028565775.1 Sternarchorhynchus goeldii
ATGGCGTCAAAGTGAACAGATTTGGTGATTCCCTCCCTCTCCTCTGCTGGAGTAGATAAACCGAGGAAGGAGCACAGGCGCTCCACCTCACGCCCAGTGTCCTAGACAGACGGGTAAGAGATGCTCAGATCTTGAACCACACTAATAAATACAGAGCTCACATGGTGCAATTGGTTTAAAGATCAACTCATCTTCACCCCAACTGTAACCATCAGTTGTTCAAGCCATAATATGTCATTTTTACCTCCACCATATCCTCAAAGAACATGTAGTGAATGTTTGAGTACGTCTTCATCTTCTCCCAGTATCCACACACATGGTCATACCAAGGACCAAACACCACTACAATAAAAAAAAAGTAAAAATGGAAGATGATATATGACTTTACATTTATAAATGAGAGCTATTTGGCATTTAATCAACAATCAAATTGATAAGGTCACCAGCACAGATCCGGTAGAGATGGCAACTCCCTCACTTTTTCCATCCATGTAGTTCTGCAGAAATGTACTCCAGTCTCCTGATTCTGGTTGTCCCATGTTCATTCGATTAAAGTGAAAATAGGACACAGCGTTGTCTTTGGCGTTGCGAGCTACGTAGACGACCTTGAGAAGGTTGGGAGAGACTGTTATGATCAGTGATAAACTACAACATTCATAGATGGATCCTATTTATTGTAAAATGTTGTGTTCATCTTTTGAAGCATGTAAGAGAGCATCAGGTTTTGTAGGATCTGCTCATACCGCATATCCAAGTGTCACTCTTGTGGTGGTTAAGGTTCATACTGCATACTCAAGTCTAATCTGTCTCCTGTGATCGCTAAGAGTAAGATGCAGGCACGGCTAGTTGATCAGTGTCAAAAGTAGGCTGATGTAAACCATAGTTGGAGCAGGTCCAGGGTTACAGTTTCAAAATGTGCTGAATTTGCTCATAATGAAAGAAACACTCGCTCAAACTTTACTCTGCCTGACCTTTGCTTGCACAAGTGCTTAACTTTCATAAAGCTGTAAGATAAGGGCTTATTGCCTGGAAGAAGAACTGCAAGAACTATTAAAAAAACATTGCATTGTAAGCATGTTATTAAAACTGTGACCATCATTACAGGAGTTAAACTCACAGGTGAAGAGTTTCCTTTATTTATAATACAGTTTATCTCAAATGCACAAACATATTTGCACAGATGTCTTAAATGTAAACTCAGGAACCATTAGCAGATTTGATGTTCACATATAATAAAACATTACAGAAAAAAAAACCCACATACAGTACCCTGCATTTCTGTTCCCAGAAGGACTTGGGGACCAACTGAACAGGAAGATGAGTTTTGATAAGACGTGGTGTGGTAGGCAAATTATCTGCCAGCTCCACTCCTGCTTAAGAAAACAAAAAAACCAACCAACTCAGTAACACCAGGCACTGTCTGCACTATGGGACTATGGACACTCTGAGGTCTTTATCTACCATTAATATCTTGGTAATGAAGGTAATGAACTCAGAGACTGTAGGTGTATCAGAGTATAAAAGCAATTTAATAAAAAAAATTCTCCATACTGTACAGTCATATTGTATGACAACCATAGACCTGCAGGGATCTCAGGGAAGGCCGACTCGAGGAACGGCACTCTCATATAGATGGGTAGAGAGGTCTGACGCTCTGGTGCTGTATTGCCGAAGTAAAGCAGGTCCAACATGTAGGACACCCAGGTGGTTCCTGTCAGAAAAGACCAAGTGAGAGAAAGAGTAGGGGAGAACAGGTCACCACATGGTCAATATGTACACTGAAATAGTATTACATAATGGGTCTAGCTACAGTTATACAATGTTACTTGTTTATACAGAGCTTGACAAAAAGAGAGAATCACCACAGGAAAAAAAACTTCTGTGATTTGAAAAGAGCTAAATTGCAATTGCAATATGCACAACTGTAAATGAAGCTGCAGTGGTTACTCATATTAGACTGGATGCCGGTTAACAGTTACAGCTGGAACAGAGATCTTACTGCCAACATTTTGACTTCATTTCATACTCTGAGTGAACTAACAGAGGAACCAGTCGGCAAGCTCCTAAACTGCAATGTGTCAAACACAACAAAAACTGTACCATCATAGAAGAACAGGGGTCACAGGTCCTAGCAGATCCATGGTGTTACAAAACTAATGAGCAGTTTTGCTGCTCCACAGAACCACTGTATTAAAAATATATACCACAACTGAATACCTCTAGACACTACTGTAGCCAGGTCTCAACAAAACCTTCACACAAGTTAAATACTTAAATAATGTTTAATTGTCTGTAGCTATGGTGTGTAGGTCATGGTCTAATGAGAAACAGATATTTTGCGAACTCATAGGAAGGGCCTACACAGTAGTTCATCACCGTAACATTGCAAAAATGTTAAGGCACAATACTGTTTTGATTGTCCAGGTAGAGAAAACAGCAGAAAATGAGGAGATTTTTCAACTAATTTCTTCTACAGTCATTGGCAAACTGTGCCTTCCAAACCATGCGTTTATTCTTAAGTTTGCTATTCAGAATTACCTCCCACCGGATGTACATGAGAACAAAGTCTGAACCTGTGCTAAGCCACAATAAAATTTGTTGAGTGCAAGGGGTGTTTGCAAAATCACCAGCTTGCTTCCCTGCAAGGTAACCATCTTAAATATTTGATAAAGCAGTATGAAAGTAGGCAACCCAGTGAAGGAAACTATCCCTGTAATAGTTCTACAGTACTAAATATTCATGATTCATCTTCTAAGCTGTTCTGAAGCAAAATACTGGCCATGCTTCTTAAATACTTTATATTAGTATGTTAGGCATTCCTGTTCTTTTGTTCACCCCTTATATGCTACATTCCTGTTCTTTTGTTCACTCCTTATATGTTAAATTCCTGTTCTTTTGTTCACTCCTTATATGTTACATTGTAAATCAGCTGAAATTGCTATGTGTCTATTTTAACCTTCCATCCAGGAACCTAAGCGTGATTCCAATTTTAAATATTTGCATATATTTCTTCATGGAGACCTTGATACCATTCTGTTTACAATAAATACGGTTTGAAGCTACAATTTATTCACATACATTTGTGTAATGAAAGCAGAAATGGACAGCTTCCATTGTGAGGAGTCACCACACACAGGTCTCACACATAGCTATTCAACTAAGAAACAGTTTATTAAAACATGTACTACTGTAGCCAGAGGGAATGAAGCCCATTCTTGATGTAGAAGCACAGTTTGAGCTGAAATGCTAACCAGCACTGCTGGCTTTAATTGCATAGCAACATTAACACTATTGGTCAGACAAGCCTTTAAACAAAGCACAAGATACCTGCTTTAGGATAAGTGGCGATAAGTATGTCATCTGGTCTTGCCTTGAAGTTCTGGACATTCTCCCAGTTGTCCGTGAAGTAACTGACCATAGAGATGCCCTCAAAGTCAAACAACTCTGGGCGCCCAATTTCCTCCATCTATAGTATTTAAAAATGACTTCTTGAATTAATAATATGTTCAGGTAAATAATTAACCTAAAAAAGGTACTTTATGCACTGAGATATTATAAGAAACCCAAGTTTAACACAGCATACAGGATATTTATATTTAGTACTTATAATTCACCCTTAAATCATTTTTATGGTAACCAAATTGAGTAATTAACACGTGGAATCACATGTGCTAATTTTGTTTGTCCACAAGTTCACTACAAGTAAGTATACAACTCATTATCCAAATCTAGAGCCATTTTTGGTGTTTATTTTTTAAGTTTGTGTCATAGGTCACCTGACAATTTGTTTACTCATTTTCAACAGAAGTAAATTAAGATGTTTGTTCACACAGTCGGCTTGCCGGGTGTTATTCAGAAGTCCATAGACCCTGATTTTCCAGTGTTAAAAAGTATAAGAGCAGATTCTGATAAAGTCACCCTGCCATTTCTTTCTGCCGTTTGTTATTCATTGATATTATTTTGCCCATTAGTGATCCATCAGGAGTGTAACGTACATATAAAAAATGTTCTGACTTACAGACGAAAAATCAAATCCGTCCATGATGCAGTAAGTGGAACAAAGGCTGTAGATTCCTCTTCCGCACTCTTGTCTTTGATCTTTTGTAGCTCTCCTTCTTCCTGATTTCCCTCCTTTCTTTGTTGCGCTGCTGTTACGTTTGTCACAGCTGATCTGTCTCACTGTTCCTGTCTCTTGCTTTGCTCAGTAATAGCAGAGTTATATAATGTCTCTGCATTTTTCCTCTTTCCCTCTGCTATCATTACAATCACATTACAGTTTGTGGACCACCCACTCCAATGGTCACTTTGCCAGTCTCAGCTACACCTAAACAAACACACGCTTACACAAACACTGCCATGTAATTTCCTCAAGCTCCCTAACCTTTCACCAAGTCCACAAATTGTACAGCTTAGCATTAACAGCATGACTTTCAGAATCTTTTGTCATTATTTTTCGTGACTAACAATTTGGTATGAATGATCAAATACCTTCTCCTGAATCTCCTTCTCCAGTCTTGTTGCATTACATTAACCATCTAACAAATGAACAAATTCCACCTTCTCAGTTTGCAGTAGAAGACTGAAACGTCTCAGATGGCTGTAGAAGAATGCCAAACAATTCTACAATTAACTCATTCTTTATGAAGCATAAGAATAAGACTTCACAATGCATGCTTATAATGTATGAAAAATCGAAGTAAATTAATGTTTGAAGTACTATGGGGCTATGCATAAAAGATACTGCATCTTTTCACGTTTGAACATGTGACAAAAGTTGTTTGAACTAATTATGTGTCTAAGAAATGAGTGGTGCTTGAGTTGTTGAAGTAATGTGCGTGACAATGGGTTAAAAAAAATTGTGGAGAAAGAACACTCCTTCCTTTCAGTCTTACGCAATCCAGAGAGAGGCTCCAAAGGGTTCAGCCTCAGCCATATTACTATGCTGTAATATGAAACCACACTGTTTCAGTTGGGAAGCATTTTTTTTTTTCTCATACAGCTTCTTCTACTCTACCCGCCACACACTTACTCATGCACATTTCATCATTTAATTCATGCAGTCATTATTTGCATCTTATTTGATTATAATAATACATAAAGAAACAAATTAAAGCTACATTTTAAAAGAATCAAGGAGTTACAAGATTCAGTGAAGTAGATGTTGACTTTTTTTTTAATAAGTACATAAAATAAGTTTAAAGCGTTTAGAAACTGATTAGAAAGTAATTGAAAGAATTTACAGTATGCTGACTGCAAGGATTTAACAACGACCATGCTTGACATTTACACACACCTGAGTCACCTGCCCGCACTCAGATTACTAAACAACGTTTTGAATTGAAGTCAAACCTTTGTCATGAATTACGCAGTCACACACGTTAATATTTCACTCCTTTATTATGAAATCTTGTTGATGAAAGAGACTGACAGATTTCACGTTAAGCCTTTATTTCTTAAATAGTAGCCCTTATTAGAATTGTTTGTGTACTGAACTACTGAAATAAGTCAGTATTTCAACATCATCTAGCAATTAAGGAAATCCACTTATGTGGAGTTTAATTTTCTACAGTAGATTAAATTGCATCACAAGCATAAAGAAAGCAACATACTAATACATATGCTGTTAATGGCTAAATTAATCAAAAATAAATAAATACATAAAACAGGTCGACTATAGCTTTGAGCTCAAAAGACTACATTAAAATTATGTTTACCTCTGCCTGTAGATACGTAAGAGAAGAGAGGGTTAATCAGCGGAAGTACAAAAAGTACACAACAAACATGGCGCCGCCCGTACAAGAAGCATTGGCGAACAGGCACGTGGAGAAAAAGAAAAAGGTTTGCCCACTTAAGTCTCATTTTGGCTGAATATTCCTAATTATACTAATTAGTATACAGCAATTGTAACTGGCATTGTTGGTTTTTAACAATTTTGAGTACAGCATAAACAACAAATGTAAAGGTATCTTAGCCTCTCATGAAAACTTGCTATGCTAGTTATCTAGGTAGATAAATTAGGTTCGATTTAACTAACTGGGTATCTTAAAGTATCGCACATATGTTTTATTATTAGTTTAAAAAACGAACATCACATTGTTATTATAAAATAATAGCTGTCTAATTTGCTAGAGAGTCACTCTTGCCTAATAACAAGGTTAGCTAGATAGCAAAACAACATTCGAGATATTAGCTAAATTCATTAGTTAGCTAGATTGCTATATAATCAGAATAGTTCATGCTAGAAGAAAACTGAAAATCATTGTCCGTGAGAATAGTGGAGACCATAGTTTTTCAGGCTGTGTCTATTGTATATTGATTTTGTGGAGGAGGTTCTCATGTTATACTGCGTTCATTATGTCAGCCAGCCAAACGTTACTGGGAAGAAAATGAACGTAAAGAGGACAGCGAGAAAGGAGTCACAGATGATGCGCCCAACGAGCACAATATTTCACAGCCTGACAAAATACTGCACGACGGACGGCGGAAAAAGGGAAAAAAGACTGAAGGAAATGTTATATCAGGGGTGTGTAATTTTATGTTTTCTAATCCCTGAAAGGTATCTGAACACTTAAGTGCACTTACACTGGCTCTCTCTTCAGCTCTTCAGGTTTCTCTCATCAGTTTGAATAATCCTGAAACCATGTAAAACTAAACCTTTTCTTTCTGATGTTGTCTTGTGTTTAGATGCATTATTTGATTCAACAGAACGCTTCAAATTTTGTTCCTGTCTGTACATGCGTTTTTCTTTATGTAAATAGAGGTCTTTTATGGGGTTTTTTTTTCCATCAGGTACTATAATGTCTCCCAGTACTGTGCTTGTCTAGTTTTGAGCTGGGCAATAATTACTTGACTTGGATTTATTGGTAGACGTAACAAATCTAAGTATATTTGTCCAGATAACACTTTCATAGATGTATCTACTTTCTCTGGGAGATTAAGTTAAATTCTAAGTTTGTATCTTGTAATTGTTTACTTAAAATTGTAATTTACTGGAATTAAGTAAAATATGTTAATTGTGCAACTTGATGTAAATGCTTAGACACTCAGTAATGAAATGTGTGAGCAGCCCACAGTGTAAATATTATACTTTGTGCTGAATTAAATATGTGAGTTTCTCTATATTATATCTGAAGTTCTCTAAAGTCACTGTTACAGATTAAACCATATTAATGACAACTGAAAGGTTCTTTTAGAGTATATTTTCCAAAAAAAAGGGGAGAATGGGAGACTGAAGAAGCTCTTCCCATTAATTTGATGTAATTTACTCAGAAAGAGGACCCTTTCCCTGGTGACGCTCCCATTCCTGAGGAGCAGCTGAAGAAGTTCCAGAGAGGCGAGAAATTTAAAATGGTAAGTTCCACATGATTAAAAACTTTATTTGAACATGCTCTCTGCGTTGATATGCATATATTCGCAGGTAAGTTGCCTTTTGGTCAGCAAAGGTTAGACTGTGCAAAAGAAACACCAAAGGACAAAAACACAAAGTCTTGAGGTTAAAGAGTTATATCTTGTAACTAGAGTTTTGTTGTATGACTTGTTCCTCTTTTATTGTGGTGTCAGTCTGTCACGACACGCAAAAGGGTGAAGGCGACCATTGTGCAGACGGAAGCGGCCTCTGACCTGGCCCAGAAGGAGGCTGCCCGATACGATCTTCTACTCCCAGAAGATGCTGGGTAACATAGTACATACTGGAAACAGAATGCTTCTGCCTGTTTGAAACTCTCTGGACTCTAGTGTGGTCGTGAAAGCACATGCACGCTGACCCTCATGCATGGTCACATCTGCTTCTGTGTCACCAGGTTCCTGGAGGGAGATGATGGTGAGGACACGTGTACCATCTCACAGGAAGACATTGCAGATGCTGTGGATATTACTTCTGGGGCAAAGGTGACACTGGTTTTTGGTGCTTGCCATAAACATTTTGAAATCGTACATTAACTTGAAAATAGATTTGTAGTGTAAATGTCAGACTCGGTGAAATTCTGTGTTGACTTTCCTCTCTCTCGCTGCAGTACTTTAACTTGCATCTGACACAGTTTGGACCATATAGAATGGACTACAGCAGGACTGGCCGGTCAGTTTTTGTTATTATTTTGTTATTAGTCTATGATGGTCATGTGTGAGAGTATAAGGGATATTGAGTCTTTCTCTTTCATTTTTAGTAATCCAGAGATATGAGTTTAAAATTGTATTTAAAAACCCTAATGTGTTTAAATGCTTGTGTTTAGGCATCTGTTATTAGGTGGAAAGAGAGGTCACATAAGCTGTATAGAATGGCAGACCAAAAACCTTACGTGCGAGATAAACGTCATGGAAACGGTTCACGATGTCAAGTAAATACATATGCACACTGATTAAATCTCTCACATACAACACATACACACTTCTAGCTCTTCAACATGTCTCTCACGCACACATTCACATATACACGCATGCAGAACACCCTAAAGTGCAAATGAATCCATGTAAATTGAAAGCTCCGCTTCCTCTGCATACGCTTTCCCTACTGTCCACTAGGTGGCTCCACTCAGAGGCCATGTTTGCTGTGGCTCAGAAGCAGTGGCTTTACATCTACGACTCCAAAGGCATAGAGCTGCACTGCATTAAAAAATTCAACAATGTTCTCCGCATGCAGTTCCTCCCTTACCATTTCCTGCTTGCTACAGCGGTGCGTCAGTAAATAGTGTTAAATTCCATCACCTTCTTCAAGAGTAAGCAGATTTTGGGGTAGGTGTGGGGTATCACGTGATTTCATTTCTGTTTCACTGTCTTAGAGCGCCACGGGATTCCTACAGTACCTGGATGTGTCTGTGGGGAAAGAGGTGGCGGCCATTGGTACCAAACTGGGCCGACTCGACGTGATGGCGCAGAATCCTCACAACGCCATCGTGCACCTGGGCCATCCCAATGGCACTGTCAGCCTGTGGTCGCCCAATCAGAGGGAGCCACTGGTCAAAATGCTGTGTCACCGGGGTGGGGTCCGCTCTCTCACGGTGGACAAACGTGGCACGTGAGTACAGCCCACAGTGTGTTCACAGCTTCCCACTAGTGTTATCAGAAAATAGTGAGATCCATATGGAACATTTCAGAAGGTAAAATGCTAGTTTTCCGTAGTATCGGTACAAATCAGTGAAGAGAGGGAGCGGTGTTGGCGTGAACAAAGCAGTGAATCGGAGAAATAAAACATAATTTTTTTATGTTCTAATGCAGAATATGGTATTAACTTGTCAGTGATCTTAGGCTACACATTAGGGCTGGCAGTATGAGTAATTTAAACCTGTTCACATGTGAAATGAAAATGAAATAATATATACAGATTTGATCCTTTCATTATCCTAATGATTATTTCGCAGATAAACCTAAAAAAGTTCTTTTTTATTATTCCCATTATTCCCAACACTAATTTCCATGGAATCATCCACTGGTTAAGTACTAGCCACTTCCATTTGTGGTAGATAATGGGATTTCTTTTAGGTGGGAGTGTATTGGCACAGATATAAAGCCTGTTACTGGGTAAAAGCCTTTGTCTGGTTTAGAGAGTGGATTTAGGAGTGATTAAAAAATAAACTACACTTTTGCTCAGTGGAACAGCAAAAGTTGAATGAATGAATGAATGAATAAATAAATAAATAAATAAATGGGGGCTTGTGTCACAGATACATGGTAACGTCGGGTCTGGACAGGAAGCTGAAAGTGTATGACATCAGAACCTTTAAGCCGCTTCATTCCTACTTCCTTCCTGCGGGAGCCTCCTGTCTCTCTCTCAGCCAGAAAGGACTGCTGTGTGCTGCTACTGGAGATGTAGTACAGGTATATTCTCTCTCTCTCTCTCTCTCTCTCTCTCACACACACACACACACACACCCCACCAGAGAGGACAGTTGTGTACTCCCCTTCCCCCAGGTCTACCGCGATGTGTGGGGAAGTGGTTCCATGTCGAAGCCTTACATGGCCCACCGAGTCAGAGGGGCGGTGTGGGGCCTTGGTTACTGCCCCTTCGAGGACGTGTTGGGGGTGGGGCATTCAGTGGGATTCACCAGTATGATCGTGCCAGGTCAGTATGTACACACATACACAAATGCACATGAGCATGTGCAGTCCTTTATTTGCTATTTCAATAGAATGCAAATAGGAATGTGAGAGAACATGCGTACTGGGCTACGTACCATCTGAATACCCAAATTATGTAGTAAAATTGGTACTTGTAGGGCTTTAAAGTATTATATGGTAATCCAAAAGGTTGACATTGACTTGCATAAGATCATGTTAAAATAAAGTTCAGGTGGAAAAAGAGGATTTTTTGCATAAAGCCAAACCTTTACAGTTACTGTGGCAAAAACAAAAAAAAAATCAACCTAGAAACTAACATTATTACACTAACATTAACATTACTAACATTACACACTTACACTACCATCTAAAAGCTGCCCTTCTCTGTGCACACAGAGTCAGTAACATTCAGCTGGTGTGTTCAGCCACGTTTAACACATCGCAGCCAAGGCTGTTTGCATCCTGCATGGGCAACAGTTAGTGCTAAAGCTAAGAAACTGTGAAACACCAAACGCTTTCACCTGTGTGTTCTGGCGGGCAGGTGCGGGTGAGCCGAATTTCGACGCTCTGGACGTCAACCCGTACCGCAGCGCCAGGCAGAGGCAGGAGTGGGAGGTGAAGGCCCTGCTGGAGAAGGTGCAGCCTGAACTGATTTGCCTGGACCCAGGACTCCTTGGCAAGGTGGACCAAGCCACCTTCCAGCAGAAACATAAGGAGAGAGTGGAGGCTCTGGTGAGGTCACCGTGCTGAGCACACACCCCTACCTGAGAATCAGAGTCAGGCTGACGGTTACAGTCTACTTGTTTGTCCACTAAAGGTGGCCTAACCCAGTTTTATATCTCGTAAGGAATTTAGATCTTGTCTAATTGTTTGGTGTTCGTGCACTTTAAATTTGTGTAAAAAAAGAAAACAAACTAGCAGCTATTTATAATTAGGAGTATTTTCATCCATGGCAGATTATCTTTGTTTAAATCGCGACTTCATTGTCACAGCGCACTTCGTGTTCATTAAAGGCCTGATCGTGCTCATTCTCTCGCGTCCATAATGGCGTCCTGACATCCGCGTCATTCAGACGACGGCGACAGTCGCCGGGCGGCTTCTGTGGTGCTGCTTCGGGAGGCGTGTGACAGATTGTGTCGTGCTGAGTTGGCATCTGTTCTGTTGGACGGCTGCCGGACCTGCAGACCTCTCACAGGCTCTTGCTCAGCTATAGAAACTGCTATGCGGCAAAACATTTATTTTTGTTTGTGTGGGGTGTTTTTTTTTTTTTTGTTTTGTTTTGTGTACTTTCAACCGTGGGTTTGTATGTTTATACACGCGTCCATAGGGCTACGACCCACTTGCAAATGAAAGGTTCAAGCCGAGACTGAAGAAGAGAGGACGAAGTTCAGCTGGTGCTGTGGAGAGGAGGAGGAAGAAAGTGGCCCACGAGGATCAGAGGGTACGTTGTTGCCCCCCACACACCCCCCCAACCACTCACCGTAACTTTCCACTCGCCGTGTTTGCTACTTTAAACGTCACACTGGCACAAAGCCCAGGCTTCCTTCTCAATCGCACCCACTCTCCACGCCACAGGACGTGATCCGGAAAACAGTGGAGGAGAGGATGGAGCAGGAAAAGGAGAGGAAGGAGAAAGCCCAGGAGCAGGCGGAGGGTGGCCTGAGGACGGCGCTGGACCGGTTCAGGAAGTAGAGCGGTGTGGCGTGAACGCAAAGGACATTGACCTTTCCGGGATATAAAAAGGACTTCTTCAGAATGGCGCTCCCTCAACCACTTTTCCAGTCTTCCCTCATCACACACACTCGTCTGGTCAGACTTTTGGTCCATTGCACAGCAAAAGCGTCTTGACCACACCCACTCGTTCCTCTCCTGTATTATCTGTTCTTTGTAATGAGAAAACGTACTGGTGCACTGGTAAACATTAAAATAAAATTTTTACATGTGCCACCCCTAGAGAGCAGCTGTGCTGTAATTTGCATACCTTCATGATTTGCATACCTTCAAATTTTATTAAAACGATTAAATTCTTGTAGGACATTTGCAGAACATAGCTTCAAACTTTTGTAATGTTCACAGATAACTGAATGCTACTGTTAGAAGAAAACTCCAAAAGACTAAAATTGGCCAAAGACCGAACTAGCTATGTATTCTTGCAATTCTAAAGTATGAAGTTTTGTTTTGTTTTTTTTTAATTCCTGAAGCTTGTTTATATCCATAGAGGCAGTTTGTTTTTAACAGTGTCAAAATACAGTTTATTTACTCTTGCAGTTGAATATATCCTATGTGAAAACCATCACTGTGAAATCTCTTCTAAAGCTTCTGGGTATCGAATGAGGGCACTTCTTCCTCCCCACACTTCGTTAGTGCAAACAACCGTATAGCTTTCACAGTGCTAGAGCACTGACTGCACTAAACTACACCAGCCAACACGCTTCCTTTTATTGTGATATGATGCTGCATAAAGATAATTCACTTTAAAAAAAAATTTATTTTACAAATTCACTCGAAAAAGCTTTCAGATGCAGTCGAGTGCTTTATTTGAGACCTGAACAGAGCAGAAAATTGAGTAGACAACAAAAGTTCACATCAGCTCTCATTCACATTTTGGTGAAAGCACATTCTACAGAGAGTAAGCAGTTTTCAGCATGTTAGTGCTATAAAGAGGCGACTACCATAGTGGAACATTGGTGACACACCACACAAACGGGCCTTTCTGCTATATATAAGGCTCTATTCACAGGACATAATGCTCAAACAATATATTTTACAAGATCGATTTTGTGTTGTTACTGTTCTAAGAAAATGAAACGTTATAATAAATATTAAATCTAATTCACATCTGCTTTTGGAATTTTATTGCAACTAATTTTGGACTATTTCTGTTGGTCCGCCCAATGTAAAAGTCAGCTGGAACTACAAATAGCTGAAAAATGAACTAGTCTGAGCTAAACCAGACTTGTGCCAACATTCAGCAACAAATGCACAACCAAACTGTCCTGTAACTGGTTATGCCAATTTGGTCCACATCATAGAAGTTTTTTAGCAACGGATCAGAAGCTTACCTGAACACCAGTCCAAAAAGAAATTATTAAATAAAAAACGCATCTCTTATTAAGAATTACAGCCTGACGTTTCTTCCGTTTTGAACACGTAATCCCATAGTGAACGAGTGTGTGTGTGTGTGTGTGATGTTCTGAGACTATTTTTTAAGTCCTCTTTTACACTTTATTGCAAGTGAGGTTTTTGAACAACAAATATGGGGATATGTTATCATTGTCTTATTTAGGTAGTGCTATTAGACCTCCAATTGTTTTCACTGGTTAGCTGCGACATTAGCATGTATAAAATATTCCTAACATTCCTGGGAAACAGGAGGCTGGATTTGCAAATCAGAGCAACATCACACACTGCACTCTGCTTCACAGGTGTTTTGTAAGCCTGTTTTGACAAGCTGAGCTATATCTGTTCTAAACAGGGCTTACATTCAACAATCTGTTGATTATTCACACACTGACAAGTAGATACCACACATATGGCAAGATTAGAAAATAACATGACATTTGTTCTTGAGAATGGACAAGCACTTTGTTTTTGTTGTGGCTTGTCCTAGTTCAACCAAAAAGCAAATGTCTGGTGAAGGGCCTCATTTGTAATTAGTGCTAACTGGTCCCATTTAACTCCATTCGCTATTAGCAACAGTAGCATTTTGGGGGTAAGGCATTCCTTTCAAAACGTGATCCCTCTTTCCACCTTTCCCTCCCCCAGATGTCATAATGTTGCATAGTTCCCTTGTCCTCTTTTTTTAGACTATATATTTTTTCTTTAACATTTTCATAGCGTTACTGAAACTGGAGTTGGTATAAATCTTCCATTTCCCCGCTTCATTTTAGCTTCATGAGGAATAACATGTTTGCCTCCTTCTTTGTCTACCTGAGTTTTAATAAATAAGACTAACTGTGAAGTGCAGTGAACTAACTGTGAATAAACATTTTATGCTTCATCCTCACCCAGACATCTTTCTACATCACATTTTGGATTAATGTGATGCATTTTGGTGTGGCAGATGTTACAGCAGTCTAACTACTAGACAAAAGCTGTATTTTATCTTTCTTACTATTCAGCTTTGTAGCCTTACCTATTGTTACTGTCCTATCGTTAATATCACATGTTCTCAAGCCAGTTAAAAGCTCGAGAACATTTAAATTTTTCACAAAGCATCCATGTGCGTCTGGAAGACCATGTTCAAGTACTACAAGTTAAACAATGACAGTTTGGAACTGTCCTTGGCCCACAAGGAGCAACATATTCTTCGCTAGCAAAAAAAACAAAAATATTAGGAGCAATCACACTCAATTGTTTGGAACATTCTGAGCATAGGTTAGATTAGTATAGATTTCACAGAAACTGTGCTTGATAAGTTCATTTCAGTCTGAATTGAGTCAGTGTTGTTGGCTACTACACCCTTACAAATAGAACACAATGTGTAGAACGTGCAGTCACTGATTCCAAGTATAAACAGTTCACACACTTTGCCAACAAAGGCTGAGGGTATAATAAAGACACATACATTCAAGTACTTGGTGACAATAAAAAAATAAAGCTACAAAGCACTGTGCACAGTGTTTCTTCGTGCACTAACTTCCAATTGTTCCAACAGATCTATTTGTGCTTCAAGCTTCACAGCCTCCAATGTACGATGAAAAAAATCACAGCACCTTCTCACAAATTCCAGTCTGCCCTCCAGGTGTTCCAATTTATGAAGCAAACCCCAGAAGGTCTCCCAGAAGCGCCCTCACCTTGCAAAAGCCGAGAGAGGTCCGGACTCTCAGCCAGGAGCAGGGGACTGCCGAGTGCAAGTCTGCCCAGTAGCGGAGCATCTCCTCTGGCTTGGTGTGGTGGATGGACACCATGGCCTGATAGCAGCAGCGGGCATATGGCACGGATGGCCCTCCCGAGAAGAATGGGCTGTGGGTGGGGCTGATTCCCACGGCCTGAGCGCATAGGCCCACGAACACGTCCTCGGGGGGCAGTGGTTTGGGTAAGGGCAATGCAGCCGCCGCCAGTGAGAGCTTCAGCACGACGGGCCGAGAGAGCACGTACGTGGTCCCGCTGCAGTAGTCTGGGAAGGCGGCACCTGCGAAAGCTGCTTCAGAAAGGAAGTGCTTGCTGGCTGGATTGTGGTCCGGGGTCACCCCCATGTGGACCCGGCCAAGGTAGAGGTCCACGAGGTCGCCCTCGGGTCCCGTCCCGTAAAGGTCGAGGTAGTGCAGGAGAGCGTTGGGGTTGAACATCACATCATCGTCTACTTTGGCCAAGAAGCGAGCCTGAGAGCAGAAACGGCGAGCCCAGGCCAGCATCGACAGGGTCTTCAGGGTCAGGTTGGCGTAAGAATCCAGGAAGCGGCCCTGCACCAGATCCCCTCGCTCCCTCGACTCTTCCACCAGTTCACTGATCAGTCCTGGGTCTGACGGCTGACCCACCATGAAAAGGGTTATGACTCTGTGGCCTCTGACTTGCACCTCGCCCCCCCAGGTGTCGCGGATAGCCTGGCGTGCCTTCTGATTGGCTGGGGCAGAGGTTACCAAGGTGATGAGGTAAGGTTTGGCTCGCTCGCAGACAAGGGGACTCGGCATGAGCAGATACTCCTCTGGGCGAGTAGGGGGGATGCTCTGGGGAAGGACCACTCCATGAGCACCTGCCACTCTATTCATTCCTAGAGAAGTGACCCAGGATTCGATGTAGTCGATAAACAAACCAGCCAAAAGGCAGGCAAAGACCAGCAGGCACAGGATTGGGAGCAGTCCGACATACCCACCTCTCTTCCCCAAACGGACCTTACAGACCCAGATACCACGAATTACCATTCCTGCAGATGACAAATTACACCTTGGGGGGCGTTTCTGTCAGTAATTCACTAATCATCACATTGACCGTTTTTGCCACTGTTCCACTTGTTTTCAACGCAGGGTGGCCAAGTTTAGATCCAAGTATTTGTACAGGAAGATTGAAAGCTGATTTCGCTTTATCACGGTGACCTAAAACATTTGATAGAAACGTTTTTACTGACAAAACATTGAAAGTTAAAAATATGACAGAAAAATTACCATACACATGTTATAAAAGACGTTTCCGAAACAACACTTGGCGAATAAAAAAATCATATACCGCTTGGAATAAAATTGATTTAATTTGACTGATTAAGTTACCCAGTCGTACACCGTAATGTCACGGCACGGGGACAGGTGGTACTATGTTGTTCCTGGGTGTGATTCTAAATTAACTCTACTTAAATAACAACAACGGATAGCTCCAGATAGCTATTCGTTACGATATTGACTAAACGCAACGCTCATCAGACTCCAAAACTATTCAGTATTACTGTGTTTATCTTAAATGGGCTTTCTAATACTTTGAATATGGAAAACAATGCACTTACAATTTAAACTATACTGGCAGTAGAAATAAAAAAAAACATCAAAAAGGCCAGAAAAGAATATGCTGAAAATTGTTTACTCGGACAAACCTTTTTCTACAGCGACGGTTGGCGTGACTACTGCCCGAAAGTGCAACATCCGACACGAGCAACCTCAGATCTTCAATTAAAAGCTAATCAAACATAATCCACGCACACAAAGAGTGCTGATGACTCCACGCGAATGAGTTTAAGGGGGCAGAACCTTGGCGTTTCTTCTCTGTTCCGGGATCGTTTCCATGAAAGCTTCACTGATAACCAGCCTCATACATATACATACTTTACATACAACACAGCGTCTGAAGACGCATTTATTTAATTGCAATTTAACTGCTTTCCTTTAACACTATTCTGATTTTGGAATAAAAAAAGGAAATAAACGTGTTAAAATAATAGTACATATATGAAGATGGCGGTCACACAATTCTCTTGCGACAATAGTTCGCAGTGTCGTTTCCTTTATCTAAACCACCCTAAGCGAAACTGCAATCTTCAATTTTTGTTCGGTGCGTCATCTGATGGCGTAATCTTGCGTAGCTATTGCCCTTGTCCGAGTTTCAAAATATAATGCCTTTTCCAAAGCGGTACTGATTTTAAGGTACTTTTCGGGAATAATCACAATTAAATCAACCTAGATCGTGTACATACTGCCATGTACACACAGAAAACAATTATATTACTTTACTGTTACATCAATTTCCTAAATTTCCGTTATTAAACCTGTATGGTGTAATTAGAGTTTTTAAATTATAGATCAGTGGTAAATACAAGACAATAATTTTCACTTTATTGTTCAAATCAACCCCTTTCTTTTTGATATGTTAGTTTTAGTGAACTTTCACTCAGAGCTTCCTATTTTATCAGAGTACTAGACAATGAGTATAAATGTTGGCTTGCAGTTGTTAAACAACAATGCCAATTTAAATTCCCTAATATCTAATATCCACCCCTTTTGTTCCAAGCAACACAACGTTAAATATTTCCTGATTGTTTAATACTATTCTCCACTAGCTGTTAAATGTATGCTGAGTCACTGAAAAAGTTGAGATCATTTCCGAATAACCTACAGACAAACGTTCTACAAAAACTGAACAGGTTGAGATCATTTCTGAATAACCTACAGATAAATGTTCTACAGAAACTGATATGGCAGAATCAAATGAACAACAATTCCTCTTCAACTTTCTAAGTCTTCAAAAACTTAGAAAAAACATTTTCAAAGCTATAATCAAATCAAAACAATGTTATTGTCATGTGTGACGTGACAAAGTTTTGTGACATCATGTATTTTACATTTACATGTTTTGAATAAAAGCATTACACGTGACTTTTGAACGTAATTGAATTTTTGTTTGTTTCTTTTGAGCAAAGACTCAACAGACATTCTGAGTTACTTGTTTTAAATGGACATGTATCAGGGTTTTGTGAAGGATTGGCCAATTGCCCAACTATTTAAATGAAGTAAGTAGCTTCATAGTTAGTAATTTTCTCAGCACTAAAGTCACCACAAGCACTGTGCACATTTACAAAGGACCATAATGCAAATGCTGCAAAATAGCCAACTTATAACAAACTTATAACAGACTTTTTACAAAAACAATTTTTTTAATATCACTTCCTAGCCAATGACTGTTGAAATGTGTCCTTACACACACAACAAAACCTCAGTTGAAGCAAGAGCCTTCTCTTTTTTAACAATGAAAATGTTTCTATTAATTTGCATGAAGTTAATGAGATCTAACAAATAGCAAGAAAAGGAGACTATAAACTGCCATATAGTTTTGTTAGGTTCTCCCAAACCAAAAAACATTGGTAAGTTTCCAGACACTGATCACCAGTATGTCAGAATCAATCTGTATTGCTTTGCCAGGTATGTCACACATAGGTATGTATCTTTCCAAAGATAGATAGATTCATACTTAGAGAATGCACAAAGTACAATATAAGTGCATACAAATACATCAGCCGTTTATGTACCCTTGTGCTGCAATTTGTTTTCTCCATACATGCTTGTCTCTACCCATTAACAAGAATAAAAGCGTATAATCAGTGTCAGACAAGGTGAGAATACTAAAGATTTAAACCAATGTGTTGCAGAAGCTTGTCAAAAAACTAAATGAAAAAAAGAACAACCCAGGTAAAAAAAATGCTCTTTTTAAAACGGTATCACAATATTGTAAAAATAATTCACCCAATAAACTTCGCAGTATTCAATTACACTGAGATATCGCCAAAATATTATTTGGTCAAATTATGTTCATTAAGGGAGTCATATCATTTTGAAAATATGTTTGCATACAAGTGTATCTGTGTTGATACTATGTGTGTGTTTAATGGTTTTGGCGCTCATTATATTTTTCTATTTTGCCTACATATAAACCATACATTAGTAGTAAATAATCATTCACACAAGTCCAAGCAATATTTTCACACACAAAAAAAACACCTACAGACGTGAAAATCAACCAATCAGCGTCTTTTGTGGAGGGCAGACAGATTGACGTCAGTGCTGTCTGGCCGTCGAAGCTCCTGTTCGCAAGTGAAGAGAAAGGGGGGTAGAGCCAGCGCGAGAGGGAGGAAGAAGAAAAAACTCCCAGCAGGCTGAAACGGGGTCACGAACTATGACCTTTCACAGTAGAAAAACAATAACAAATAATTTTTAAACACAACGACTGTAATCTACATTCACCAATCTCACAGGTAAGCCATATTTTCTGCATTTGTGTGTTGAGGAATGCTGATAATAAACGAGGGGAATAAAAAGGAATTTTCTCTAGCTAGCTTACTTGTCGAGCCCGGCAACAAAGCTAACGGCAGGCCCGCTGAGGTTTCAAACCTGGGCGGTGCTGTCAATCCTTCAGTCAATTCAAAATTATTTAAGTGCAAGCTTTGCACCCAACTGTTCAAAATGTCACTTTTGCGCGGGCACTACTTAAAAACGGCCAAATAAAGATTAAAATAAAACGCCTAGTCTTTTATAGCTAATAGCCTGCATTTTCGTTACAGAAAGACGAGCGCCATAACATCGCTGCAACTGCATTAGCCTGTTAGCTGACGTTAGACAGCTAGCTAGCAAAGTAGCCAATGCGGCTACGGCGCAGCTGAACTCGACCCTTTTACCTTTGCCATCTCGGGGAGAGTAGCTAGCTATGTGGATTTTGCCAGAACTGAACGTATACGCCGGGGTGTCTGTGGTTCTATTTTTAAACTTTTTCTGAAAGTGTCTTGACAAAATACGAGTAAATGAAATAAAATTTAAACGAAGTATTTAATGGATTGACGTCCTAGATTTGGCAGCTTGCCAGATTCTCCATTTTGTGCATTTTTTTTTACTAGCTATAAGGCTGCTTGAAGTTTTTTTTTGTAGACAGCCAAGTAACAAACTGAGCTAGCTAGGCGATTTGATTTTCCCTTTGACCTATTAGTTATGGCTTCGATTTTTTTACAACAAGCCAACTGGCATTGCATTTTCTTATAACTGTTAATGAAATACAATACACAAATTATTCACATTAAACCGGGAATCATATCAGTAATAATTCGAACGGAAGCCATCTGATACTGCAATTTTGCACAATTTTTGTGGTACTTTGGCTTTAAATGATGTGCAGTATTGAAAGTGTTCAGAACAGTGAAAGCATCAAATCGTTAAAAGTGACGTGGTTTATGTCCCGTTAGTCTTTCAAGTACGTGTTCTGTTTCTAAGTATGGAAACAAAGGAACAGTCATAAACACGTAAGCTAGTCTGTTATACACTTCAAATAATTACATACTAAAATATGAACTATTTGACCTCGTGGGTATGGTGTCATTGGTTGAAGGGAGACTGAGAGAGCTAGAGATTGGCTACTTCAGCGACCGTCCTCGGTGAATAGGGAACAGCGTAAAAATAGAATTGCCAGGAAATGTGCAAGACGATACCAAAATGTGCTCTAAGGGAGCTTATTAAGTCCTTGCGGTTTGATGGATGAGTATGTATTTGGACAGTATCCCACTCGGCTGAAGCCGCAACTGAAATCAATTAGCGGGGATACGGACCGTATCCTAAAATCAGTGACGACATGGTTAGTCAGCAACCATGTTAGGCTACTTGTCTTTTGTAACTCATTCTGCGCGTATGATATATGTTGTGTTTTTATTTAGTTTACGTTTTCAGTGTTTAGAAGTCTTTAAATCACTGTACTGTACAAACCACTACTTTTCATTTAATACGAGCGCACATATCCTGTATATAAGGCATTTAATGATATTCATTATGTATCTGGATCATAATGTGCTAATGATCACAAATGATCATAAAATGTTATTTTATTTTCTTTGTTTAACATAGCATTATGCCATGTGGAGTTATAGTTACTGTACACAGTGTGTGTTATCCATGTGATTTACAGGTAGGGCTGTGGGTAACAGATGCTGCACTGGCCCGGTCCAGTCAGACGCCACTAATGACCCTATATCACCATGACAACCAATGTGGAGGTGCTGGCTCAGCAGATAGTGACTCCTGAACAGGTTGCAGAGGTGTGTGTGTGTGTGTGTGTATAAAAGTATGCATCAGTATGAGTGCAAGAGAGGGGGTGAATAACCGTTTTTACTATATTAGTGGTATATTTACTATATCATTTGTCCAGGATATTTGTTTTTAATTCTTGGGTCTGACCTATTGTTTACCTTAGCAGTTTGTTTCCTTAATATCCAAATTCTAAAGGCTGAGCTGGTCTGAGCGCAGCAAGTTTTATGGAGTTTTAAAAACAAAATAACAACAAAGGCAAAACAGAGGAAGCTGAACATTGAATCTTTTGAATGCCAAGCTTATTACTTCCCTGCTGACAAATGGGTCAGTTACCCAGATGACCTGCTTTAACATGTCATCCATATGTGTGATTCTTTGTATAAGCTTTGTTTTGGTGTAATAGTTGTAAACTGTGAAATTGGAATGGCTGGTTCAGTCTTACGCAGATTATGCAGAGAGCACCCAGATACCAAAAGCCTGACTGACTGACTGACTGACTGACTGACTGACTGACTGACTGCTGCTGCTGCTGCACGCACACACACACGCGCGCGTGCGTGTGTGTGTGTGTGTGTGTGTGTGTGTTTACATCTGTTGTGTGTTTTAATATCTGAGAGTGTCATGATATAACATATTTGGTAGGATGTTTAAGTTAAAGACATTTCATAGAATGTACATTGTCACACCTTAGGTGAAAAACGCGGAGCAGTATGTGTTTACACTGCAAAGTGTGGCTTCATGTGTAAGATGACTGGTCACCATGGAAACACTTCACTTGACCCTCAAAGGCAGTTTAACTAGAGGACATCTTGCTCTTTGTTCCCTCATTTGTTCTGTGTGTGATGTGCATGATATTTGGTACGTGTGTGTGTGTGCGCACGCACTCGCGGACAGACGCAGTCGTCTGGTTCAGGCAGTCCAATGATGAGCACTTCTCCCCAGCGTATTCAGATCATCTCCACCGACCCCTCCGTCACCTCACCCCAGAGGATACAGGTACACGCACCACACCACCTCCCTCTCATGCCTTGCCCCCCGCGGCAGCACGCTCGCGTCTCACTTACTCAAACGTCAAGCGCCCTTATACCTACACACTACCAATTAAGACACGCAGAATTACCACCAAGCAGATCTGTGCATGCATTTTTACTAAGGGTCCTAATAAAACGCATTCTGAGATGAGGCCTCTAACTCTAATGGTCCTGTATCTCCACCCTCGAAGATTGTGACCGACCAGCAGACAGGACAGAAGATCCAGATTGTGACGGCGGTGGACGCCGCCAAGCCCCAGTTCATCCTGGCCGCGCACGATGGGGCGGCGGCGGCGGTGGGGGGAGGGGGCAAGGTCATCCTGACATCCCCTGACAGCCCCAGCACCAAGCAGCTCATCTTCGCCACGGCTGACAGCCTGGTGCCCGGCCGGATACAGGTACCAGCTTGAGGCCGAAGAGGCGCCCTGAGTGGGCGGATTGGTGCTTGTAGCCGGAGAGCCGTGTAAACCTCTCGGGCTTAGGGATGTGCAGACCGTAAGCGGCAGGTTGCGTCCCGCTGT
Source organism: Sternarchorhynchus goeldii (assembly GCA_028565775.1). Taxonomy (NCBI): domain Eukaryota; kingdom Metazoa; phylum Chordata; class Actinopteri; order Gymnotiformes; family Apteronotidae; genus Sternarchorhynchus; species Sternarchorhynchus goeldii. The sequence goes on from JAOXYF010000016.1 coordinate 4,594,670, forward strand.
GTTTCTCTGTGTCGGTGACCTCAGCTCCTGTGGTGCAGTTTGTTACAGACGCAGTGTCGATGGAGAGGCTTCTGGGTAAGGGAGGGGAGATGGGCCGCCCACAGCCTGTGGAGTACTGCGTAGTGTGTGGAGATAAAGCGTCAGGTAAGACCGCGCGCACTAACATACACACACTCACTTTAAAATGGAATCTTATGTCTTACAACGACAAATGACATACAAGATTTTCTGCATGTAAATAACAAGTTAATGAGCCTACATACATTCAGGCATTATTGCACTTTCAAATGTAATCAGATTCTTTTGGTTTTCATTCATTTGCTCATTCATATGCTTGGGGTGTGTGTCTGTACGTGTGTGTGTGTGTGTGTGTGTGTCTGCTTGTGTGTGTCCAGGGAGGCACTATGGGGCCATTAGCTGCGAGGGCTGCAAAGGATTCTTCAAGCGAAGTGTCAGGAAGAGTCTGACCTACAGTTGCCGTAGCAACCAAGACTGCGTGGTCAACAAGCACCATCGCAACCGCTGCCAGTTCTGCCGCCTCAGGAAGTGCCTGGAGATGGGCATGAAGATGGAGTGTGAGTGAACGTTCACACACACGCGCGCTCAGTCGCAAAACAAGAGCACACACACACTTTCTACACAAACTGAGGTCTGTATAGGTGGGCCTGGAATTCAAGAATGCAGTGAAAAGGAAACCGGGTTCTAAAACATCATTTCCGTGTAACCTGCTCAGTCAGTCCTGCGTTGCTTGAGAGCAGGAAGGGCCCAGACTCTCTGGCTCTAGAAAATTGCATCAGTTTGCCCGCTTTGCCGTTGCGGCAAGTAACCCGGCAACGTGTTGATGTGGCGCGTGTGCATGTTTTTGCGTGTGCTCGCGCAGCCGTACAGAGCGAGAGGAAGCCGCTAGACCTCCCCCGAGAGAAGCCCACCAACTGCGCCGCCTCTACGGAGAAGATCTACATCCGAAAAGACTTGCGCAGTCCCCTTATAGCGACGCCCACTTTCATCACCGACAAGGACGGCTCGCGGTAAAGACACGCCCACTGCAGCTCTCAGCTGACACTCCCGTGCGCACAAGCTGTCTGATCCATACACACACAGTGGCATACTTTATATGAGCTTTGTATGGAAAAGGAAAGATTTGCTGATTTACCTTGGGATCAATAAAGTTCCTTTCTTAACTCGATTACAACAAAGTGCGTATTAGAGTGTTAGAAGTGTGTTCTGCTGGTTGCTGGGTGAGCTGGTAGTTTTTGATGCTGCCCCTCCTCGTATGGCTTTGGTGTGCTCTGCTTTTGTGAGCGTTTAATCTCAAGCCCTGATTGGTTGCTCATGTTGTCAATTATCTCCATAGTTCTGGTTTATTGGACCCTGGGATGCTGGTGAACATCCAGCAACCTCTCATCCAGGCTGACGGAACATTGCTCCTAGCAACAGACACTAAGGTGATCACCTCTTTTTGAAGGGTGATCTTTTCCTAAACCAAGTTTGTTCTGTTTTGCTATATGGGGTTCCAGGGTAACACTAAGTGGGGTTTAGGGTTTTGAGTAAAAGCCTTGATCATATCGGCTATGTTCAATGCGAGTGAGTCTCAGATCAGTTTGTTGTTCTTCTCTTGAATGATGGTGATGATGTTTTAAGGTTCTGTGTCCTCTGATCTTCAGGCAGAGTCAAGTCATAGTGACCTGGGGACGCTGGCCAACGTGGTGACATCACTAGCCAATCTGAATGATTCGCTGAATAACGGCGATACGTCACACAGCCAGCAGGAGGAGTCGTCCAGCGAAATCACACGGTACCGACGCATGCGGTTCACGCTGGAGCATAGTTTTGAGTCTAAACACATCCAGCATGCCGTTCTGTGTTTAGACTCAAAACAGAGCGCGCCGTGAACGTGTCTGTGTGCACGCAGTGCCTTTGACACCCTGGCCAAAGCCATGAACCCCAACGAGGTGGTGGAGAGGCAGAACCTGGCCGAGGCGGAGTGTGTGGGAGGAGCCACCATACAGGTGATCAGTCGAGATCAGGCCACGCCCCTCATTGAAGTGGAGGGCCCTCTGCTTACAGACACGCATGTCAGCTTCAAGGTGGGTAGCACCATGTGGAGTTTTTATTAGAGGTCTAAACACACAGATTTTTGAGTGCTACATTCTAAGAGTGTATGAGTGTGTGTGTTTGTCCGTCTCTCTCTGTGTCCTGACCGTCTCTAGCTGACGATGCCCAGTCCGATGCCAGAGTACCTAAATGTCCACTACATCTGCGAGTCAGCGTCTCGTCTGCTCTTTCTCTCCATGCACTGGGCACGCTCCATCCCAGCCTTCCTTGCTCTCGGGTGGGTGACACCGACCGCATGTCTGGCTGTTGGAACTCGAAGCAATTTGTTTGGACTGCACCCTCCCTAAATAATCTCATTTGTTTGTGTCTGCGTGTGCGTGTTGTAGGCAGGAGTGTAATACGTCTCTGGTGCGGGCGTGCTGGAACGAACTTTTCACGTTAGGCCTGGCTCAGTGTGCTCAGGTTATGAGCCTCTCCACCATCCTGGCTGCCATCGTCAATCACCTGCAGACAAGCATACAGGACGGTATGTCAACCTTGCGATGCCTTATAAGGACTAACGTGCAAGGGATGAACATACATTGCGGAATAGCAATAACAATGTGTTAATCATTCTGATTAGGTTTGCTCATGTGGAAAAAAATATTTTACTACGTCTGTAAGGCTGTGTTCCAGTTTGGGACTTTCCCATTTTAAACCTCTGCAGTTGTTCACAGTGACAGGAACGGGGGGCGTTTACTGTGGTTCAGTGGGGAGAAAAACGGCCGTCGTTAGATTAGCACTTGGGTGAAGGAGGACAGTAGTTGTAATGATTTGCCCCCTGCTCACAGACAAGCTGTCTAGTGAGCGGGTGAAGCTGGTGATGGAACACATCTGGAAGCTGCAGGAGTTCTGCAACAGCATGGCCAAGCTGGAGACAGACGGATACGAGTACGCCTACCTGAAAGCTATCGTGCTCTTCAGCCCAGGTAAGCTCCTTTACATTTCAATTTCTCCACACAGCAAGAGGGACTGATGGGGCCTGTATGTAGTCTGTCTGCATGGCACATGATTTCATGATGCGTTCCTTTTACAAGATCACCCAGGCCAGAGTAGCAGCAACCAGATCGAGAAGTTCCAGGAGAAGGCGCAGATGGAGCTGCAGGACTACGTGCAGAAAACCTATCCGGATGACACGTACAGGTACGCCCACTCGATTCTGAACCAATCGCCACCCAGCTTGTGCCCTTATCGCTCATTAGCCACTGCGTTTGATTGGCTCGTCAGGCTGGCACGCACGCTGATGCGTCTGCCCGCCCTGCGGCTGATGAGCTCCAGCATAACGGAGGAGCTCTTCTTCACCGGCCTCATTGGGAACGTGCCCATCGACAGCATCATCCCCTACATCCTCAAAATGGAGACTGCCGACTACAACAGCCAAATCGCCGGCCCCACCGCATAACCCCAAAGGGACCCGCGCTGAGCCACACACGCGGGGGGACCGAACTGCAATTCTGAACAAGTCCCTTGACTGATGCAAAGGTTTTATCTACCTTGCTCTCTCTCTTTTCTTTTTTTTTCCCCTTAGTTGAACGTTTTCCTCCACCTGCGTAAGAGCCCTAGCTGCGAGACCGTATAACTGCGGGCGAATGTCACTTAAGACAGATGCATTTTATTTCTTTAAGAATGGTAAATCATGGAACTGAGTTTTAAAATCTGGACCGTTGTTGGAAATGCAATCATTTTTGTTTGTTTGTTTGTTTGTTCTTCTTCTCCTAAAGCACTTCAGACATTTAGCACTTCAAACTTTAGGGCTAGGTAGGAAACCTACCGTTCAGAGGTTTTGTATTATTGACGAGCATTCGTGTCTTAGGAATTTTTGAAGCAGTGGACTGTTGTAAAGTCCCTTGGCATTTGGTAAGCATTTTGATGGAATGGAAATTAATCCAGACTTTTAACTGCAACCTCTTTTAGAAAGCTATGAATCGATCCTCAACATTCTTTATGCAAAGAGTTGCATTAATCACTGAAAGACCTGATTGTATTTTTAATAAGTCATCAGAGGCACCAGACGTCAAAGACCTCGATAATATTTATGCCTTCTTCAAGCTGTTGAATCCTGTTCATTTTATTCTGTCTTACAGTCACCATAATGGGTGGAGGAGATCCATTTAAATATCTATTAAACAACACCTCTGCTACTCAGACAATCAGCATACAGTAAGATAGTAAGATCAGCATACAGTAAGATAGTAAGATCAGCATACAGTAAGATAGTGTTGCTTGTCCTGGACATTATTTCACTCTTTTCTGTATTACGTTTCCTTATCCTTCCTTATTTATTTTAGGTTCTCGTTATTAGAATCTTTATTAGAACATGAACTAATGATCGATCTGCTTTTCTCTATTCATTTTTTTAACAACTTATCAATTTAAGTCACACATGGATGTATGATTACATCACTGGCAACCATACTAAATAGCAAAGCGTACTCAGTTTTACCAGCAGGTTTCATGCAGTTAGAATTCTGTAGTGTTTGTAATTTAAGGAAGCCTTTGTTGCTTAGTTCATTTCATACTTTCCTGTCAGTTGAAATCATCTTCTGTGAAATGTACTCAAAGTACAGTCTTGCACTTCGGAAAATTCGAGGAAATTGTGAAATACATCCTTTATTTTCTTTTGCGGGGCGATTTCAACTATAAGTTATGAATATCTGCTACACGTCTATAAATGTATATGAACTGTATGATAGCCTACCTAAATATTCGGGTTTAAAACCCAAGAATGTTTTTAATGCTGTTGTGATATCATGTTTAATGAGATTTATACAACATGTAATTTCATTAAAATGAATGCATGTCCATTTTTTATATATTTTTTTCCTTTCAGTGATATATTAAGCTTTTTTGTATATAGTGCTTTGCATGGAATAGCTAATGCATTTTATTAAATGCTGTGTGCTACAAAGTTGTGACTTAAAAATGTTGTGGCTTAGAAATGACATATTTATCTGCCAGAGACTAAATGACCTGAAAGTAACAGGTTTTTTTTTCTTGTGCTAAATTAAACTCATTTATGTTCCTAATGAATGACGCCAGTGACTTGTCAACAAATGCCTTTAAAAATGTGTGTCTGTGTCTGTGTGTCTGTGTCTGTGTGTCTGTGTCTGTGTGTCTGTGTCTGTGTGTGTGTGTGTGTGTGTGTGTGTGT
>JAOXYF010000016.1:4600868-4617945 GCA_028565775.1 Sternarchorhynchus goeldii
ATATATTACACACACACACACCAGATATGTTGGTCTGTGCACCAGATATACACAGTACTGCAGTGCAGTTACCTGATTCAAACGTGTACCAGGTTCCATCAAAAACATTGAAAAGCTCCGTTGCAAATAAACAGCTCGCTATGCTAAATGCTTCCTGGGTGCATCTGGATACAGGAGCAGCGATTCAGCTGCTGGGAATCGGGTGCTTTTACTCTTTTTTGCGATGGTAAGCTCTTCAGGGATGCTACTACGACAGGTGTCAGGTGAACATCCCAGCCAGGGCTAGGATAAGCTCTTTTGTGGCTCTAGGTTTTGAGATATTTGGGGCCCCTTTATTTTATTAAAATGATTGACAGCATAATGAATAAAGCAAAACTAAATAATAGACATACACTAATTCTGATGCAACAGGAAAACAAACAAAGAGTAGGCACACAATTTGAACAGTGTTATAGCCTAGCAAACGATCTTTAAAATAACTGACCGTGTCTGGAATACATTAGCTCGAGCTTCTTTCTCTTGCTGCTATTTTAGGTTATATGCACCACTCTCAAATTTTCTGGGTGGTGTTATCATTTCAAACATTTTGTTACCTTTACCTGATAAAATTCTAAACGAAATATATCCATTTTATATTCTAGGGCGCTCTTTCCCTCACGAGATGATGGCCTGAATATAGATGAAGTAAATGCCAAAAAAATACATTTGGTGCCACGGGCCCCAGCACTGCAGATGCACATATGTTCTAAACCCTCCAGATGGATTCATATGCTGTGTCATGGAAAATGATGATGAGAAATTTAAAAAATGGGTTTTACATTGCTTGATCTATAATATGGATATATTATATTATTATAGATTACTGATTTACCCTCATCAAATCTAATTTCCAACCATGTATACATGACTCTTACTAAAAGACATGCCAGCATAGCTTGTTTCTAATTCTGATGTCAGCTTTCTGTCTTCTCAAATGCTATTATCTGACCAAAACAGAAATCCATGGCATTACGTCTTAACTACAACTTTATAACAAAAGTAAAATTCACGCGCAAGCGAATGAGTTTATTTTATAAAGCGTTAATCTGTCCAATTCGCTAGGTGTCGCAATTGAGTTTCTGTCCTCACAGTATCAAATAAGCGCTTATTAAAGTAGGGGAAGAAGAGATCCATGCGCAGCAGTTTATAGTTAATATCATACACATGCACGTATAAATTAAATATATTTAATCATGTCAATGAAAGGAAGGTTCCCCATTAGGAGAACCTTGGAATATCTTCAGAAGGGGGAGATTGTTTTTAAAAATTCCGTCAAGATTATGACAGTGAATTACAATACACGCGGAGAGCTAAGTGAAGGAGCAAGGTCAGTAACACTGAACTCTAGCTAGCTAATAGCTAGCCTCCTATGATACAGTAAGCTATGTAACATTAACCAGCAATTTTTACGTGAAATCTAGCTAAGGATGTTGGACTATTTTCATTTAAATCGGATGTTGGCTGTACTTGGCCATATTTCACATCTGATTATAGATTACACACTTGAATACTAGTTAGCTAATGTTCTCTAGCTAGCAGTGTGCTAAGAATATTCTAAATCTTTGTTTTTAGGAAATTCGTGTTCTTCAATATTCCGCAAATCCAGTACAAAAATCCATGGGTTCAAATAATGATGTTCAAAAACATGACACCGTCGTCGTTTCTACGATTCTACCTTGGTAGGTGCACTTTTGCTTAGCTATCTAGCTAGATTGTAAATTTGTCCTAACAGTATATAGCTAGGACAAATTTAAGATAAGTTTGTTAAGATAAGATAATTATAATTCTGTAATCTAATCTAGTTATCATTAGCACATGTTTAGTGTCATGGTTTCCATTTAAACAACACTATAGATGACGGAGAGCAGGTGCTTGTGGACGTGGAAGGAAAAGACTATAAAGAAATAACACAACATGTGAAGAAGATCCTGGGCAAATCAGAGTAAGTATTTCTCCTACTGTACCTACTGTATTTTATGGGTGTCTTATAAATGTACAAAGATTTTAGAGGCATACAGTAGCAAATTTGTTGTCGCATATAATTGGTTAGTTTTCCTCTAGGTACGTCAGCTTCTGGTGGGCCATTCTTAAACACTGTCATGGTATTGAGATGATAGCAGCATTGATTTGAGGGTGTGGCAAAGTTGAGTTTGAGTATGTGCGAGTGTTAGCCCGGTCCAAAGCTGGTCCAGTGGTGATCACTGCTAGAGAGGCAACAAGTGGGCTGTAAATGCACACAAGGTATTTATATTTAATGTTTCAGATTAAAGCTAATGGTGAATATTCAGTGAGGGTTTTCATTCTTGGGCAAACATTCTGAATTAACCAGAGCTGCTAAGATGTATTATTTATTTATTTATTGTTCAGTGGCTCACTGTGTATATTCAGAACAATTTTCAAATTGTTGCAGAATCCATGCAGCCACTGATTGGCTGTTTTGTCAAGAATAGTGTTAATTTGTCCAATATTTATTTTCCTGTCAAACTACAGATGACTGATGAAGAGCAGGACTGTGTCCATTTACTTTTGGAATGTGCTATATATTTTCTGCATGTTATGCTTGTTCCATTTTTAATGTGCTAATGCATGATTTTCAGTAACTTTTTTGTTTGGAAGGTGAAGTGGAAAACATGGAAAAGTCCTTTCACAAGTGTGTTTAAGCAATTAACAACACCTAGAACTAGTTGGATTTAGAAGAAGCACATTCTACCCACATGTTGTGTGCCTCATTTCATCTCGTTGACTGGTTTAGTTTCTACAGGACAGACTGGTGTGTGTAAATGATCTCTTTCTCCTCAATTCCTAACAGCAAAGTTCTGCAGGCTGAAGCCCTGGCCAAGATGGAGTCCTCAAACCCAGCTAACTTCGGGCCCAAAAAGTATTTCCTGCGGGAGTGTATAAGCCAAGTGGACGGCCAGGTCCCTCACCCAGGCCTCGTGCCCCTGCCTAAAGAGATGACTGGCAAATACAGGACCAAAATGTCTGCCAGTTCTGGGGACTGAGGACTACTGAGATGGGAGGGGAGGGGAGGGGAGGGGAGGGGATGGCATTGCTTAGGACACAGGGGCAGACAGGGAGGACAGTTTGCTGCCAGGTTTTGTCCCACACTCATCCCATTTCTCATCTTTGTCTACCTGGACAGCCTGTCCGTGTGCAGCTGTCTGTTTTTGAGATCACGGAGGCGAGGTATGGAACATGCACTTCTCTTTTTTTTTTTCTTTTTAAATAAACAGCTTTTCTTTCATCTTGTGAGTCTTCCCTGTTCCAAAATAAAGTTGCAATGCTTAACGGAAACTTAGCAAGATGCATCTGACCACTACTTCTTTCTACAGATTTATTTATGCAGGGTTTGCTTTCTGAGAGCACTAAATGTGAACAGTATCATCACTCTTCAGAGGCTGCTAATTCATTCATGTTAGCTTCAAACACCACCTGTTAGGCTTACAGTAGAGGAATATCAAGGTACACAATACAAATGATCTGCATTTGGCCCTGTGCAGACATGTTTTTTTGTGGTGCTCAAATAAATGAACAGGAAATACTGCTTATTTCTGATAAATTGTCAGTACAACAACCAAAGCAACAGAATCTTCCATTTAAGTGGTCTGTATAGGAACTTTAAACAGCACAAAGCAGGTTTAGTGTTAAACAAAATATCAAATTTGTATCGCTAGTTTTGATAAAATATGACATTGCCATTGAAAAAGAGATGAGGTGAGGCCGAGCAGCTTTTGCAAGGCTATTTAAAGTAACAATTAGTGACATGAATAAAAAATAGGTAACGTGTACCCAAGGGTCACACCACCACTTTTTCCATGACAAGCATTAAATGCAGAATCATACTACAGTCAAAATATGTAAATAAGCCTGTTATCTGCAGTTGTGTTTCCACAGAAACCTTTGCTAATAAATGCACTGTTAGCCAAGTGACCATTTTCCAACAAATGAGTTTGTTTCCATCAGAGCAGAGATAAGCTGTGGATGCCCTTGTAGCAATACTACAATGCTTTACCTGCATAGAATGCAGAGTTATCAGATATGGAACCTGTTTAGCGTTTGTACAACATTCATAAAACACAATGGATGCAGTTTCTTCTGGTCATATTCACCTACACTTTCCTGACATCTCCAGTTCTTTAAAAAAAAAAAAAAAAAAAAAGAAAATCATAAAATTGATCTTTCCTCAAAGGATCTCCACTCGCTCAGAGTCAGTTGGGCTAAATAAACCCAACAGCTTCTCTTCATTAACCGTCCTTCCCACATCTTACATTTAAGCCTCGACTTCCTCGCGATGCGTAACACTTGGACATTAACATTTATTACGTGCTTTTTTTTCTCCTGTTGTCATATTTTGTTCATTTTCATACAGATTTCAAAAAGCAGCCATTCTCACGTTGACAGTAGTGTCGTGCTCAGTTGTGTTTTTTTTTTTAACTCATGCTGGGAAGTGGTGGACCGTCCCTATAATGAACAAGCCTGAGGCAACGTGAAACCCGCCTTACCTGCGTCACCTAGGAGGAACGTGACGTGGGAATTCCCCGCACGCAGGGACCACGCCTTGCGTCTTTCGCCTGACCCTGTCCATGTCATATCCCAAGTAAGAAAATCTTTGAAGCTCCAAGTCTCTGTTCATGCTGGATGTTTCTTGGTTTAGCTCTCCATTATAAAGTGTTAACTCCATATTACCAAAGGATTACAAAAGCGCATAATGATTTAAAGTGACCAATAAGAGGAACGTAATATGACTTGGGCCCAGAGATTCTCCATATATGATTACCAACTCTTGGTTCATCCAGCCCTTGCAGGAGATCTCTGAGAAATGTACTGTATGCCTTTGTGCTTTCTGTCAGTGTACTGATATATACCCTTTAGTTTGTGCATTTCCACTTCCAGCCTATATTAGTGAGAGGAATAAAAAAAAATACTGCAAAATATAACACACTTTTACATGCATCCTTAATTCCAGTATTATCATAACATTTGACCCAACAGAAATGAGGGGAAAAAAATATTTGCGTGAAGACCAATGGACAAAGGTCAGTGTGTTTTTCTCTTTTGCTCCTGCAGGGTGCGCTGTAGCTCCTTAAGGTTCTGGGACAGCAGCTCCACTTCGTCAGTGCGTCCACTGAGTTTGGCGTCGAACATGTACGCGCGTATGTTGTTGATCTGCTGCAGCAGCAGGTCTTCCTCAATGATGTCATCCATCGTTGGGCCATCATCTTCGTCGCCTTCGAAGGGATTGGTCGAGGCGGCCGGGGACGTGTCACCTGGCATGTCGTTGAAGGGGTTGCCTCTGTTCTCGTCCTCATTGTCGTTTTCGAAGGGGTTCCCTCCGAGCGCGCTCTCCTGCTTTCCCTCCTTCACGTCACCCTCCTCATCCTCGAAAGGGTTGTACTGTCGTTCTTTCGCTTTGACTGCCTGGTGGTGCTGCTCTCTCTGGATCTCCTCACTGAAAGGGTTCATGGGATCTTCCTCAAGCGGGGTGGAGTCCTCGTCATCAAACGGATTCAGCGACGCGGCACCGCTGCTGTTCTGTGCCTCTCCAGTAGATGGAGTCGGTGTGCACTCGTCCCTCTGCGACGGCGGCGAGCTCCCAGGCAAACGCGGGAACGACTTGATGGTCTGAGGTGGCCTGAGCTCGGGGCTCACATCTGGATCTGGCCCGCGGACGCCCTCCCTTCCCTCCGCTCCTTCGCTGCTCTTCCCTTCGGCGAAGTCCAGGGCGCGCTCCCTGACCACCGCCCGGTTCTCTAGCTCCCTCTGCTGGAGGTAGCTGATCTGGCTGCGCTGAAGGCTCTCCTCCTGGGCCAGGCGGCGTGAGAGCTCGATGGCGCGGCTCGTCTGCTGGGCGTCGAACTCGTCCTGCAGCTGACGCAGGTTCTCCTCCAGCATGGCCACCTCGTCGGAGCGGCCCGCCGCGCGCGCCTGGCGCAGGAACGACTCGATGTTGTCGATCTGCTGCAGCAGAGGGTCGTCCAACTCGCCGTGGGAACGCGCGCCCTCCGACGACGGCAGCCAGCCCCCGGCCTTGGTCATGCGGGGCCCTGGGGCCGGCCGCGGTGCGTCACCATTGACGCTCTTGTCGATTTCCGAACGCCGCTTCTGCGCCTCCAGAGCTGCCTGAACACGGGAGAGGGAGCGGAAAGGGCCTTAATTAGAGGTTTACTGATTAGCCATAGCAGCTACTGTGGATGCATTATAAAACCATCCCCTCACCTGTCTCTGCTGCTGGAGTCTCTTCTCCTGCTCTTCTCTCTTCTTCTCTCTCAGCTCCTCATATTTCTCCTTTGTAGGTAGTGACATCAGACCCAACAGCTTCTCCTGAAGACCGAAAAAAAGGTCTTTGTAAACCACCATACAGAACATAAGGGAATGATGAAACCCGTGTGTGTGAGTGGGTCTAACCTGTACAAACAGTGTTGCAGAGTAGCGCACCATCCTTTGCAGCTGGAGCGTCTTTGGGTGGGGTTGCACTTCATCTTTAAGTCCAAGTGTCAGAATCTTCTTACTGACAGGCACAAACACACACACACACACGTTACACACATCACGTCAGGACCGTTTTATTGAGGTGACTGTATTTTTATTGAAGTTTTATTGAAGTTCTGTATGTGCCGTAAACGTTCCTCAGAGCTTACCTAAGAGCATCTATATGCTCATAGTACTTCTGCACCTCCAACCTCAGGACACCAGCAGCTTCCAGGTTGTAGGTGGTCTCACCAGCACTATGAGAGACAGAAAGATCAAGAATGGTCTTTACGGTGATAACCACATCCATGGGGAGCTAGTGAGTGAACAAATGAACCCAAGGTAGAGGTGGGCCAGGCTGGGGAATCTTACTTCAGAGACTCAGCCATGCGGATGTAGTCTGGAGCCTTCTCGTCCACCTTCTCCATACACATCCTCAGCCTCTGTGCAGTGCCGCACAGGAAGAGGAGAAGCCAGCAAGGATACAGGAAGCAGCATGCAGGGATTTGGCCAGTATCGGAAAGAACAAAACGCTTCAGATAAGAATGAAACATGAGCTGTTTCTTACAGACAGATATTCTGCCTAAAATGTTCAGTTTCTTTACACCGTCCCAGGAGAGTGTTATGAGAACAGCTAGATAAACTACTGCTCTCTGTAATGGGTTGATTCGAATTCTAGCCTTCTCTTTCTGCTAGATACACAAGGACATAAGCGAGAAATTTTTTTAAAATCTTTTTCAAAAACAGATTTTTTTCTATCACACTTTTTTGGTATAGATTCATTGACACCACATTATTCTACAGGACACACAGTACCTCGTAGAGTTTGACGATGTCGGGCACGTGGTCCTTATCATCCAGCTTGCGCTGGTGCCGCAGGAGGGCGTCCATGCAGTGATGGCAGCAGCGGATGCGGTCCTCGTCCTTCTCTTCCAGCACGGAGCTGACCGATGACAGGCTGCTGATGGAGCCACGTCGCGGAGCCTGCTGCTGCTGCTGCTGCTGCGCTGGCAGACTCCCTCCACCGGGGGGCGCCATGTGGCCGGGGCTGCCAGCCACGCACAGGGCCTCACGTGTGCCGCTGGTCAGCTTGTCTGAGGGAAAACACAAAACGCACCCGCAAAAAAATTACTCCCGGGTACTCCCAGCGTAACGAAACTGAGAGGCGTTATGTGTAACGGACAGACGGTAGCTTGTGTCTCTCAGAGCAGGCGCATGGAAACTTACAAGCCAGCACCAAGGGCACAAACTCCATACACTTCCCACACATGATGGAGCCACAGAGGCGGCAGTGGTGGCGCCGGTTCCTAAGGCTGAACTTGCCCCCGCAGTCCGGACAGAATGGTACGTCCTGGTCACTCACCCACGGAACAACCGACTTCTCCAGTGCTAAATGAGTAAATAAACCATGCTTCGGTTAACTACAAGATATTAGTGGCAAAAGGAGCACTAAGTTTCTTTTATTCTAGCCCTCACCCACCTCTTATCTTCCCACCATCCATGTTGATTCTGTCAAAAGAAGTAAGCTGGAAAAACAACAAAAACATGCATGACTGGATGCAAACTAGTTGAAAGATTTGTGTGGTTTTGTCACGTTTACACCTCCACCAATGATGGCTCAGGTGGATCGTTTGGTGTGTATACAGTACTAAGGGCAAACATTTACCTTCTCCAGCCTAATGATGCGTTTGTTGACCTCAATGACATAATGGTCAATCCTGGCCGCTCTGTGTTTCTTAAAAAGATCAAGGTGACTCCGTGTGGCTCCTAATTGAGCAATAAAGATGAATAAGTTCTTCAGGCTATGACCCAGTATCAGGACAGAGTAAATGCCTACACCAAAAACATCCATCAGTATGAATAACAAGGGTGACTGATATATTGGTGGGTGGATTTTGTTTCAGAAGGCAGCATGTGCTAGCACTAACAACACTCTCAGCAGAACCAGTCTCACCCAGTTCCTGGGGCTCCCACATGTAAGGGTCAATGCCCCCGTAGTAGAAGGACTCGTAACTGGCCTCAGCCCTCTCGTCTCCATCCCGTTTCAGCAGCTTGTCTTTGGCTTTCTTTGCCTTCTGCACCAGACCTGAGCAATAACAAGGAAAAGCTTCAGAGCTCCTGTGTCATAAAGCAGGGCTGGACAGAGGGCTCTACACATCTCTGGTTCCATTAAGAAGCTGCTGAGAATGAGCGGCAGTTCTGGAAAAGCAGTCCAGACCACCCGACCACCCATCTTCAGTTTAAGTTAACACAGTAAGCACAGAGTGATTCCAGACTACAAATGCCATTTGAATCCAGGTGGCATAGTGCTACATCTACATCAACTAGTTTTTCAAAAAAAAAAAAACAAACACATCTACTAGATAATTGCAATGGGTGGGCTCGAGTTTGAGTCTCACTCTTCAGCTGTCCGCCAACGTGGCGGTTGTCTCCAGAATGCTCCTCCTCATAGTGGTCCTGCAGCTGGTAGAAGGACTGCAGGTCTTTCAGACACAGGGGGCAGAGGAAGCCCTCCTTCACCTCGGCCGAGCCTTCAAGTGGAGGCGGATAACTAGAAGCCATGGGGCAGACGTCGGCAGTGCAGGCAGGGCAGGTAGTGTCAGCAGCTCACGCCACACCTGGCTGAGGGCACGTTCTGGCCCAGACCTTCCTCATTATTCTACAAGCAGTGCCATGGAGGGGCTCAAGTCAAAATTATGGTAAACGAAGCAACGCCTTGACCTGCCAAGTCACACTTTTCCTCGCAAGAAATGTTGTCATGTGACAATCACAACTTTTAAACGAAAGTATGTTGGTGCCTCACTGCTTGCTCGGTTGTCTCAGTAACATTTTTTATTGCTGTGTAATTCTACAGAGTATTCTGTTCCACAGAATTCATTGTTACAATCAGGAACTATCAATACATAATATATAAACAACAATTTTTGGCTTTCATGACTGGGATATCTTTGCATTGATGATCTGGCTGGTTATCTCTCTTTTTTATGCTAAACGCTGGTTTAACTAAACGTAGATGAAACGCTTGCGCAAATTCTTTAATTCGCCATATTTGACTGGAATTTGCGGCTTGCATTAAATTACTCAATGCACTCCATTTCGCAAAAAAGTCAATAATAGCACAAGGCTGCCATTGTCTTTCATACCGTTACAATATAACAATACAACAATACAGCTAGCCTAGGCTTGTGCAATCAGCATGCGTTCAAAGAAGGCAAATACAGAATCGACATGACCCCCCAAAACACTTTCAGAAACATTATCGGATAACATGAAGGTCTTACCGAAAGCCCGTTCGATAATTATAATGTGTAAATGTTTTGACAGTTCGTCACAGGTAACTCAGATCGGACATGATACAAACTCTTTCGGTGAGTAAAGGGTAGCGGCCCAACATTGTCACGTGGGACATCATGTGACTAGCATTCGGTTGATACAGCAAGACGAACGGGACACAAAACTGTCGGAATTGTGCGCGTTTTGCAATAATTTGTTGATCCTTGGATAGTGGTTTACTTTTTTCCAAACAAGTTTACATTACATTAATTAGTGCCATATTTGCAAACATTGGTTAGTACAAGCAACACATTAATTAGTGCAAGTATGTTATACACTAGTTAGTAGAAACTTTTTCGGTCTAAATTTTTATGCAAACAGTAGATTATCACCACAAGATGACGCTGTGGTAACAACTACCGATACACTTCCCCTAAGGTACTGTTTAGAAGATATCATCATAAAAAACAAGCGTTATATGCTTGACACAGCAATTTTAGAGTATTTAATTTTAACATTTTTTTTATTTTCATGATTTACCTAACTAGGTTATAAGCTGCCTTCAATATATCAAATGTGGATGTGTTAGTGCTTCAGGTAGTAATGCCCCAGGTACTAATTCAGGTACTAGTGCTTCAGGTACTAATGTTGCCCCAACAGAAGTCTACTGGAACTCAAAGAGATTTTACTTTCACAGGCCTATTCTTCTGCTCTTTTTACTCCATTTTGTTATCTAATTACATGAAGCGAAACATACAGTCTAAAGTAATTCGGGTGAGATTATTTTCCATGAAAAGCCAAGTGGCGGAACTGTATGCGACTTATGGACTTGCACCACAGCTGTTATTGTTGCAAATGGGATAAACCATATGCTTCAGCAATCTGAAAATCCTTTTAAGCTCTGGCAGAGATCTTGCTCATAGAGAGAGTGCTGCTGGTAGGATTACCATTTATATTGCTTTAACTACAGCCTTGACAGGCCCCTCATTTCCTTGGTGTGAAGCAGGGTGGGTGGAAACAGTCTTTGGCTCTAAACTTGTTCAAGGTGCTGTGGATTACTGTGCAGCGCAATCTTATTCAGTGTTGATATTAGAACACACACACATACCCTACAGAATCATTTGTCTTTCTCTACTCTTTTTTAATCCTTTTCTACAGGAATCTGAACTATCAAACCAAGAGTAAAGATGAAAGAATTGTTCACCCAAGGCACATTGGCTGAATATCATGATAATATCCCTGATTTCTTTAACCACATTCTGCTTCCTTTCATACCACCAACCTCACAAAACCCCATGCTTTAGATTTCTAAGCTACAGATAATGTTGCTACTTTTCAAAGGCATGCTGTCATTAAATGTTAGTATCCCTTTGAGTTAGTATTGCTTTGAACCATCTCTGCCAAAATACAGATGACCAAAAACAAAATGCTTTTGACTCATATATTTTATTCAGCTATTATATACAAGTGGGCTGACAGTTCTTTCACCACACATTACTAACTTGGTCATTTCCGAACACTAAATTTACCACAGGTAGGTACCAGAGCAAATATTCCTCTTTATATGCAGGTTTGATCAAATTTCCCAAAGCAAACCTTCACCTACTTGTGTTCTTCAGCTATTAAAGCAGATCCTGCTGTAAAAAGCCCCCTTGCAGTGGATATGGTGGTCATTTGTGTGAGAGTGGGTCTGGAGTCCATTCAGAATCCTTCCAACACACCTCCTCTCAGGCTATTAGCTGGTTTCTGTGCCCTGGCCTCGTGCAACAGGGGCAGAACAGAAAGTGCCAGACTGACAAGCTGTGTGAACCGGATTTCCATGCCCACGCCCGTCGCCAGAGTCTCAAGCTTTCATCCTTACACACCTTCACCCTTTCACTCTCACACTTTCTCTTAATGAAAAAAAGGAAAACCATTAGCAAGCTGAACTCTGTCCAGATGCTGTCTGACCAGGTGTAAAAGTGTACACCTTTTGCTAACAGAGGCATACGTTATTTGAAAATTCACTTGTTTGGCTTTGCAAAGACTTTAAAAATGTTTTAAGTTTGTTCTTTAACGCCAATGTGTTTTGAATTTCTGTAAAATAATCTTAGACTTAGACAAACATAGACAAATGCATGAATAGGAATAACACAAAGGTAACATGCATTTGAAGATATAAAGTTAAATGTAAAAATTATTAAAGCTAAGGCCAAGGAAAATACTGTCCATTTCAATTGCATCGTACTTAATAGTTTAGATTATACAACATATTTTCAACTGCTTATTACTGACAAAAAGTTATCGTGTTCAAAGAGAACTTCAGAAAAGAATATCTATGGACATTTTGCTCAGGAGAGATACTGTATATCATCACTTTTATAAAGGCTTTTGTTTCATAACTTTTACTCACAAAGAAAACAGACTTTGATTGTAATATTTGATTGTAAAAAAAATTAAGCAGATCATCTTTTAATTAAAATGCAAAACTTAATTTAGTTAAACATGTTTTTCACAATGACAGCTTCACTCTGTAGATTGTGATAAATATATTATTTTAAAAATATTTTGAATCAAGTATGACTTTAGATATTGACCATCGTGATAAAGCCAATACTATCAAACTATTGTACTGAGTGAGCTGTTAATTTGCCTTTTTAAACTTCGCATTGTTCTGGCTTTGCATCATAATGAGTTAAGGCAACACGTTCATTGGCAGAATATGTATGGCTTCAAAGTAATCTGGTTTGGAAATGTAAACCATACTTCAGTAACTGCTGAACGGTGATCACTCAGCAAATGTTACTAAAAATGCGTTTGAGCAAAGGTGATGGATAAAGATTCAAGTCTCAGGTTCAATTTCCGGTGTACCGTAGGTCTATATCCGCAAAACGAAAAATCACGTGTCTTCAAGTTTACGTGGTTTCTGTGAACTTGTGAAGAGTTCTGGGACTTCTGTTTCGATTACAGAAGCAATTAGGAGTGAATACAGCCTCAAAGTCTCCGCCAGTTTCTACTTACGGATTGCACAATTAGTAACCCTGTGTAGTCTAGCGGGAACCATGGATCTTAGCTAATGATCTGCCTTCATGTGTGCGCATGCTCCTGACTTATCGAGCTAGCCAAAGCCGTAGTGCCTGCGTAAACCCCTAATCTCAGACACGACCACCAGGCAAAAACATCATCAGGCAAAGGTTGCGTTGGTACACCAGAGATTACTTAAACAATGATGACAATTATGTGTTTCATTATCCAACTCTGGGTTAAGCCAATAAGGTGAATAATAAGTAACCACTTAGGATGCCACGTATGATTGATCATTGATAAAAAGTCGAACGAATAAGCTATTACTTGAGCGGAACGCCTAGTGTTTAAGGGAGTTAAAAGTGTAGCTGGCATGGAGTCTGTCTCATTAGAGATTGGATCTAATGAACGAAGCGCAAGTACCTCACTTAATTGCCTCATAAAGACCGTGACAAATTGATCTGACGACCTCCCCTATGTTACAAGAAAACCCTCCTTGGTATGTCTAATGAGTCAAGAAATCAGTAGAGAGAGCTGCAGAGATTTCACACACACACACACACACACACACACACTTTTTGCCTTTAGTGCACCTTGTGGTTAGTAGCATCGAAAACATTTTATTGTACAACATAATTGTAATTTACATATATGCTGTACAGAGAACAAAATATTTTACAGACTGACAAGTTCTCCAGTTCATGCAAGTATAGAAAAATAATTCGGCGATCCGTTTTGGAAGGGAACATTCACTCGGATTTTACATAGGTTACATATATCTAACACAAACACCTCGATTGGGAAAAGTAGAGACTGGTGAATTCTGTGTTCTGGCCACATGAGATATTCGCGGAGTTCAGTACGACACCTGCGCAGTTTTACAATGAAAATCAGTTCTACTCAAGACAGAAGGGTAAGCAACATGTGTAAATTTAAGCATGTAATCAAAATAGTGTTTACCCTTTATTCTGAATTAGTAGAATAACCCAAGCGAGAAAAACTAAAACCCATCAACAACGGTTGGGACGAAAAAAGGTTTTATGGAAATACGTAGCCTAATTTGGATGCATTTGGCAAAACACCCCCAAAAGCTAACTGCCTCATTAGTTCTAACTCAGAAAATTTTGTTTTCTAATTCTACTTTGTGTAATAAATGCTTTAGTAGGATTACTAAACTGTGGTATATCTCATGCGCCTCGTTATGGTAATGTGAAAAAACTAGATTATTTTTGTAACTCATACGTTTAAAATCTCATCACAATGCACCCACTGCCTGGCACCTAAACTATTCAAGCTCTGTTAGATCTTCTTCTACAGCCAGCCGCTTGCCAGGATGTTGTCTCTTCTCCTCCACGCGACTTTTGTTCACGTTGTCAAGAAGCTCGAGCAGAAGACTGGCTTTGTTGCAGCTAGGGGAACCCAGAACATCACACGGACCACTGGTCGACATATCTGAACCTGTGGCGTCCCAAAATCGTTTCCCGGGATGCTGCCGTTTGTCCAGTTCCAACAAGTCTGCGACGCTTAGGTCGCCCTCGTCCACTTCGCGTCTACCGGGATGCTGGCGTTTGTTGTACATCAGGTACCGTTTTCCCGGATGCTGTCTCTTGGATAGTTCGCTTAAAAAGGACTTAGGAGTGGCAGGGTATTCTGTTATCTGTTCCAGGAAAAAGCGCTTGCCAGGATGTTGTCTTGTCTGTAGCTCAATGAATGAATCCGCTTCCTCCTCCCGCTTTCCTGGGTGCTGTCTTTTTTGGAGATCCGAGTAATCTTCATAATCGTCCTCCTCGCGTTTGCCCGGGTGCTGTCGTTTGCCCGGGTGCTGTCGTTTGTCCAGCCGTTCTGCCAGAGGCAGAAATGAATCTAGAGGGAAACCCCAACATATTACCCATTAAAGCAGTAAAATCATATTTTATGGGAAGAGCATAGCTATCTACAGGTGTACCGTTAATCAGTGGCGCCGCTCCGAGCACTGTCTATCAAGAAATCACACGTCGCAATTTCTTCTTCATATGTGTCAGGGTTCCAGACATCTCACAACGCATGCTAACTATTTTAGGATCAGCATTCGACAGTTAGTTTTTGATTGTACTGTAATAGAATTTTAGCTTTCCAAAAAACTTTTTAAAATCTGCTTGAATAATTCATTACTGGCTGATATGTATAAAGAAAGTTAGTCATTATAGAAGAATTAAACTTTTTGCGTCTCTGAAGCTAGACATTTCCCCAGCCTTAATATTATTTTGTGCAGCTAAGACTGTTGTAGCACGATTTAAGGGAGGTACGAATTACAATCATGGGATATTGCGCACGAATCAGATAACTTTCAAACAACCGCTTAAGTCGTGACGTTCAAAGAGTTAACGGTATTTTATGATTTTGCGCCTTGATCCTATTGTAAAGAACACTCAAACAAATATAAGCCACACCGTTTGTGCTCTCCTCTTCCATTTTTTTGAGAATAGAACGAATGAGTAGGCTCTCCGCGCGCTGTAAGACTTCGTCCAGGCTCGGACGCTCTCCAGGGTCGTCATCTCCTGGAACATTTTGGCACTTGATCACAGTTAGGCTGCACGCCATCAGGTAGGCGAGGATAATAAGACACGCTGCTTTCATGTCAACTTCAACTGGCTCTGCACAAAAGAAAACATAGTCATAAAGTGGACGAACAAATGCAGGAAGGCATAACATTTAGTGGCTCTGGCGCATGCCAATGGTTTTGCGCCTTTCTCAGAGCCGCTATTCTGCTACGTATTATTTACATTGTAAAAACATCAGCACCGTGAATAAACCTCCCGCTTTCAATTAGTAACTGATAACCTTCCGTTACCTCTGCTGTATGTGGATAGTGGCTTTTTTGCGCAAAACCTGTGCGGCGGTATATCAGCGACCCGGAAAAAGTTTTTCGTTTCTTCCTCTCTCTTTATCTGTTCCACTTCTGATCGTTGCTGACCCTAAAGGCAGAGATTATTGGTGTGCGCCTTTAAAGTTCGACTTATATAGACGCTCCCACCCCCGTCAGATCCACACTAGCATCATTTTAATGGGAGCTTCGTCTCTTTGATGTCACCGATTCATCATCAGGAACCGCGTGTAATGCGCGCTCAAACCTGAGGAGGGTGTTGTGTTTCCCGGCAGGCCCATAAATCCTATGTGCAACAGCTCTCGGGCAAAGATTAGGAATTCATTCATAAAATTGATGGATTCGTCAGATAGTCAGCTACACTTTATAAATGAGCACAGAGTTATGAGGTTACAGTACGATTTATCACGGATAGCTTAGAGATACATTTACAAGGCGCATTAAGGATCAGCCTGAATGTAAGAGATGCGTTCATGGGTTAATTTCTTTCTTTATATTTTCGAAATAGCAAGGCATGCTAAAGTGTTAATTCAAAATGTCAGGTATGCAAGGTGTTTAACAATAAGTCTGCTCTGAATGTAGAATGTGTGTGGAAGGGAGAATGCAATGACGTAGCTCACTGAGTAAAGCGCGCGCAAGTAGAAGAGGTATTGACTGATTTTAAATGAAAGTGAGAAGGGTAGAACCTCAGGGGAATTACCTGGATGGACCTTCACTTAATATAGCTTCGTGTTACGTGTCCGATCAAACGGGTATTTTTGGTCATGCAGTATTTAAATAAACTCTATTAAATGTTCCATCAAATTAGCTCAGTAAACTCACTGGCGCATAATGTCTCTGAGCTCGACAAGTCACCAAACTTTCTTCTGAAAAGCAAACAATATTCTGCTCATTTTCCTTAAATCGCAAATGGGTTCATTATGCGTACTCAGTCACTTCTAAATCCCAGCGAACCATTGTATTGTCGGCCATAGATTGGAGAACGGTGGCATGGGAAAGACCGCGTAATGGAATAAATCATTTCTCTAAATGCGATGTCGCGTCCAATATTTCAAACTGTCAGTAAACACCGCAATGCCGTTTTGAACGACAGAAATAAATAATAAAGAGAAAGAAAGAATAAGTTTATAACACTGTAATAGCAGTAATTAATATGCCAGGGAATATGCGAGTGCATATATGAAGCACTGATATATATACGATTGTAAACACAAATAAAACTTTTCTAATGTAAAATTGATGTTACCAATAAATTCATTATTTACTAAAGCTGTCCTTCATGATATGCCGTCCACTACTATTGGAAGTATCTGGGTGCTGTTTTTGACCCACGTTATACAAATCTGTGATATTACATGTGATATATGTGATACATGTGACAGCCCAGACTATTCTATTCAAACTACATAAATCACTGTATGTTTCTACCAT
>JAOXYF010000016.1:4625187-4646186 GCA_028565775.1 Sternarchorhynchus goeldii
TTTTTGGCAGCAGGAGTTGGACCTCTCATACAGCTACATGGAAGAGTGAATGCAAGTGTGTATCAGAACCTTCTTCAGCAATGCGTGTTTCCTTCCTTGTGTTCATCACTCAATCAGCCAGCAATTTTCATGCTGGAGACTAGAAGAAGAATGGACCAAAATCACACCAGAGTGGTGTGAGACTAGTGATGTCCTAAAACACAGTTCTAGTGGCATGGTGTACCCGTTACAAAAAAATCCTTTAAATGTTGATCAATGTAGATTACATTATTACAGAAAAAAGCAAGCATTCATACACTGTTCTCTAATTTTGATATATACATATTCAAATAAATGTCTGATATCTGTCCATTTAGTGACCACTAGACATAGCATGAATGGCTGTGCTGTAATTAAAGGATGAGATCCCCTCCCTAGATCTTTGGCCTCAGGGCATTCAGATCTTTAAAATCTCTTTTCAGAATTTGACAGATGTAACTTATTCCTGCAGAGATAAGATGAGTGGCCAGAAATCTTTTTAATGCTGTGAAAACCATTCAGCATTTTTTGGACTCACTGGTATTATGATGATGATTGTCTGCATGAATATTGATTGAAACAATCATGACTGTGAATGCATAAAACATTAAGCAGGGGGAGAAAAGGAGGAGGAGAGATCAGAATGTGCATCTTTCCTTTCTATGGAGGGTTCACAGAACGTTTGCGTGCATCACCAGACCCTCCAGACTCCAGTTTACCTGGAACACAGCAGACAACACAAACACAAACACCCCTGGCAAGAATGACAGGCTGGACACACACAAGAATGACAGGCTGGACACACACAAGAATGACAGGCTGGACACACACAAGCGGCCACGCTTGCGCCGCTTCCCTTTTTGCCCCTCCTGCCACCCCTCTAAGAGAGGTCACTGCGGCGGTATGCGAGTGACAGGTGCGAGGTGTGGTTAGGAAGACACGGTGCGGCAGGTCAAGAGGTGACGTGCCATCTCACTCTGTGACGAGTCATGGTCTTTGTAACCCCTTGTCTCCATTCAAAGCACGTGCCACTGGCGGTTGACAACAGGTGGCTGAGTGAATGAGCTGGGAGAAGGGACTTTGGAGCAAAAACGAAATAAAATCTGGCACAAGATGTGTCCATCTGGTGCTGGCTTCCCTTTGGAACTTTTGGGTCAGAGGGGTCAGGTAAGGATTGAGTTCAAAAATAATCCAGCGATATAGAGCTTCAGACTGGCTTTGAATGGAACAGAATCTGGTTGGTTCTATCCTTTCCCCAGGAAAAGGATATTTTTAGGTGGTAGCCTCAGGATGAAGTGGGATGGAATTCACCACTATGATGAAATTCTGCACTCAGACTACTAAATTCCACCACATTACATGGGTTAGCTTTACTCTGTAATATCTCTGCATTGATTTTTGCACCTCAGCGAATATGTGATAAAACAAAGGCTTCCTCTCTGCTCCCCAGAGAAATCTGTTTTGTAGTGCTGTGAATCAGTAAGGACTCAGTAAGGACAGATCTCTATAATGTTCTTAGCATGTTAGCGCTAATGAGGGGAGAAAGGATAGCCAAGCACAGGGAAAAAAGGCTCGAGTTTATTTAGGTCAACAATAAACACAAACAACAGAGACTTATACAATGACAAAGACTGGCAATAAAATATGACATACACACACTTAAATACACTCACGCTAGACACAACACAGGTGAAACAAGTAACGATGAGAAGACATTCAGCAACATGCTCACGCCACACACATCAACACAGATGCACACACTCACAGACACCACACAGGAACACACCTACCCACAGACACGCACACACAGACACGGGATAAGGGAGGAGGAAAGAGCGACCATCATGACAGAAACCACCCCCCGTGGAAAATTGTAGTAGAAATTCTAGTCTCCTACTATCTAAAACCGTAGTAAAACATACTGGTAAATTTTCTTTGCTATTTTAGCGAAATGCATGCTTCTTCCTTTCAAAGTTATACGAAGATCCTGACTAAATGATGAGAGACCACTTTAATTTTTTTAAATGTTTTGCTTGGTTCACCCTCATTCATTATGGACTCCATCATAGTTACCTCAAGCGTGTGATAAACATTATAGAGTCTGACATTATAGAGAGCAATTCTCTCTATAAAGTCTCTGGACTAATGTTCAGATTGATCATGTGACGTAATTTGATGTCAAACAATGATTTTTAGTGGGTTGACTTAGCAACACACGTAGTGTCTGAATTCGTTCACCACCTTGATAAATTCTATTTTATATAACACTGCTCTATGCTCTATTCCAGTTTTTTTTTTATTACAGATTAGGTATTAGCACCTTTGTCAGCATGCTGAGAAGGGCCAGGCTGCTATAGGTCAGCCCCTAAAGTGAAAATACTAAATTTCACTGGTCAGAGTTTCTGTCATTTTCCCAAAAGAGTTACAGAAACCTTCAAAATATTGCCAGAACTGGCACGTAAAATAACAAACACAGCAGCGAATAACTGCATCCACATCAATGAGCTGTTCTGATTAATGACACTCTCGGATAGAAATGTGTCATATAGAAACTAAGCATATGTAAAGTAGCCTATATGATTTTTATTTAGCTTTATTTCTGAAATATTTTATATCATTTTTGTCCACCCACTATTTTGTTTCCACTGCTACTGTGGAAATAATGAGATTATATGTGAGATTAAATTATGTGAGATTATGTGAGTTTTAGAGTGGGTTGCTTATATGTGAATTTTTAACTTTTCCTCTTGTTCCTCACATGTCATTAAAAACTGGGGTTGTTTCCATGACAACAGGTTGGACATGGGATTGCTAAAGGGATTGCAAAGATGCTTTGGTTTCTTAAGGGTCAGGGGTGTAAAATGTTTACTACTACTGCTGTCGCACCCTTCCTAAGCGCAGCAGGTCGCAGCCACTCCGTGACGCTTGCTATTTCACGCCGGAAGCAATTCACCGCTATAAACCGCATGTGGAGACACAGTGACAAATATTCCCGCAGCGACAACGGGAATAGGACGAGCTGTACGGTAGTCAGCTCCCGTGAAAATGATCAAATGTAATCATCGCAATGTAATCGCCTATCGACTTTCCTCACATGGCTTAATGTTTTTACATCTTTTTTGTCTTAGGTGTTTTAGTTTTCCTTCCAAAAGTTAAAATATTGTTGAATAGCAAAAACAAAACCTAACTGGATTAGACCTTTCGTGAGGTTTGAGATGTAAAAACCCTAGTTTGTTTATTTTCTGTTTTGATTATGGCCTATGATACTGGAACAATAGTAACTTTTCGTGGTAGAAACTGGCGGTTTGCAGTTTGGCAAAACGGCAAAAATTTACCCAAAAGTAATTCTACACGCTTCTGGTGTAAAAACGTTATTTTCATTAACTTTGGAGCTCGGGGCGTAGCAAAAGGAGTTGTTACCGTGTAAAATTGCAAGATGTGCAAACATGGATATGGAGGTTTTAACGGTACTCCGAGGTCCCTCTTTCTCACCTCGGTCACAACCCTTGCAACTGCACGAAGGTGCTCGCAGAGCTTTCGGTTTTAGGTGAATCACTCAAGAGAATGAAGTTAAATTGTAAGATCAGCGGCGGCTGGGCTCAAGCCTTGGCACAGAAAGATCAATATCGTGCAGACAGAGCGATTACTGCGCTGAAGAGGACAAAAAAACGAACCCCCAGAATAGAGGCTGGTTTATGCATCTCGGTAGAAGAAGAGTCCGTGTACACAATCGCGACAGCTGAGCGCAGAGCTGCAGAAACGGCGTAGGGATGTTATATGAAAGATGGAGCGAAAGAGGCCGAAAACGCTTTTTAAGAGACGGCGCGCTCTAGGCGCGCGCGAAGGCGTTCGAGCTGATGTGTGGGGATGTGTGCTGGGAGCTTGCGCTGTAATTATAGACTCGAATCGCACAGACATGCAGCCACTGTGTGGGTTATTGAGAAATAATGGGGGCTTGCGATAAAAGAAGAAGAAGACAGATGGAATGCAGCAAATAAATGGCGCAACGACGCTCTGGCTTCAGAGCTTCTGGCTTGTGAGGGCAAAATAAAAGTCAAAACCATGATATATGAAGGTGCATTGCGCCTTTGAACGACGGGTGAGATTTTTTCATATATTTACTAGTAATAACACAATGTGACTAGAGTTATACATCATTTCATTAAAAAAATTGGCACGTACAGTATTGGTGTGCAGTGAATTCTGATCACAAATAGACATCTCAAGTATGTTGCATATTATTTTTCATATTCCTGTTTTAGTATTTGAATCGATAGTTGAAGTAGTCTGATAATGAAGTGTACTCAAACATATATGTTATTGCACAGCCTAAATTTGTAGTTTATCCTTAAAAGCAATTTAGATACAAGTGCATTTCAGAAATATTTAAATTACACATATTGTGATTTTTAACAGTCTGAGACATTAAAAACCTAGATGTTTTTCAGTTTTTTTGCAGTCATTAAGAGTTTTTTAATTTATTGGAGTACATTGTTTTTTATTTATTGGAGTACATTGTTTTGTGTATCTTCCCTTTCACAGATTAGTACATGCGAGTGAACATGTAATATATCTTACCAATGTCAAATATGCCTCCTCCACATCACCCTCAATCCCCTCTGCCATCAGTTGTTCCCATCAGATGGTTTATCAGGGAGTGGCAGGTGATGCAGGTGTGGTAAGCGATGGTTTATTGGAAGGATGTGGAATGCGGCGTGATCGGCTGGTTATGTCTGGACAGGCCCGTGACGATCGATAGGAGGAGGCCTGCAGAGAGGGGAAGAGGAGACAGATCACACTCGCTCCAGGAAACATGCTAACCCTGAGCCAGGCACACACACACACATATATCCTGCACCAGGCACACACACCTTACACCAGGCACACATACATACATCCTTACAAACACGCCAGAGCAGGTTGGCATATAACGGCACATGCACACACTATGACAAGCATGCACACACACACAAACCAATCGACTATATATATAAAAACAAAATATAACTAGTAAAACAAATTAGAAATTAGTCATCAAAAAGTGGGGGGTTTTGTGTGTGTGTGTGGATTTAAATCACAAAACAAGCTCATGATTCACTTACATTTATATTTTCATCTCACAAAATCTTTCATGCATTATTTTAATCACGATATTTTGCCGATGCTTCTCAAAAGCTGATGAGATTATAATTCAAAACATGATTTAGATGCACCAATCTCCCTTATTTTTGATCTAGTTTTTGCTCCTGGGGGCTATTGAGGAAAATTAATCTAGTCTTAACTCTAGATGATCCTAAAATGAAAAGCTTCTGTTTGTACACACACACACACACACACACACGAATATAAATGTGCTCATATTTCTTTCATAGTCACAGGTTTCCAGACAGCCATCTTAGCTTTGGGTCGCTTTTTCCCCTGATTGAACAGCCTAGCATTATACTGCTCAGGTCTGGCTAAAGGATAGTCCAGTGGGGACCTTCTCAATCATACACTAATACTCTCCAAACGGCTATTATTCAGTTCCCTAAAACCTCATTTACTTCTTCAGTTGCTTTATTGAGAAGCCTGGGACCACACTTTAGTTTGAAGTGTTTTTCAATGAAAAACTTTCATTAAAATGTTTCGCTTTTTTCTCTCATAATCTGCACATTGTTCACTTACATCCGATTTTGTTTGTGTTTGACTCTGGAATGGCTGAAAACAGCAAATGAAGACACTGGAAGAAAACAACTGTTCTAAAACAATTGTGATGATTGAGTCTTATTTTGAGACAGTTCAATATCAACTAGGAAAACTGCAATCACCAGCTACAAAGGCGACAGCTGCAAGAATTTAGAAGTTTTGGCAGACTGAACGTTAACGAATCTCAAGGCAAACCGAGTACACTAGGACGTGTGCACTTGTGACAAGCACACAGCAGCCTGCCATCATGCTATTTTACTAACATGAGAAAAATGATGGCTGTTATACATTGATTGTTCTAGTCATCTGCATCCATGTTTTTTTTTTTTTATGTTGTCCGAACAACCATTTGCTCAAGTCAGACTGAAACCAAATAAAGCGCAGTGTCCACAGTGCAGGGGCGTTTCATTATTGTTGTTGCTTGGGTACTTCCTGTATTCTAGCACACTGGAGAAGAAACGATGTCTAAGACACAAAATGCAGAATGTGAGCTTTAATTTGAGAGTATTTTTTATTTTATAATTGGTGAATTATGGCCCCCTTTTAAAATAGAGCCTTATTATGGGCAGTTCAATAAAAGGAACACAATCTTAAATAAAACATAATATTTGGCTTTTCAAAAAGCTTCATACAGATATAGTGAAATTCTACTAACAAAGCTTTACATCCCAAGATACAACTCAGCAGAACGTTTCTTTGAGAGCGTGATGGGGCGACCAAAGAGGTGGAAGCAGGAGGCGAGGGTGGCAGAGGCACGTTTTTTACTGTCCATATTTAAACAAAGATACAAAGATACAAGCGTTAAACACAAGAGCACAAATAAACACAAGTGCAGCAACGCTAAGTTAGCCCAAAACTCGCTTGTTGAGTGAAAACAACCGTCAACGAATCAAGGAAGTGGCTCCAATGCGCAGCACTGGAGGACTGAACCTGTGGGGTTTATGTGTGTGACAAACAGGGATAAACGAAACAAGGAAGAGGTGCGTTGCATTAATAGGAGGGTGATTGGGAACGTGGGAGTGTTCTGGTGCCTTGACGTGCTGGTGTGGGCGTTTCCCTTGTGCTGCGGGACCGTTCTTCCGTGACAGAGAGAACAAGAAAGTTTGAATGGGATTTGCTGCCAGTTTCATTGGACTTTATGTTTAACTTTGTGTATAATTAGACAAGAATTTCCCTACATGCATCAGTTACATTCATTTTTTGTTATATCATTTTATAATAGAATATTATTTATTGGTTATATATATTATTTATTTTTATTTATTTATATACGTATAATTGTTTTATTATTATTATTATTATTATTAGTAGTAGTAGTAGTAGAAGTAATAATAATGTATTTATTTTCCATATTAATGGTTCACTCTATAGCAGGAAGATAAATTACAAAAATTATGGTAAGCAAGTCACATTTACAGTGTGGAGGTGCAGGATCTCTGGATCTCTGAAGAAATGTCTCAACCTTAAATTTTAAGCAAAAGGTAAAACCACTCCTTCCCACCCTTCTAATGTACTTCTTGACCTTTCAAAGACAAAAAGCAACATGTTGTTATTTTATTAGTCCGGATGTTATAAAACACTGAGCCATGTGTTCTATATTAGATTCACCTTTTATCACATGGTGACATTATCAATGCAGATTGCTGAGTTCAGTATGACGTGTACAGTAGCAGGATGGATCTTGACCATTTTATGTTAAAAGTACCTAATATGTGTGGTCTATTGATATGGTGACCACTGCTTTTCTAAAGTTTCCATTTTTTATTTCTTTTTGCCTGTCTGTCTGTCTGTCTCTGTCTGTCTGTCTGTCATCAAGTGAGAGTGAATGAGGTCCTACTTAATCCACTAATTCATCCACTGTGACCATCACTGTGTTCTCTTCATGACTGTTGACCTCATGCCAACCCCATCATTAAGCTTGATAATGATAAGAGTAAGTGAATTTGGTTAGTGAGGATGTACTAGTTCATGGCCCTGCATAATTAATGGTCTGGAGGAAAATTTATCTTTATTGCCAGCAGATTGTGTGTAAAACTAGACAAAACAAATTGAATGTGTGAACATAGTTAAAACGGAGAACAGGAAATTAGAGAAAAACACCAGGCTGTATCAGAGGAATGCTTTAAAAAAGGATTAGAGCATAATATAATCTCAAATGCTAGCTATATCCCTTACACATCACCTCTTCCCTTCAGGTTGTCCCAATTAGCCGACTAAAAGAAACCCTTTTTTATTCCAAATGAGATTTGCTTTGACTGGCTTGGCCATTTTTTTTTACAGAGACGTCTTATGGCGTCTGAACAGAGAAGCCCAGTTCTCTCTGTTCTCAGCGATTTCCTGGAAGACCCTCAGGCATTCCCAGGTGAGTTGGGAGATGTAGTCCCTCCTGGGGCTCTTAGATACCTGCATGGGTCAATGGGCTATAGGTTCTTGGACCCCATACCATTTGTTAAGAACAACAATGGAAAAAAAGGATATATTGAAAGTGATATTGATGTTTTAGGACAAGCCTGCTGTCGAGCTTTTAGGATGACTGTCGCTGCATTTGCAGATTGACTTATGGCAAGAGAAGCTAGTGGCAACATAGCTAGTTAAAAAAACTTTGTAGGCCATTTGCAAAACATGACGATAAAGAGCTTCCAATGTGAGCTTGACATTGGATCCTCCTAGCTAACGGATCATGCAGATGCAATTACTGGCACTGATCCTATTCATTATAAAACTTCGAATATATGGTCCATTTATACAAAGAGGCATCAAAAGCAGTTTGTTCAGATTGCTAAATTTCTCTACAAATTGTTGTAGGAACATCATTGCCCAGTGTCTTAGCAGATTCTTTCCTTTTACTGCACACACACACACACACTCGCACGTGCACATGCACAAAGTCTCATTCAGACAAGCACCATGTTTTCCATGAATGGTCCTGATTTAGCGTAATTGGTGTGATTGTGTTTTGAAGACACCTGATGGTGGAGTAGGGGGACACTGATTCAAGACCTCTGAATCATCTCCCTTTGAACATACCCCCTAACTGTGATGGTGGAGGTGGTGTTAGCAGAGATGCGAGGGCAAAGACAGGGAAGGGACATAAACTTGACGGATGGTCACACAT
The DNA here is from genome assembly GCA_028565775.1 of Sternarchorhynchus goeldii. Taxonomy (NCBI): domain Eukaryota; kingdom Metazoa; phylum Chordata; class Actinopteri; order Gymnotiformes; family Apteronotidae; genus Sternarchorhynchus; species Sternarchorhynchus goeldii. Next base: position 4,634,006 of record JAOXYF010000016.1, read on the forward strand.
CTGTATGTATGTGAATGGCAGTAATACAGTAGAGCAGCAAAGCTTTTGTCATTGGACAGCAAGTGAGAAATGAAAGCTAAAGAGATTTCGGGATAATGGGCTGTATGTGTGAAAGGCACAGTCAGAGGATAGCATGGCCTGGGTCATGCACACACACACACACACACACACACACACACACATACACGCACACACACACACATGCGTGCGTGCGTGCACACAACCACTTCTCTCTTTTCAACTTGACCAAAAACAGCAACTTGCTAAAGTATCAGCCTTTTTCCATCTAACTCTGTAATTTTATTCTTTAATTCTTTCTCGATTTTTCTCTTATCATGTCTTCTCTTCAAGCTTCTCTGATCCATAACTACTACCTGTGATTGAGGACTGCTATTTTTCAGGGGCACAGATTATAGCTGACCAAGTGTACTGTGAGTCAATGGCTGACCCACACATTTGATAGCTTGTGCTCTCAGTTGAATCCACTGTTACTTACTCACCCTTGGCTAAAGTTCATGTGCACTATTGTTTCTGTGTGTGTATGATTGTGTGTGTGTGTTTGTGCGTGTATGTCTCTGTGTGTTTGTGCATGAGATACCCTCATTGCTCACACTATATTAGGTTTGAGTGTGAAATGGAAGCCTGACATTTAGGAGTCTTCGATGAATCAGCCTTCAGATCAAACAGTTTGAACAGCCTGGACCAGTCTAACTGGGTGAAAGATATGGGGTATCACACTGGGATTCAATTTGCAACAAATGATACATAGCAAAGATGAGCATACTGAACATGAATGGGGTTTCTGTGAGGAATGTTAACCACACACAACCTTGTTATTGCGTTGGAATGAAGTTTGGCCATCTGTGACTGTCTGACGCATACCGCTGGATCTCCCTGTTATTTTCAGCTCACCTGGGCTTTCTGAACACTGTTCTGGATGACCTCTCACTTCACCTTTCCAAAAACCTTTATCCGTTTTTTAAAACCTGTTACACTTCTCCTACTTACTCTTTGACTCCCTGTATCTCTCTCCTATTGATCCATTAAGGTCTTCCACTACATTATCTCATTGTTCCAAGGCTTCACATCTGTTATAAAAATTGTATTTTGAACAAGTGTAATAAGGCATTATTTTTGGCCATTCACACACTTCTAAAAGGGCACACACACATAAAGGGCAGCACCATTAAATCATTTTTAAGTTTAAGTTATTTTATTTTATCATTTTAAATTATTTTCACTCTTTCACTCATTTGAGCAGAGCCTGTTTCAGTTTGGAATGTCTCAATAGTTTTTTTCTGTAAGTGTTCTGCAAGTTCCAGTAGTCACATGGTGCTTTCACGGTTTTACGGTGGCATGTCATCTTAGAAATAAACTGTGTGAATGATTGAAAGTTATGTTTGTTGCTTATTAATATGTTAGCTAAGCAAGCACAGTATCCAAACATCCCCCTTACACATACAATGTGCAATATGTCAGCCATCAGTGAAATTCTCAAAAGTGCATTGGATTGTTCAGACCAGTGAGCATTTCATGATGGCTGGAGGAGTGGCGTTACTCGTGTGATTTCTGACCCATGTGGAATCGGCTTTCTTCCAGGATCAGATTGAATTTTGTAGCAGAGTACTTTCTGAAGAATCTGGTTTCAGAGATTAAGGCTACAGAGATGCAATGGAAACTATTTTTAGCTTCTGGTCTCCTTGATGGCTTGTGTGTGTGTGTGTGTGTGTGTGTGTTTGTGTGTGTGTGTGTGAGAGAGTATGCACATGCATGCGTGTGTGTGTGTGTGTGGGTGTGGGTGGGTGAAATCTCTGCAGCATCCCTCTGCATGTACTGATTTCTAGAATGATTATACATTCTAAGAACAACTAAGCCTGACTCCAGCAAAGCTAACTATAGAAGCCTTCATATATATTTTAATTAACTATAAGAAGCTACTATATCTACTGATTCAAAGAATTTAGGAACTGTCTCACTAACTGACGACATTTTCAAATTATTTAAAGATGTAATGATAGTACAGAATTGTTTATTTTACTACATATATTTTGTACAAAACCATAAATGGTCTTTGAAAGGCTGCAGAATCTTGGGAATATTTATGTTACTCTTACTGGATATCATGTGAATATACTTTGTATGTCATTATATAGACCTTATTTATACTCAACCTGCCTATTTATATGAAAAACTTACCTAACACCTTTAAAAACCCCAACAGCACTGCTGTGGCTGCGAAATTCGCAAGAGATTACTATCCACAACCATGTTACTACATAAATGCTTCTGATCATTGCCAATATCTTAGAAAGTCTATAAAATGTTTAAAAATCAGATATGGTCACTTAGATAATTATGACTTGCTATTTAGTCCACACTAATGACCCATATCACATACATATATGTTGTTTAGTCCATGTTTATTGAAAGGAGTGACCTATGGTCCTATGTTGAGTCCTCTTCTGTTTTTCATTCAGTTAGTATTGAGCCATGCAACAGAGACTCGATCAACATTTGACATTTATACCTGCCACATGCTTCTGATTTTTTTCAACTAATTTATATAGATCACATATACTTGTAACTCAATCACACAGCTGCTGTTACTTGCAGAAATTAAGTAGGGGGTGAGCTCTCTGGAGTGTGGGTTTTGGAATGAGTGTTTAAGGAGGAGAAAGAGATCAATAGTATAACAAGCTTCAGCCCAGGTGGCTCTTGCAGGCATGGTTAGGTATGATGCGTGAGTCATTGGCTGGATCCCCCCTGCCACCCCACACCAAGTTATTAGAAGAGTCTCTCTTTTCCCTCTCTGTTTCAGTCAATCTTTGCTCTGTGCACTTTCATTTATAAACATTTTGAATGATATATAAATATACACTGGAGATCAAAATTAGAGAACAACATACAATTTCCTAAATGTCAAGGTGATTGGGTAGTCCTATGTGAAATTATCCTAACAGGAGTGAAATAGCAGTATTTTAAGCTTATTTCATAAATTGTATATATTCTAAAGCACAGCATAAAAATCTTAAATGATATATTTGAAAAAGAACACTGATCAAAATTAGAGAACACTTTCAGATACCTGCAAGTTATTGGTGTTAATCTGGCACCTGGTGCTAATTTAATTGTCTCACAAACCCTATTTAACTGGCAGCCTAACTTTCCAGTTTACACTGACTTTGCAAAAATGGTGAGTCATTTCAAAGTGACTGAAACCCTCTGGCAGCAGGTTGTCCAGATGAAGGCCAAAGGGGTGACCCTATCAGCATGAGAAGTTGGTCGTTCCAAATCTGTGATTTCTAGAATATTTTTTTACATCACAAACTCATTCAAGTCCTCCAAGAGGGCTGGTCACCAAGGAAAGACAAACGCAAGAGAGAAAAGGATAATGCGGAGAATCTCCATGGGTAATCGGTTCAACACTGCAGCTGGAATTGCTTGCCAGTTCAGCACTGAACAGGGTAAGAATCTGTTTCGTCATACAGTGTCTTGACGTTTAAGAGCATTTGGACAAAGCCCACTCTGCAGTGACCAAACCTCTCATTAGCAGAAAGAATAAAAAAGCTAGACTCATTGTTGCTGAGGAACATGTGTGGACAGAGGAGAAGTGGTCCAGAGTTCATTTTAGTGATGAAAGCAAGTTTAAATTTGGGTCTGATGAATCAACAACACGTGGTTCCTTTCTTGCGTTCATTATTCAACCAGCCAGCAGTTTTTATGCAGTACAATGCCCCCTGTCATACAACTAATTGGTAAAGCAGTTCCTTGAAACTGAAAACATTTAGATAATGAAATGGCCAGCCCAGAGTCCTGATCTAAACCCAATAGAAAACCTCTGGAAAATCCTTGGTCACAAAGTTATTTCCAAGAAACCCATAACAGACACAGAACTGTAGAAGAGACTGGAAGAAGAGTGGACCAAACTCACACCAGAACCTGTGTGAGTAACTTGTGATGTTCTGTGGCTGCTGATGTGGTCATTCAAAGTAAAGGCCTGTACACTTCCTACTGATTACTGACTGTTGTAACCTTCAGAAAATTTTGTTGTAATTTTTCTGTGCTACAGTCATTGCTGTTCTCTAATTATGATCACATTTTTTTTTGCAAAATAAAGGTTTTATGTTGACATACTTTAGTTATTTTGTAAAGTACTGCTCTAATGGCATGGTGTACCCCTTACAAATAAATCCTTCAAATGTTGATCAAATTATTTCTGAAAAAATCAAGTGTTCATACATTGTTCTCTAATTTTGATATGACATGATGTGGAGGCCCCATCTACTGGTGGTCCCCAGTAATGGCAGCTCAAAGATCACCACCTGAGGATCATTATGTTTCTCCTTATTCAAAGGCCTAGTTTTCTTCAGACCTTGTTGGTCTTTGAAGTAACTTGCAATAAAAATATGCACATGTTACTAAAACTGCCTTTTTCCATTTATGGAATCTTGCTCAACTGAAATATATACTTTTCTCATCAAATGCAGAAAAATTGGTTCATGCTTTTATCTTATCAAGACTGGATTACTGTAATGGTCTTCTAATTGGGTGCTCTAAAAAGTTGCTAAATAAATTCTACCTAGCACAGAATGCAATAGCCAGAGTCCTAACCAGGGTAAGAAAAGGGGGTGTTTATACTTTGTAGTTCAGTTCCCTTGGTATGGACCAAACAATAAAACGATACGTTGTTATATTTTAGTCCTGGTTTGCTTAGTGTTCACACTCACAAATTACAATCAAACCAAAATTATTTTTGAAAAATTGACACATGCGGTATGTATGACACATTTTGCAAGCCAGAACAATGAATTACGCAGGCTTAATGGACTCATTGGGTTTGTGTATACCGGATGGTATTTTTACCAACTGGAAACAGCAAGAGGAGGTAAAATGCCTAAAGGGATTAAAACTGCTCCAGGAATTGCTCCACTACGCTGTTCTCTAGTATTTAGTATCACATCATTTGACATTACATCCTGTTTTGGTTTGTTTAGATGCCTTTGGTTTTTATAGTGTTCAAACCAAACCACACCAGAATTTGTTTAGAAACTGAAAACCTACCTGCTCAGGCGTTCTAAGTCACTTATTTTGGGGTGCACCAGAGTTCAAAACGACGCATTTTTATTCAAACCACTGAGAGCATTGGTTTGTTCACCAGGAGCATTGGTTCATCATGTGGCAGGACCGGGGAACCTTCCTAGGAGAAGGTCTAGTCCATTATTGGCATTGCATCTGCAATAGTTTGCAAAAAAGATATGTATAAGTCTGCAGAGATGAAGACCATCTGAACAGACCATATATAATAAGCATACCAGAGATTAGCACAAATCTCTGGCAGGTTTATTTGTAGCAGTATAAACTAAAGGGAGGGAAGTCCTGAGGGCTCTCTGAAATATAGCATTTGTAGGCCAAATGCTGGTCTCTGCTCATCTACCCCCATTGCTATGCATACCTTTGATCTCTCACAGAGATAAGGGTGAGAAAGGCACAATGGTCACTTGGGGTGTGCCCTGGGGGATTGCCAGCAGGTGGTTACTTCTGATTGGTCAGTGGTAGCAAACATGGTTTCTTGGTCAAGATAAGACAGAGAGGAAGTCGGGACCAAGGGAGGAGCTGCAGAGGGACTGGGTAGAGAGAGGTGGAGGTTTGGAGCTGCTGCACTGAGGAGTTCTGCATATGGATCCTTCTCTGCCACGAACCCCGGAAATGTTACAGAATACTTCGCCTAACATGGATCCAGCGGAGATGACTACACTACAGAGCACCATTATCCATCAGGGTGCTCTGCTGGGCAGCCATGAACAACACCTCCAACGACTCATGACAGCTGTCAAGGGATTGAACCCCACACTACAAAAAAGAACCCTGCATGCTACGTCTCAGCCTGCTCAGGCAGTTACCCCGCATTCGCTCTCTCTAGACCCAGCACAACCTTCCCCAGAAGCCTCCATGTTCTTTCCCTCACTGCTCCACCCACCTCAGGAATACAATGGCGAGGATCCAGTGGAGGGATACTTACTGCAGTGCCGCCACTATCTCCAACACCTACAGATACCAGCACCACCTGAGCCCGAAATTGGTAAGGTTTTTGATGCAGTCCCTTGTGAGGAAAGCCTTGCAGTGGGCTACCTTAGCCCTCGAACACCACCCAGTGGAAATGTGGACACTGGAGGGGTTCTATAAACTGATGGGAGAAAGGTTCTCCACCCATATGAGTGAGTCAAAGGATTTGTGCTCACAGCGGAACAGCCTAGGTCCTGGCTTTAACGCAGCAGTGGAACCGTTGCCATCACCAGAAGTCAAGCTCAACCCTAGCCCCTGTAGGAAGCCTGCCATAGAATTTTTTTTGGGGGGGGGCTAGGCCTGTGGTCTAGGCGGGCTCTGAAGGCCCATCTGTCCTCCCCAATCCCAAGGGTAGGGAGGCGGGCCTTCCTCACTTCCACCCCTCCAGGACAGCCGGACCCGCTGCCTGCTAAGGCCACACATCCAGATCTGCCGGACCCAGTACCACTGTCTGATGCTGCACCCCTGGATTCGCCAGGCCTGCCTTCTGTTGTCGACTGCTCTCAGCTCTCCGAGGCCGCCGCCCACGACGCAGAGGCCGTCTGGTCTCCACCCTCAGACGATGTGGTCTTCGCTCCCGAAGCCGAGATCGTCCCGTTCTCCGGATCCCGATGCCGAGGTCACCACGACACTGAGGTCGTTGCCTGTTCTCCAGTCTCCGACGCTGAGGTGGATGGCCCCAGGGTCAAGGCCGCCACCCAGTCGTACTCTATACATGAGGCTAAATACCTACAAAAAAAATTACACACACACACACAGACACACACACATATATATATGTATATATATATATATATACATACATACATACATACATATATATATATATACATATATAAAATATATGTCGGGAAATAGTCTAACTGTAACTGATATTCTTAACATGTATTGCCTCACTGCAATATCAAACCGATTGCAATGTGTAATTAATGGGTTGTAATAATCCTAAACTCTTCCATCCTGAGGTACCCTGCACTGGTGTGTATAACGTTGTGGTATGTCCGGTATTTGTGTCTGTTGTTACTTACTTATTAAACCTTTAATTGCTTAACTCCACTTTCTGTTGGTTTTAAGTATACTATATATTTAAAGAAATTGCCGATACCAATTCCTGTAAAGTATCCAATCCGCTACGCTCGTTTACTCGGCTAAACCATAACTTAGGCAAATTGAACGGTAAACCTCTGACAGAGCAGGTTATTAATTATAGCAAACTTCGTACAATTGGTTACGCATATTCTAGTGTTAGGTATAACACATCAGTAATTAAAATTGGATTCAGATAAACCTTTTACACGCATTAAACCTTCGCCCGCTCCTATTTCCGTCGTTGGTTGTTGGTAGGGGTGAATAAATATAAACCAAAACCCCTACACAGTACACCCATATCATCATTACAAACCAGAGTAAACGCATGATAGTGTCACTGCTGTAACACAGGATTCAATCAGACTGTGACATAACCCATATCGATATAACATGGCATACCATCATATAACAAGTACAATAACGTATATTAGCATCCCTGTATACACATCTCTCAACAAAAAGGAATACACATGTATAATTTCCTTCCTTTATATATACATCTCTATACATCCACATGTACACTTATACATGTATTGTATGAAAAAGTGTGCCGCCATCTATAGCACATGCTTTTCCCGGTAATGAAACCCCATTCCGCATGAGCAGAACATAACATGCTAACCGTTATTAGCATCGCTCGGACTGCACGCAAGTTGAGAACACTGCGTACTCTCGGTTAAATACCAGAATATTGATAAAAAAAAAAATAAACGAACACCTTATTCAGTTCCAGAGCACGAAATGTCGAACATCCTTTTATTCACAGAAATGCTGTGCTGCATGTCGGCCATTACGTGACTCCGGTGCTACCCGTACACGAACATGAACATGAACATAAATTCGGACTTCTGCTGACCCAATCTCGAACTACGCACGACAGTGAGCATTACCTACAGTTCCCAAATTACTTTAATAATAATATATTAATATTTATATTGTGTTTGACCACATTACCCACCTGAAACAGGATAAAAATGGATGGGACACAGGAACTGTACTCGATAGCTGCAGATGCCTCTCAGCTCTGAGAGGCGGAGCCAATCGCTGCAGCCACCAGCTCGCCCCAGGCCCCAGCTCCGCCCCTGACTGCGTCACGACAGCAGCCAAGCCTCGCCAGCAGAAGTCCACAACAACTTCTCAATATCCCAATAAAACACATACCACAAATGTGACAACAATTTGAGGGTGTCACAATAACATTGCATCATACTTAAAAAGCAAATTTCTGGTGTTCGATAACCTGGAGTGCAATATTATCTGCATTGCTTCCGCTTGTATGTCTATTAACGAATTTCTAGGAAATGACGTGTATAGAACTAATGTCAATAAGATAGCATTTCTTATAATTTCCTACAGTTTTGTTGAAAACAGCAGCCTACACAGTCAGGAACGTGACTTGTTTCACACGTTGGATTGAGTTATTTTTAAACAAATGGTGGAGATATGTCGTCTCAGTTAAACCTACCTCCGCTAACGAGCAAACAATTGAGTTGGAAAATGGTTCATTTGGATAATGTAGGCTAACACTTGAAAATGTTTAGGCTGTAATGCTAGGTGTTTATTAACTGTTAACACAAAAGCATGTTTACAGTAGTAGTTAGGGTTATTATTATTATTGTACTTTTATTATTGGTAAAATTCTCTTTTTTTCCCACAGTGGTGATAAAAGTAAAACATGGAAGAACAAAGAAATATGTAAAATTGTAAGAAGCCATCTTCTCAGAATTTATCAGTGCAGGTAAATCATATGTTTTGTACGAAGTCATTAAAGGCTCACGACGCTGAGGCCGTCGCTTGTTCTCCGGCTCACGACGCCGAGGTCGTCACCTGCGACGCTGAGGCCGTCGCCTGTTCTCCGGCTCACGACACCGAGGCCATCGCCCGCGACGCAGTGGTCATCGCCTGTTCTCCAGTCTCCGACGCAGTGGTCGTCGCCTGTTCCCCAGTCTCCGACACTGAGGTCGTCGCTCCCGACGCAGTGGTTGTTGCCTGTTCCCCGGTCTCCAAAGCAGTGGTCGTCGCCGGTTGCCCAGTCACCGACATTGAGGTCGTCGCTGTTTCTCCAGTCTCCGACTGTCTCCAGTCTCCCCGGTCTCCAACGCCGAGGCCGTCACCAGGTCTCCGCCCTCCGACACAGAGGCCGTTGCCTGTTCCCTGGTCTCCGACGCCATCGCCCACGACACTGAGGTCGTTGCCTGTTCTCTAGTCTCCGACACTGAGGTGGATGGCCCCACGGTCGAGGCCGCCACCCAGTCGTGCTCTATGCCTGTGGCCGCTCCCCACGGCCCTTCTCGGTCCCTGATGCCTGTGGCCGCTCCCCACGGCCCTCCTCGGTCCCTGATGCCTGTGGCCGCTCCCCGCGGCCCTCCTCGGTCCCTGATGCCTGTGGCTGCTCCCCGCGGCCCTCCTCGGTCCCTGATGCCTGTGGCTGCTCCCCGCGGCCCTCCTCAGTCCTTGATGCCTGAGGGCGCTCCCCGCGGCCCTCTTCTGACGACATTGCCTGTGGCCGCTCCCCTCGGTTCTCCTCGGACCCTGATGTCCAAGGGCACTTCCCGCGGCCCTCTTCAGACACCTGTGCCTGACGTCTCCCCCCTCGTGGCTCTCCTCAGACCCTGATGCCAGAGGTCGCTTCCCGCGATCTGCCCTGGACTTCAGACTGTGCCCTGTGGCCCTTTTCAGCCCCCCATGCCTGATGCAGCCTCCTGTGGCCTTCCTGGTGCATCCGTGGGCGCTCCCATGTGGGATGCTACTGGCCCTCACGCTCACGGAACTGTTCAAGTCTTGTACTCCTTGCCTATGATGTCACCGTCTGCATTGCCTGTTTTTGTTTCGGTCCCTGTGTGTGTTGCCATATCCTTGCCTGTACCTACCTGGACTCCTGTTTCTGGTTGTTTTGTTGTTAATGTCCCGTTGTCTGTTTTTGTTTTGGTACCTGTTCATGTGTCTGTTGTTCAACTGATTCTGTCCCATTCTGTTTCTGCTCCTGTTCCTGTTGTGTCCCCTAGTCCTTCTTGTCATGTCTCTGACCCTGTTTCTTCCCCTGTGCTCGTTCCTTCGAGCCTTGTTCCTAGCCCGACCTTGTATGTTCCAAAGGTCCCTTCTGCCACGTTCGCCATCCCTCGTCCTGTGTCCTCCGTTTCTGCCCCTTCTCTGTCTCCTTGTTCTGTTCCTGGTCCCGTCCCCGCCCTTGGCCCTGGGTTGTCCTCTTGTGTGTTCTGCGCATCCGGAGCCGCTCGTTCGGGGGAGGGGGGTTATGTCAGGAATGTCAGGTCTGGCAGTACCTCAGCTGGCCTGTAGAGGTCTCACTCCCCAGAATTCTGAGCCCATGGAATTTTCCACCATCACCTGTTTTTCATCCTCTCATTAGCACCCTTATATTAGGTTCCCTTTACCATGTATAAAGTATTGTCAACCCAGTTGCATACCGAGCATTCTCTGTTATTGCTATTCTGGTTCTGATTTTTATTACTTGCGTGTTCCTGGTTTCTGTCCTTTTACCTAGCCCTTTTGTACCTCTGCTTGTTCCTTTTGCCCTCTGTGGTTTTTTGACACACTGCCTGTTTTTTGGATACTGTTTTTGCCTTGCCCCTTTTGTACCTTTGCTAGTCTTTTTACCTGGTTCCTGATCCTGTTTATGTATCTGACCCAGCTCTGTGTTAGTGCTAATAAAAATATCTTAAGTCATAGTCCTGCGTATGGAACCTTCTCTGCCACGCACCCTGGAAATGTTACAGTCTGCACTCCATCCAAAAGTATTTTTTTTCAGGAACATTTCTATGACTTTGAGAGCAACAAAGACTTTCTTGTGTGGCATGTCAAGACTGTGCAATGGCAACCCAAAACTACATCCCCATCCCAAAGTGGAATTAAAAGGAGGTCCCACATTATGAAGGACATTTAGTTCCACAGATGTGCACGCAAACAGGAGATGAGTGTGTGGAGGCTGTGTCTCTTCTATGTCTGACCGTGACCATGTCTAACCCATAGCAATCTGCAGACATACTTCAAATGTTTCATTTCTTGGACACTAAGGGACTGTTAGGCAATATATACACTATATTGCCAAAAGTATTCACTCACCTTCCTTGACTCACATTTGAGCTTAAGTAAGTAAATTTTTATTTATATAGCACATTTAAAACCAAAGTGCTGTACAGATTCCACATGTCAGTACCACATTTATCCACCTAATTCCATACATAAAAACATACCAAGCACAAAAAAACAAAGACAGCAAAAAAAAAAAAAAGCCTAAAACGCTCCAACTGACTAGCTATTGCAGAATGCCAGTTTATAATAATGTGTTTTTAATCTTGATTTAAAAGTGTTTACATTTTCAGCAAATCTGATGTGCACAGGTAGATTATTACATAGTTTGCTCCCTACGGCCCTCCAAGGGGATTCCAAGGCACGATCCCCTTTTTGTTTTAAACGGGATCTTGGGACTGTCAAAAGATTCTGAGATGTGGACCTTAGTGATCTAGGAGGTTTATGCACAGAAAGCACATTACTAATATAAGCAGGAGCCTGACCATGTAGAGCTTTAAAAACCATTAATGCCAGTTTAAACTGGACTCTGTGGTGTAGACTTTTTCCAAATCTAAAACACTAAGAAAAATTGTAATCTGGTGATTGTTCTGAGCTGGAAGAAACTGTTCCTGACCACTGCATTAATTTGTTTATCAAATTTTAAACCAGAATCAAAAATAACTCCAAGGTTTTTAACATGAGTTTTTAAAAAGGGGGTTAATGAGCCTAGATTCTTGGATTAAATGGCTGGACCAATTATCATGACCTCTGTTTTGCTGTCGTTAATTTTAAGAAAACTGTTGGTCATCCAGTTCTTAATATCAATAATACAGTCATGAAGCTTATCCATAGAGTAATGATTTACAGGATCTAGGGGCAAGTATAACTGCAAATCATCCACATAGCAGTGGAAGGAAATATTGTGTTTCCTAATAATTTGACCCAGGGGTAGCATATATAAAGAGAAAAGAACTGGGCCCAAAACAGACCCTTGTGGCAC
>JAOXYF010000016.1:4657112-4673884 GCA_028565775.1 Sternarchorhynchus goeldii
CTGTACTGTATACACGCGCACACACACACACACACACACACACACACACACACACACACACACACACACACACACACGCACACAGAATGCACTGGATCTCTTCCCACAGAGGTGTCACCACAGTGTGCCCATTGATGTGAGTCAGTGTAACAGAGACAATAAGACAATGCCACTTTGAGACTCTAAACATTATTCAATGGCTATTGCCCTGCACTCTGTGTGTGATTGTGTGTGTGTATGTGGGACACAGTGATTTCCAGAAGGCCTTTTGTTCTAAGACTTGGACCAATTCACCTTTGACAGGGCTGTGTGTGTGTGTGTGTGTGCGTGTGTGTGTGTGTGTGTTTGTGTGCATACGCGTGTGTTCATGAGAGGCCCATGACCGGGTTTTTTGAAGAGGGCCATTGTCTTCTAACACAATGTCTACACACCTTTCACAAGGCAGTAGTGTATGTACGAATTTCCTCAGTCAGCGCACAAATACATGCACACACACACACACACACATATCATCTTTGTCACCTGCCATGACCTCTTCATAACCCCTGCGACATGAGCAGAAGCAGAACTGTCATAAAGGTGTGTTTGACCACACCTGGGTTAACTGCACAGATGTTACATACGAAATCCAAACACAGACATGGTTCATAATCTATGAACCATGAGATGAGTGAGAGAGTGGAAGAGGGAACGTGAGAGAGGAAGAGCGATAGAGAATTACCTGTAGCCACTGTTACTGTGTACCTGTGCCATTAATACAGTGTAATACAGTAATAAGGTACAAAGACAAAAACTCTGTTACTGCATTAGTGTCTCACATGTACTCATTGCTGAAAAGCTTTAACTATCTCCATGCGCCCCAAGAAAGTGGCTTTGTTCTATATCAGTCAACAGAGTATTGCGGCGTTTGACAAGAACATACACGAAGCACATCTCTCACAGTCAGAACGCCGACAACCCACGACTGCAAGACAAGGACTTAAATACAACGATTAATGACTAACAACAGGTGTGACGAGGAACACTAACAAGACATTAATGAGAGGCGTGTGTGACAGATAACGGATGACGAGGGAGGGGCGTGGCTCTCACGGAAGACACACGTGTCGACAAAGACGCACACACCGTCTCTCACACACTAACACACAGAAAGGTGAGGATGCGTCCGTGACAAGGATTTACCATCAGTAAATATACTGTATTTAAAAAGTAATAAAGTACGAAAGGTTTTCAAAGGAACAGGACATTTCGAGCAGAGGTCCTTCATCAGCTGTGCAATCAAAGTGCTTCTGGATTTGTAGGAGGAACCAGTTTATATTAGAAAAAGTTGATGTTTAAATCCTAACATTCATTCCATGGGGTGTGGAATGAATGTGCACTAACAAGAATATACAGTGAGTGACAAGGGTCATGGGTCAAGGGTCATGGAAATATAACAAACTTATAAAAGGCTCAACATAATAACAACACCTCAGGTGGTGGGGTGAGTGAGGCACAACACACATACCTGGGGGAGGAGTGGTGAGACATAACAAAGACACAACATAACCCAGAAGTTTGTATAACAACAAACCCAACATAAACAGAAGCAACACCACCGCTGACAGACTACTGACGGGGAGGGGGGAGGGAGGTGGGGTGTGTGTGTGGGGGCAGTTCAACAGGGCACAGCTGTAACAGCTGGAGTTACCGAGATGTGGCCTGAAGGGTAATAGAAGGGGCTTGATCCCACAATCTCTGTCACGTTAGATTTGTTGCAAAAGCTTGCCAGAGATGGTCAGCTTCTGGATTCAACATCTGTCACATAATAATGACAGAATGTGTCATATTTTTTGTCATGGTAAAATGTTTGTGATTATGTTGGGTTTGAAAGCAGTAATGTAGTATTGTTATCGTGGTGCCAGATGGTCAATCTGAATAGGATGGGCCCCCCTAGTTGAGTCTTGGTTCCTGTCAAGGTTTCTTCCTCTTGCTCTCATAGAGTTTTTCCTTGCCACTGTCGTCCTTGGCTTGCTCACTGAGAGCTTGGACATCTGTAAAGCTGCTTTGAGACAATGGTTGTAAAAGGTACTATATAAATACCTTTTGACCTCACTTGAAATAATGTATTTTATAAAGTATGTTGTAATTGCATTTCTGTTTGGGATGTAACATGTAAACAAATGTAACAAATAGGATGTAAACAAATGTAACAAATGGGATGTAAACAAACTATGTCATGAGGAATACGTTCATGCAACTCAGAAGATTGTATTATCATTTGCATTTTGTTTCCTGAAATAATTTCCTCTGTCCCATTCTTACCTTTATCTGTGGTCTCATTCTATCGTTATCAGCTTAGCTGACCTGCTACACTGAGAGAAGGCCGGTTATATTGATCAGATGGTAAGTGGATCGCTAACCTTCTCTTTACCCCTCTCTCTCATCAGTAGCCAGATCATCCCTTCACCAAACTCACACTCAAACACACACGCACACACATGCGTTTCTGTTAGGATAAACTTTCTGTTATCTGTGTAGTAGCTGTGCCTATATGAAGTTAAAAACTTTATGAGAGTTCTACCAATTCAATGACTTGGAAGAGGTTTCTCACAGAGTGCTATTGTCATCCTCCTAAAACCTTTCTCTCGAATTGTGTGTAACAAAACGATGGTGTTGAAATTGTTTTAGTGTTCAGTGGATGTGAATGTGTGGGCAGCAGTGTAGGTAGTTTGTCAGCCAGTGTTATTTAGTAACTGTCGGACTGCTAGCCCTCTGTTTTCTCTGCTTTGTCTCTGCAACTGATATTATCCAAGGGTCAAGTTTAGGCTCACATGTCTAAAGGTTAAGACGTTACCACAAACCCAGCAGGCTCTGTCTCAGATCGTCCATGATGATCTGAGGTAGCTCTGCAGCCTCACTGTAAATTCCAGCCCCGGCCCATCTCAGTTGGCCACTCCTTTTTTTTTTAATTTCCATTCGCAAATGCACTAAATGTGACTAACTAAAGAAAACACCTGACATTGAGTTTTAATTGTGCTCTTGACCTGCCCTTTCTGCAGCTGCAATCCTTGGTTGTGGCAGTGCCCCGCCCACTGGCATGAGGCGAGGTAACAGCCTCCAGAACCGTCGGTCCAAAGTGAGTGGGAGCACAGCTGACTCCCCTTCGAGAGGAAGCCCTCTGACTCCTCGTCATGCCACCCACGACGCTGTGCTGCAGGCGGACCGCCTGCGTTCCTTGTCCACCTCTGACACGCCCCCCAGCCCCGCCCTCATTGACACACCCCTTGTCTTGTGCTTCCACTCAGCAGATGATGCAGAAAAGGTAAGCCACACATCCTGTCATAATTGTTTCATGGTTCCTGATGGTACAGTCAAACAACATGCAGCTTGTGTTTGGGTGGGTTTTCTAATTTCTCCAGTAACATACTCCAAATTCTCTGATATGACCCACAACACAAACTCTCCTCTTGGGATGTGTGTTGGCCCTTGTTCTCTCACACACGCTGTGTCTACATGGGCAAAAGCCTTTCGCAAAATGCACAGGATTGTTTTTGTGTCAGTATGGTTCTCCAATTGTAAACTTTGTAAGTGTTGATTAATATACTGTAGTGACTGTCTTGGAGTAACAGATTGTAGGGAGCCCTAAATTTCACACTGTCACAGAAATCAGGATTTTGTGCATCATTTGCATTCTGTAGAAACTAAATTCTAAACCTAACCAAGCAGGCATTAGATCGGACTGCAATGACATTAAATATAGATGAGAAGAATGTCAGTGCTAGGCTACGTTATTTTACAATAAAGTCTGGAGTAAGCTGGGTCTAAGCCTAGAGATTTGTTTCCATCCTGATTCATGAAAACAGAAATGCCCCACTGTTCCCTTGAGACTGAGCTGGTACCGGAGCTTCAGAATTGGCACCAGTTAAATCTCACAGAAACAGTGGTATTGGTATCTGCATTGACAGGTTCATTCATGAACGGTGGTATTACTATGATGCTCGCTGTAATATTCAGCTGTGTGTGAGTAGCATAGCAGGTTAAGAGTGCAGGGCTGCAGGCTCTCAGTGAAGTGTGCTCAGTGAAATATCAGGGCCACGCCCAGACTGTTCTTAGCTAGGACTAGTCAGTTTGTCAATTTCATTGATTTTGATCAGTGTTTTATCATATTTCTGTTCCCTGTTTATTGAGCATTCATTTTGTTAAATGTTGGATATAACACTCTAGTTTAGTATCATGCATGCATTTCTAATAATATATAATACGTTCACTGAATCTTTAAGGAAGCATAGACTAATAATGAGAACAAGAACTTAATCTGGCCACTAGAGGGAGCTCTCAGAGAAGGCTAAACCATGATCAGCTGCAGGACCAAAATTTAAATGATTGGTTGTAGGAGGCTGTTCACACACACAACCACACACACACACACGCATACACACTTACACACACACGCACACACGTACATAGTGCACAGTTTTTAAGTAAAAACCAATAAGCATAGTGAGGCTGTATGGCTTCAGAAGATGTCAGTGTGTGTTTGTGTGTATGTCTCACTGTGCCAGAGAGACAGACCACCACAAACATCAGCACCGATGGAGCTGAAGGTTGATGAGGTCATTTGGTCAGATACCATGGAAACCTGGGGGGCTTTTTGCAAGCTAATGATTTCCATAGCAAGAATATGGAAGATCTTGTGTGTGTGTGTGTGTGTGTGTGACCAACATCTGATGGGAAGATGGGAAGACTGACATGTTTTTTCTGTCTCTGAGGTAAAGATAAATTACCTCTTGGGAAGGAGGCAGTAATGAATTTCTGGCTCTTCAATTATTGTGGATATTTTATTATAGAGGCAGCTTGTCTCAGAGTTACAAAAAGGACAGCAGAATCTGTATATGTGTGTGTGTGTATGTGTGTGTGTCTATGTACTGTGTGGGGCAGTATGACATTTATCTATCATTTATGGAGAAAGCCACACCCTATTTAATCTCCATTATACTCCCCAAACCTTCTCCTCTAACCCTCTTTGCCTTTCTCCCTCTCTGGGGAAGAAACACAGCCGTTCCCTCCCCCTCTCAGCCCCAGTCACCCCCTAGCAACGCCACTCAGCTTACAGTCAGGAAGCATGAGACAGCCCTGTGTATCTGTATACAGAGAGAGAGAGGGGGAGAAAGGGAGAGACAGAGAGAGAGAGAGAAAGGGAGAGACAGAGGGAATACATATTGGATATAAGTACAGAGCAGGACAGCAGAACGCATCTCCCTCTCTCTCTCTCTCTCTCTCTCTCTCTCTCTCTCTCTCTCTCCCTTTTCTCTGTAGTCTTGAATAGGCTAGCAATATGTAGCACAAAGAGCCTACATCTGGATCAGACTACAAGCTTCTGTGTGTGGAGGGGGGGCTTTTTTGGAGAGTGTGTGATGTGTTTGTGGGTCTTTACGGATACATGGTTACCGGGCGATAAGTAGGGGGAGAGAGAGAGAGAGAGAGTGTGTGCGTGTGTGTGTGTGTGTGTGTCTTTTACTGTAAGCAAGAACGTGTGTGTGTGTCTGTTAAGTGATTGTGTGTTTGGTAAGTGGGTGTGTGTGTGTGTTAAGTGGGTGTGTGTGTGTTAAGTGAATGCGTGTGTGTTCCCAGTCCCGTCCCTCTTCAGTCAGCATGGTGCAACGCTTTAGCCTTCGTAGACAGTACTCAAAGGTAAGAGGCTTTTAGCTTCCTGTGTGTGTGTGTGTGTGTGTATGATGCTGTGCACAAAATCAAATTCAAAACAATTGTCTTTGCAGACCAACAACATAGAGAGGGACAGGGAAAATGTGTGTGCATTTTTAAGTGTGTCTTTTGGTGTGTTCTGAAGTGTTTATGTGAAAGGTGGTTGAAAGGTATTTGGTAAAGGTTTAGAAAGGTCTTTCACTGGAATTTATCGGTTAATGGTCACTGTCCAAGCTGTGTGTTGTATAGATATGTCTGAGTGTGTGTAGGCACATAGCCATGTGTATAGAAATATGAGGGTTCCATCTTTGACTTTAAAATGACAAAATACACTGTGGTGGGGCATTGCGAGTGAGTGAGTGAGAGAGAGAGAGAGAGAGAGAGGGCATTTATGTACTTGTGTAAGAAGTTTGAGAAAATCTTTGGATTGCTTGCATCACTGGAATCCTTGTGATAATATTTACTGTCTGACTGTGTGTGTGTGTGTGTGTGTGTGTGTGTGCGCGTGCATGCATGCTTGTGTGTGTACACAGGTGCTTTGTTCAGAACAAAAAAGGTTTGTTGAGACTAGTTGATAATTAAGTAGACCTGCTCAATAAATCAATTAAAGTAAATGATTCCAAAATGTACCTTGTGTAGCTGTTGTATGTTGTAGCTACAACATCCAAGCTTCAACAAACTGAAAGGGCCAGTCAGTGAGCCACATTTCTTTAAAAGCAACTCTGCCATTTGTGAGTGACAGAAGACAGAGGCCCATGGGACAGTGGGACATGTAGTTTGCTAACCTGTCCGCTACCTCAGCTATCTACAGTGAAATACGTTTTATTCCAGCTAACACTGCAGTGTGCTGGTATCCGTATGTCTTGTAATTGGATGTGCTGACCACACAAATACCCAGCTATTTCCGTTTGGTTGGCTCAGCTTGGTTCAGGAATATGTTAAAGGGGGTATTTTAATCTCCTTATGTGGTCAAAACTACTTGTATCAAATTGTTTCCATTCCTTATTTTTTATTTTTGTCCTTATTGTTCTTTTCTAAACCTCTCTATATTCCTTTATATCTCTCTTTCCTTATGAAGTACAGTGCACCCCCAGAATTGAGAGAAGTTCAAGACGTTGGGTGGATCGGTTGCTCTTTGATCGCCTGCTTTGCCTGAGGATAAAGCAGGGCTGGAGGTCGTGTTTTTGTAACATTTCCTCACTGAATGTGCACCATTTAGAGCTGGGCGATACTGCCAAAGGTATCAGGAATTTTTTTAAAAAGTACAATTAACTTTTAAAAATACAATTTATTGTATTAATGTAATGCAATTGGGGAAATGACAATTTAATTCAAATACTTTGTGCCTAAATGAAGGCAAGTAGTGAAAAGTATGTATCTTTAAAATATCCATAACAGATTCAAATTTCTAAACGCAAATTAATATACATTTTAAATGTTATTTAGATAACTGGAAGCTATTTTTAGCAATTTTTCTAAACGATGTCATATAGAACAGCGCGAGAAAATTGAAGCTTCTAATAGCTTTTTTAGCGGTTTGGGTTATTGGAAGCAGCTTGTATTTTTGTTTGTATCGTAGTCTGTAGCTTGAAAAACGTACTATGCAACTACAATTCATTCCACAGCTTACTTTTCAGATCCACACCCCTTCCATGATGGTCAGTTTTCTCTTTTAGCGTTGCGGTTCGCATGCAGCTTTGTCTTAGTTTCGTTTCAGTCACCGCCCATGTCTCTTGTTTTGAATATCACCGTCTTTCATCATTTCTACCTCGTTCTGCCTTTCTAATCTGTGTACTTACACCTCGTCTTTTTGTCTTGTGCCTTCGGTCTTTGTTGTAATTATCGCAGCTTTTTACTTGGTTGTACATTGTTTTCTAGCTGTGCGTATTTGATTAACTGTTATCTGACTGTTGACTGCATTAAGGTTAATGAGAACGGATTTGTCCTAAGTAAACGTCGCTCATCACTCCATATATACGAAATCAATTCATGTTACAGTTTCACCAAAGAGATGTTTCCATCATTCTTTTATATGAGCTTTTTTCTCTGCGAACTGCAGCCTGTTTACATACTTTAATCGAGTTTTAAATTATATATGTGATCACATTTATGACTGGCTTCTCTCTTCAAGTTCAAAAAACATGTCCCAACCGAACTTGCCATTCACTTAAAATGGTACTTCCACATGTAAACAGTGAACCGTTCCTTCCTCTCAGAGCTTGGTGAATACACAGTCCTTTTTGTGTCTCATCTGCTTCTGTTTCACAATTAACGTTATTCTACTGTATAACAACTAACTTTCGACGTTAATCTATAAAATTTTAAATAACTTTTGACTTTAATCTAGAACATTTTAACTAATTTATGGCGTTATACATTTGAACTAACTTTTGACGTTTATAACAATTTTAACTTGCTTTAGAGTTAAAGATTTGAGTTGTCACATACACACCACTGCTGGTCACCCAAAAGCATTTGTTTCAAAAGCCATTGTAAGTTACAACAGAGGTGTGACAAGGCCTGAACTCTTGCTGTGAGCCTTCATCTCAACTGGTGTCCATGCTCACTCTAGTACACTTTAAAACAGTATCTAATCTAGACATAAGTTCAGAAGGAATGGCAGCTAAAAAAAGACTACAAAGCATCAGGTTCTTGAGTGTTTGTTCGTTTATAATGTGTGATTTAATATTCCAGTATGAGCACAAACAAAAATGCTACTACTTTCAAAGTACCCCAGAAGCAGTGGCCAAGTCCACAACCCTTCTTCTGCCTTGGTCTTTGATGCAGAGGTAGAGACACGCAGTGGTGAAATCTGATGTTAGGGCAGGTGTGTAGCATTGGAACTGTGCATTCGTCATTGTGAACTTCTTAAATTATCTCCTATCAAAATGACAAAATATGTGTTGATTTCAGTAACAGAAAGCTCCATATTGATCTTAATATAAGATGCTTAACTCAGTCTCTCTCACTCTGTTTCTCTCTCTCTCATTCTCACTCTCCCACTGTTATATCCGTCTGTCACTTGCTTCAGCAATGTTCAGTCAGACATG
This sequence comes from Sternarchorhynchus goeldii, assembly GCA_028565775.1. NCBI lineage: Eukaryota > Metazoa > Chordata > Actinopteri > Gymnotiformes > Apteronotidae > Sternarchorhynchus > Sternarchorhynchus goeldii. Next base: position 4,665,848 of record JAOXYF010000016.1, read on the forward strand.
TAGCATACAGTCATAATTGTCTCCTCCAGCAGAGTACATGAAAGTGATACGCATTAGTGAAAAAAATTTGGTTTAAATGGTTCAATGTTCAGACCAGAAGCAGGTTGGATTTATCCGTGTGTGTATGTTCAGGTGGGAAGGGCTTGGGGAGTGCGGTCTTTGGGATTTAATTGGCCGTGTGATGAGCTACATCAAGTGTGCTGAGGATTGTTAATGAGCCCCAGAGCCCTTGTTAATGAGAGTGCTACCATCCTGACCTTGAAAATGCACGTGTTTAAGCAACAAATGTAGTGATGGTCTGGCTCTCTTTCACACCTGTCTTTTTTTCTGTCTTTTTAGACTCTCTCTTTCAGTGATAAATAAACATAATCATTATGCAAAATCTTTGTGTGTGTATACGGGGTGAGTAGAAGAGGAACTTTTGTCATATTCACGCGTCTCTTCTCTTGCTCATCCTTTCATTCTGATCTTTCTCAATTCTACATTCCATAAAAAGCAAAGTGAAAATATTGAATGAATGCTATATACCTCAGACAAGTCTCTTCTGCCTCTTTTATTTTCGTTTCTTTATTTCTGAGTCATTTAAAAATTATTTTATCATCAGTCATAATGGAACATCTCAAAATGGAACAAAAACAAATAAGTAAAAGACAAGTATCTCTGATAAAGCCCCAGCCTCCAGTGTGCTACACTACACAAGAAGAGCCTGACTGAGCTAGTCATTCCCTACACAGGAGCTCTCTGATGTGTACACAGCGATGTGACCTGCTATGTGCGTTAAGCCGGATTTGGCACAGAAACTAATGACAGAAACTTCAACATTTTTATTGAAGTTTGATTTGTGTTATCCATGTGAAAAGTTGGGTTTTTTTTAGGATAATTTTTGCTTTATCATCATCTCGGAATTTCGGTAATAGTAACTATTTGTTCTTCAGTTGGTTCAGCTACTGAAATTAAAATAGGATTGTATCACCAATGACATCTCACACACGCTCTCTCTCTCTCTATCTCTCTCTCTCTCTTTCCCCATCTTTCTTTATCCATCTTCCTTTATCGGACATCTTCTCTTGTTCTGTGCTGTTCTATTCTCATTAGCATCAGCTTTGTCCAACATGTCTCTTTCTTTCTCTCTCTTACATCCTTTTTTCCCCACTGTCTCTGAGACTGCTGGTTTCCATGGTAACAAACCAAGGTGTAGTCAGAAGGGATGTGTGAATGGGAATGGGCACAGGTGTCCATCTATGTCTTTGAGTCAACACTGTTCCTCCTGTGTGTGTGTGTGTGTGTATCCTTCCCAACTTTACCTCATATTACACATTCACATCTTCCTGTGGATGATCACATGCACTGTAGCATAAATGTGGAAGCTTATTCTTAAACATCTTGCTCTCAGCATATAGTGTGTTTGTAGTGTGTTTGTGCATCTGTGGATTCAGTCACAGAGCTGCAGGCTGTTTCCTGTTTCCTGTGCTGGCCTGCCTCTCTGACCTCAGAACGTAGCCAAAGCATTACAAGGCCGCGCCTCGAACGCTGTGGCAGCACTACTGTCCCATCTCGGATGCTGTGGGGGAAGCTGGTGTACCAGTGAAGAAAACACAACTGCGGAGCGTGAGAACGGGCTCAAAACGAAACATGCATACGTTGGATGTGCTTATATGAAACCATTCAGTCAGAATGCCAGTCCTTGTGCAGCACATGTCAGCTTAGGGAGTGTTTTGTTTATTGTGTGTGAATTATGTTGTATTTTGCTTTGTTGTGAGTGTGTGTGGATCTTCTTTGAGTTTTAGATTTGCGTGTGTGAACGAGAGAGTGTGTCTGTGTGTTATCTCTTTGATGTATCTCCTCAGTTTAATCAGCATATCTCCTGTCTAATGAATATTCATGACTTAATTATTCATTTAGACCAATGCCCATAACAGGGCCAGCCAACATTCTGGTGCAGATGTATGCACATGCACATACATATGCTTAACTGATACTTATGCTTCAGTCTGTTTAAATAATCATAGTTCCTATTAGTAGAGTCGACCCAGATTCCTATTGAACCTGGTTGTTCCATTTATTTGTGGTATTCCATTCACTAACTCAGTGAACTCAGTAGACAGAGAGGTGGGTTTAATTTGCAGGGACCTTTATGTACAAGTAATTAGGAATGTAGGCATTCAATGCCTCTTTGTTTGTAAATTAGGCTGCACCCTGACATGCGCACACACATCCACTGTCCTGATTCACCCACATGCAGCACAGGGTCTAAGCCTAATCTCAGAGTGCATACATGTAATGAATAGGAATTAATGGATTTGGGCCATATATGAGTATTGTTCCAGTAACCCAGATTATATATAGGCATTCTCTCTTTCCCTTTCACTGTTGTTTCTTGAAAGGAACACAAGCTAAGCTGTGAATGCAAGCTGAGTTGTCTGCCTCCATCTAGTGGTAATGCAAGCAAGTCAGTGGTTGGTTTTTGGTCGTATTTTGAGTATGGACATGGCTGAGTATTTCTGAGCTGAAGCGTCAAACTGTCGTGACCTTTAACCATATTGTGTGTGTGTGTCTGTATGTGTCTGTGTCTGTGTGTGCGCGTGTGTTTTTGTGGGACATTCATCAATGAAGTTTGCCACTGAAGTTTTGCATAGATTAAAATGTTATTGAATTATGTTATTGAATTAAAATGTAATTGAACATATTGCAAGTCACAGCTGGACATGTTTTCCTAGCCTTTGTCCTGAACAGAAACCATTCAAAATCATGGACAAACAGGCATGTTGGGAAACCATACATACTTATGCCACCAAAGGGCATGTAGTAGCTGGCACAGGTGCCAAGCAGGCATATTTAGGCAGAGCTCAGGGGAAGGGGGACTGATTGTCTTTTGCTGTTTCGCTAGGGAATAGATTGTGTGTGTTCACACACACATTTACAGTCACACACACACACACAAACCTACACACACAGAGACTCATTTCCTTTAGAACAAAGCTTTTGCGCCATTGCCTCCTTTCCGTTTCGGAATTGCACAATACCCATGATTCAATTCCTTATTCCTCAGTAAGGAGTGGTTTACAGTACGTTTCATGATTTAAACCAGCAATCAGTATATCTATTGCTTGGGGCAGCAACGACTTTGTTTCAGCCATGGAAAATGTTTCTTGTATTGTCAGCAATTTTAGGCTCCTGGATTGGCTTTTGTGCAACAGTAAAATATTCAAAGCAAAGTCTCTGCACTGGGATCAGCATGTTTGATTTGCACTCTGTCAGTTCAGCTGTTCTCATGCACTTCCCCCAAAACTGTTGCACCTTCTTGCTAAGTCATGTGGTGTCACAAAAAGTCATGTGGTGTGACCCTCATTGGGCTTTTTCACCAATTGGGTCTTCATTACGGATACAGTAGCAGGTGTAGCAGCTGGAGTAGTAGCAGACGCAGACCGATGATGCAGGGATGACAGCCGGACGATGGAAACCCACTTCAAAAATAAAACAAAAATAATAATATTGCTAAATTATGGCATGTTACATTAGCAAAACGAATATTGCTAAAAAGGCAAAATGCTACGATAGTCAATGAGATGGGAAAAGTGTATATTGCCTGTGGTTTGGGTCAGTTGTGTAGGTTTCCGCATATTTTAGTGTCATGAGCTGGGATGATAACAAAACCTTAATACACAGCAGTAAAGTGGGAGACGTACTGTACACTACACCCTTCATTCACTCCTGAGCTAACTGAGATGATGGTGTCCTCCCTCACTGAAAACATTCAATATTTATTACCACAATAAACTCAAGTCCTACAGCTTTGACTTCACAGTGTTCATGGCAACTTGGTATGAGGCAGCAGAGAGGTAGGATCTGACACAAAGAGGCATGCTGGCCATTAGCACGCCTGATAAGCTTTGTTTCCCCCCACATTGCTAACTGTTAGCAAAAGTAGTAGGTATTGTTGTGTGTACATCTTTTTGTATTTTTTCAGGAGTAATCCTGACTGTGTAGGAAAACCAAACAAAAGAGGGTTAATGTATAAAAGATCAGATTCAAATGAACCTTTATTGCCAAAAAAGGAATTTGTCTTGCAGACAAAGGGCCACAAGAGTTTAATCAACCCACAATAACAAATACAACAAACAAACAAATAACATCCAAGAACATCAAACCAGCAATGACATAACAATTGGATCTCATATATGTAATCAGTATATACTAAGTAAACTCATTCTAAAAGTATTTGGATTTTGATGCAATTGTTTTACTTCTAAATCTGAACAAAAACTTTTTATATATGAGTATAATTTTCAGTTAGCAAGTGTGTGTTTGATGTGGAGAGTGACAGGTTTTTGTAATATGTGAATCACTTCTTCTGTGTCCCTTCATTCTTGATATACATTTGCTTTCTGTGCCATAAAAATAGTAAGAATAATACTGAAGTATAAATTACTGATAAATGACTGGATGCAGCAACTAGGCAGGGGGTGTGTGAAATTGCTTTTTTCACAGTTCATCTCTCATGAGTGTGATTACAACTTCACAATTTGGCCAAACCGAAGAGAGGATCTTATAAAAAATTCTGAAAGAATTCTTCTCACTGTTCTATTCTCTTATGCTCTCTCTCTCTCTCTTTCTCTTTGTGTAGACTTGGACATAATTAATATATAATTAAAAACTTCCATTTAATGTAGAAACATTGACATTTTTCAGGACTTTCAGGTTTTGTTATATGTTTGACTCAAATAGTAGCAAGCAGTTGAACCAGTACCAGGGACAAGTGATCTGTAACCAAAGGGCTTTCAGGTCAGTTCTGGTGCCTGCTTGCTTTGCTGTGTGGTGAACTTTAAAGTACTATTTGGAATGATTTGTTCTACTGAGTGCAACTTTATGTGAGACTTAATTAGACGACTGATTGTTAGAGAGATCCAGGAGGCCAACTGTGTTTCAGTGGAAGATTCTAAATAGGAATTGTTTGTTTGTGTGTGTGCGCGTGTGCTTGTGTGTGGATTCATGTTTGTGTGTGTGTGTGTGTGTGTGAGCATGCGTGAGTCAGTTGTCCCCTATTTTGTACCCACAGTGTTCTGTTACATAAGAATGTGCTGCCTACTAACCTGGTTTAGATATGTGGTAGTGTGTGAGCAATACAGGCACCATACACTTTGCACATTCCCCTGAAAATACCAGAGAACAGAATTATTAGATAATGTCTAATCCTAATAACTAACAAATGTTGTGTGTATGTGTGCATACAAAATGACCAACAAATACCAGAATCTTCCAATTTTTGTGTTCATGTTTTTGTGTTAATCCTGCCTATTGTGAAACTGTCTAGTAATTCATGCTTGCATGTGTCAACATGCTAATTAATGCAAAGGTATAATTCAAGAACAAGAATCAGCTGTACATACATGTACATGCATTGCCTCAGGATGAATTACATGCCTTTTACCTCAGTAGAGGAGTGACTCTGGTATAATTGTGATATGTATGTTGTAGCTAAATACTGTAGTCATCCTGAGGTTGTATCTGATCAGTGCTGATTTTGGCACAGTGGATCTTACAGTTGTGGAAGCTTACAGTAATCTTACAGTTGTGGAGCACTTTGGTCAACATTTGTTTTAAATATGCTTTATGAATAAAATGGACTTACTTACAAACATACTTATTTACTAGATATCATCCAAGGGTAAATCGTGATCATAAACACACTGAGGGGCTGGTATGCAGGAATCTCTAGGAAGGCATGTTTATTTACAGTGTGTTGGTTAGAGGCTGGGGAAGAGGAAGTGGTAACACTGGACTGAGAAATCTTCTTTGATCATCAGTCGAGGATAGTGCTAAAACGCTCTGTGAGGTGGAATGCTGAGCATTCCATAGCTCAGCACCAATCTGGATGGTGACCTTCCTCATGCAAGTCTGGTGGGGAACGAAGAAGCCAGATGCTACTATGTTTCAGTCTGATGTCTGGGGGTAGTAGATTAGCCTTCATTTCATACGATTAGCACAAGTTCAGCACTTTCCATTGTAAACATGTTTCCATATAATCTGAAAGGCTGTATATGAAGACAGATATGGTTGAGTAATTTCAAGAGAGATAATGACCTCAGAGAAATCAGAAACTTGGTTTAATTCAGTCATCAGTGCATGCACACATGTAGATAGTTAAGCCCCTGAATGGGGCCAGGACTTATATAAGCCATCTTTCACCTCTACTTTAAACTTCAACCCTCCCCACCAAACTCATTCTCCCCCTCGCTCTGTTACTCCCTTTCTCATTCTTTACCATTGAGAAGATTCTAGCTGTTTTGCCCCCCCTCCGCTTTCCCATGCACCCTACTTCTTTTCCTAATGGAACAAAAACGCACACACACAAACGCACACACTATATTGTTTTTCAGATAGTCATATGACACTGTAATCTCACCATGGTTTCATGGTTTTAAGAGCGTACTGGCTTTTACTGATTCAGCTGCTTGTTACTTCATGTAGACGCTCAATGTTGTGAACTGCTGTCTTGTTCTGGATCAATGTTTTTGGTGTGTACCTCATTAGCCCATTGATTGTACTGTTTGGACTGTAGCCAGTCACTGGCTTGGATTCCTTGGACCATGAGCGATGATTGGTTTAAATAAGGCACTCTGTATGCTCATTGGTTTATGTTTGCTGGTCACACGCTCATTGGCTGTGCTTTCTAAGCACAGTGAGGAGAATGGATACTACTTCTGCTGTCTAAAGCCATGGTCTTGCTGGTTATGGGCACAACGGGAGAGCTTGGAATCAATTTCTTTTTCATTCTTCCTGTTTCTTTCACACAGGCACACATCCCAGAACGCTGTGGAAATGTTTCTTTTAATCTTTCACACCTCGTTCTTTTAATCCCTTGACGTTGGGCTACTTTGTATGTTCAAATATGTTAAACCTATTGCATCTTTTTAATTCTTGCTCTAGGTGTTTCCCAAATGAATCCATCTGGAAAACTGGAAACCAATGGACCTCATTCTGAACTTGAGAACACCATCCCATGTTCTGTGGACCTCTTACAAAGCTTACAACTTCTAAAATTCTGAGGCTTTCTTTTCATGTACTGTCTGGGTCAGAGCTGAGATTTGCAATCAGCTAAGGCTTTTGAACGCACACTTGGCATGAGGCATCTCAAGGTTGAGGCAATTGTGTGCAGCAAGTAGTCCTCCGGGTGTTGCTGGTGGTCCCCTGACCTCGGTGTCGCAATGATTTCTCCAATGGAACTTATCCTCAACCTGGTTACGCCAGAGTCGTCACCGTCTACCTCTCCAACTAGTACAGTGAGTTCTCCATTGCATGCTTGCACAATATTTAAATTGATGCTAATTATTCTACATGCTATTTAAGTAACCACTTTGCATAATGTTTGTATATATCAGCGTTTGCATATATTGTGCATGGACATGGATGAGTATTTCTGAGCTGAAGAGTCGCACTTTTGTGAACTTTAACCACATAGTGTGTGTGTGTGTGTGTGTGTGTGTGTGTGTGTGTGTGTGTGTGTGTGTGTATACGCGTGTGTGTGAATGTGAACTGAAACCTTTAAGAAACATCCACAGACTTTGTTTTGATGTAATCATTCGTGAAAGGCTCTGTTAAGCTTCCTGGCACAGCATGACTGCAGTGTTTGCTCACCGTTTCCCCAGTTTTGGGCCACAGTCTGCCCAGTGCTGTTTTTGTACCCTTTACACACTACAGTCATTAGAGCTATCAAATTCCATGTTTGAATCCAAAGCTGGCTACAGAAAAAAAAAAAAACTGTGTGTGTGCGTTAATGTGTCTTAGTCAGTGTAAGAGTGTGTGTGAGACTTCGTTATGTAATTGTCCACTGATGGTGAATAGGGTCTTTGTTTGTGACATCTGTCCCTTTAAAGAAACTAGAAAAGCGGATTTCCATGAAATTTTGAACCAGACTTTGACTGAATATGAGCATAGTGGGTGGTGGGCAGAGAGAGAAGCCAAAGAGAGAGAGAGAGAGAGAAAGAGAGAGAGAGAGAGAGAGAGAGAGAGAGAGAGAGAGAGAGAGAGAGAGAGAGA
>JAOXYF010000016.1:4685419-4697919 GCA_028565775.1 Sternarchorhynchus goeldii
CCAGTGTGATCCAGATAGGTGTTTTCCAGTGTGATCCAGATAGGTGTTTTCCAGTGTGATCCAGATAGGTGTTTTCCAGTGTGATCCAGATAGGTGTTTTCCTGCAGACTTGCATGTGGCCTCCACACACTGTTAGCATGCACTTCACACACGTCCCTGAACCAAGAAACAAGCATAGGATCTCCACTTGCTATAATAGCTGTTGCTCAATCTCATGTTTCTCATGAATCTCATGAATGAACTACTGTGTTCTCCTATGAGCCAAAACCTGCCCAGATCGATACAGCTGTTCCTCTTTAAAGTATACCGTAACATATTAGGTACTGTCCAAATGTCAAATTTCATTGCCCAAGTTTATATTTAGAACTAATAATAGTGTTCTCTGTAAACATGGGGATAGGGAAGTGATAATTGCTTTTTTGATGTACAGCCACAGGCCACAGGAAATACCTTCCCCACAGGTACGCCTTACGCTCTACACTAACAGCTACAGACCAAACGCTCCCCATGGCCATACATGGCTTGAGATGTCATCTTCAAACTTTCTATCAACAGCCAGTTTCTGTTCACAGCAACGCCACTGGCTGGATATTTTTGGATGGTGGATTACTCTCAGCAGTGACACTGTTGTGTAATAAACAAAACAAAATCCTAAAAACAAATGCATAGCTGCCTGACATCAGTGTAACACCTACAACCTGTGCATGGCCTTAGGTGTTGTACTTTGAAATTGGTGTACCTTATACAGCAAACAGTGAGGCAAGTGTACGTTCTGCTGTCTTAAAATAAAAAGAGCAAATATCAGGCTAAAGTACAGTGAATTATGGCAGAGAATTTCTGTCTATTACACCATTTCACTTCTTATGCTTCTGTCCATAGTAACACATAGTGATGTATGTATAGAGTGAGAGACCTCTGGCGTACTTGTTCATGGTCAGGCATAACCTGTTGCACTGACTGTGGACAGTGTTAGTTGTGTGTAGTGTTAACCTTTGATCTACCCTTTGGAGTCAGTATGAACATGGAACCATCTAGAAAAGCCATTTGAATGTAGAAAGAGAAAGGAAAGAATCTATACATGCAATATAACAGTGCACTGGGTAACGATTCTGCTTAGTAGTAAATACTATACATCGAGCAAGGCTCCTAACACCTCCATGTTCTTAAAAACGGCTCTGCTAAGATTAATTAGTACAGATCTGAGTGGATGAGACAAAATTAAACCTCAGTCGGTGGTGTCTGAAGTGTAGGGAGAGGGGAAAGCTTGTGGGATGGAGTTTGCAATATTTCAAGTCTATGTGAACAACAGTTAATTGCACTGGAAACTGTAGAGACGCTGTGTCAGATCACGTGTGAACGGTTGTTAATAATGCCAGTTGCACCCGTGTTCTGTCACCATTATACTCTGTCTAGCAGTTTCCATCTCACAAAGTGAATTCCTGTTCTTGACAAATACTGGTGGATAAAAGTGATTCGGCGTTCCAGCCCCGCCTTAAAGCCCCATCCCGCAGACCGGGGTCTAGAGATGGATAGAATTCCACAGCAAAATCTATTCGGTAAAAAGAACTAGCACACACCTATTTCAGTGCTTACATGTTTGTTTGTTAAAAGAAACTACCATTAATGTAGTGCTAAATAAACTGTGGTGATACAAAAGCAGTAAACCTCTTATGAGAACATTAGTTGTTCTAATCACAACATAAACATACTAGGGTAAACATCAAAGCTATAAAATAAAGCGCCTCGGGCATTTCACAAAGATATTTTCAGCATTCAAATAAAACACCGTTAACAGCGTCGTTAACTCAACTGTAAGTTAACTCAACTGCAACATCACAATAAAATGGCAAATGCACTTGGTTAGATCACAGGTTATCTATCTCATGCACTACTGTCTGGACGTAGTGACAGTTTTAGCAAATAATTTTTATACAGCCTATTTGCCTACTGCTGCTTTAACCACACAAATAGAGTTTTAGTTCTCTTTTAAAATCTCACGAAAATGTTTGATAATATATACTATAAATCAGGTTATAAATAAATAAACTACGTTAGCAATTCTCGTTAATCGTGTAAGTATTATCAATGTTAAAGAGCGGTAGAATATACACTGAAAAAAGAACGAGAGAGATATATATCGAGTGATCAGGAGACCAATGCTCAGGGTGTCGTACATCGACTACAGTATTTGACCAAAGGATGCATACAAGTAACCTAGATGTACCAACTGTTTAATGAGCACTGTTACATAGCAGTATTATCCGCAGTCTCTGAGTATACACACCACAAGCATTTTTCGGTCGATTCACCAACTCTCAATTTTCTAATCTTTGTTAGTTTCTAATAGTAAGCATACAGTCCTCTCGCTTCATGTTTTATAATTGTATTGGTTGCCTGACCACTACCGAAAAACCCAGGAATGAAACTTTCCTTTTTAACTCGCCACTGGAGTGAATTGTCCACTAGATGGCAATCTTTATCTCTTTGTTTTTTATTGCTTCTCTGTCGTTTTCTGCGAGGTTCCTTAGATGTAATTTACAAGTAAACATGCTATTTACATATTATTACATTACATTATATAGACTGTGCAACATTTGGGTAACATTTTAATAAGACCTGTAACTTCTCTTATACATCAGAAGCTAGGCTATCAGAACAATTATCTTCATATAGCGATACCACGAGCTGCTTAATAAATGGTCAGGCAGGTTGGTGTCCGTCAATGCCCCCTTATCTGGACGGAAACAGCTTGCGACTGGTCCCAATTCGTACCGTCGCCTGCTGCTTAAGAAAACAAAAAAGTAATTCGGTGAAAACCCCTCAACCCTGTCCCTCAAACAACAAAGCTTGGGTTTTTATGATTCATAGAGGTGCTGAAACAAACCTTATTGTTGGATTTTGAAACGATCGATTCTGAAAACAAATCAATATCACTTATTTAAGAACATCACATACATACATATTTAAGCCTGTTTTCACAGATTCAGTGTCAGTGACTGGAGGTCAAAGGGCACTTCCCATTGTCATTTGCCGGTTCGGTTGCAGAGTAAATCTTGCGCAAAATTGGGGTAACTCACTGGTGGAATTTATTTTGCTGTCTTGCAGTTGCTGTTGTGTTTATCTACATTGAGAAATCACTGGATCTCATGCAAAGGCAGAGTTTAGAGTTCGGTGGTTCGACGTAAAACGACAGTATTGCGTAATTAAATTTTTATTCGCTCAGCGCAATAGCGCAAGCTTCCATGCCATACTTCTTAGTTTTGCATTAGTGTAGTTCTGAGTGAACATCATCCGTGACTGATGATGGGCGATAAGTGAAAATAGCCCGCGAATTATTTCCTGCGATCTCTTTGTCGCGCTTCCGTTAGGTGCAGTTTATTATGAAGCGTGACATTTGATATGCACGAACGCACACACGGAGCGAAACGTATAACGACACCTGGTGTGTTTGTGTGTTGTCAGCTCCTCTTTTGCATTCGATACGGTAGCCTATTTGACTTTCCGTTAGCTTGGGAACTTATCACGACGCGTTTTCCTGCCTCGCCTCAGGGTCAATCAGCTGCATGTGAAGCCAAAATAAACTGCTCGCGAGCTTATCAGTTCAAATAATAGTACGAGGTGGTGACGCGCAGCATAGGGGAGACTGCTTCCTGAAGGACTGGAAAGTTGTTTCAACTGTTTCTTTTCAGTTGACATATGTGACATATGCTACAAATAATAGGCTACGGAGCTGAATCGTAAGGGAAGGAAGGCTATGTAACTAAATCCGCAACTGAGTTTGACGGTCCCCTCAAACTGCGATTTATTACCGCGTCTTTCAGTGTCTACAAAAAGTCATACTTTAAATATGGAATCAGAAATATTCCCCTTCAAGTTTCACACTATCACCAGATGCGTCAGTACAGGTGTGAATTTGAATGACTGTTAAATCCATGCCAAGACTTGGCGAGAGAGGGGGGTAGGGAAGAGGAAGGTGTGTGTGTGTGTATGTGTGTGTGCGCGTATATGTGTGTGTGTGAATTTTATGGATATCACATGTCATACTCAATTATTCACCATAGAACTGTAAGCGCAGTTTGAATTCCCTTCTCTTTTGAGGCACATATGTTGTGATTAAATATTTATGAGCACAAAAGAACATGTCCAAAACTTTTTTAGAAAGATGTTAGAAGACATGAATAAGCACCGGAAAGGTGCCTTGCTTTTCAGCTGGTGCCCATCTGGTAGCGTTTTAACGGTACTTAACGTGCCGTATGCCCACTACAGAGGTCAAGATGAATCTGCGTGACTAATTGGAAGCCCGAAGAAACATGAGCACAAAGTGATCAACTAGCCTACCTGTCTTGTTAGTAAGCTTAAAAAATCGTGTGTGGATCAAAAAGATATAGTGTTGGAGATGGTGATAAAGCCTATTTCTGCTGAACATTGGTCCTTCTGTTAAAAAAATTGTTATTTTTTTATATTTTTTCTTCTGCTGTCTAGTTTACAATTTTATAACTACTTCCAACTGCGTGCATTTGGGGATAAAATTAATTCGAATCAGTAATCGTTAATTTAACGAAATTAACCAGAATCGCTGGTTTGCCAAAAACTGATCAACTAAATCGGATGCAATCCGAAACAGATAAATTAATCTTGCGCTGAAATTCTTAAAACTATGCGAGACTGACAGATTTAGGAGACTGGGCGAACCAGCGGCTGCACTTTGTACACCGGTGTAAGTGGCAACGGATTTGCTCCGCTGCGCCGCGCTGGCTCATGCTGCGCCTCTAAAGGAAGCACGACTCCTTATCACGTCATTCAGTGTTTAGGCGTTCGGCAGGAAACAGCCTTTCCTCCCGGATAGTTGCTGCGAGAACGAAGCGCCGTTTTCTACTTGCTCAATGCTCCTCTCCGTCCAGAACCCGCGGAAACCAGCCAGAAGGAAAAATGCCTCCTTCTACGGAGAGAGTATCTCTCACAACTCCTGTGTTCTTTCTCGCTGTTTTTCTGACATCGCGCTGGACTCTCCATTCGCGCCCCGTCCGTGCGCTACAGATTCAACAGGCGTTCACCTCTCCGAATGAGACAAATAACTTTGTGGTTGATGCGGTCTCGCGGAGGGTTTACCTGGCCACGGTAAATTCGCTTTATCAACTGAATGCCACGCTCGCAACGGAGGTGGAAAATCGCACGGGACCGGTGAAGGACAGCATGCTGTGCCATGCGCCGCAGCTGCCCCAGGCTCCGTGTGAACACGCGAAAACGCTTACCGACAATTACAACAAGCTACTCGCGCTGGATCGCAAACAAGGTGTGCTTGTGACATGCGGCTCGGTGTATCAAGGTTTCTGTGAGCTTCGGAAGATGGATAACGTGTCGCAGATAGCCGTGGAGTTTCCGAAGCCCAACGCAACCGTGTTCCCAAGTATGCTCAACATTGTCGCCAATCACCCTAACGCGAGTACCGTAGGACTGATTTTTAGGAGCCAAGAAGGTACACCTCGGTTGTTGGTGGGTGCGACTTACACGGGTATGGGAACCGAATATTTTCCAAAGAACCACAGCAAAGAGGACCTCCGGTTCGAGAATACCCCGGAGATAGCGATTCGATCTTTAAATACCAAAGACCTTAACCGGCTTTTCACGTACGACATTAACCCCTCGGAAGACAACATTTTTAAAATCAAGCAGGAGGTAAAGCCGAAAAACAAACTCAGCTTCGTGCATGCCTTTACGCAGAAGAGTTACTCATATATAGCCATAAATAACGATGCCAACACCGGGTTAAAAGAGAGCCAACCCAACAGTATACTGGCACGCATCTGTCTAGATTTAGAGGGAACCCGTCTGTCCACTTCGGAGAGCCGAAAACTCACGGAATCATACATCCAAATGGGACTTAAGTGCGGCGCGAACGGAGATATTTACAACAGAATCGTTTCGGTTTTTCCAGCGGATATCAACGTGGAGGGCAGTTCGGCTCTGGAATCATACCTGTTTGGTGTGTTCACTAAGGCGAACAGAAAGTCCGCGCTGTGTGCGTTTCGATTTGCGGATATCGAGGAGACTATTCGCCAGGGCCGGCGCAACTGTTCCAACGGACCCAACAGCGACGTTCAGGTGCTGGACAGCGTCATTCAGGGCTCCGGGGCAGAGTGCGAAGCTAAAGTGAAGGCTCTGGTAAGTTGAGTTCCCTTTTTCATGAAAACCATGCAGTTTAATGATTTAAATGATGTTTGTATATATATATATATATATATATATATATATATACCGGCATATGTTTTTATTGAATGAAGTCTTTTAAAAGTCAGTTAAACTTTTAAGTGACTTTAAAGTAATTTACTGCAACATGTTGCCCTTAGGCAGGGAAACGGTTTAAATAAAGCTAATTATTCAAGCTGTTTCGGGAGAGCAAAAGTTCCTAACATGTTCCAAACGCGAGTCATGTTATTGCGCGTGGGATCTGCCAGAGAACGCGAAGGTTATGGGAACAAGCGCGAGGGTCGGGAGAGAGGTCTGACTTTCTATCCTCATAGATAAGCCCTGACTAAACAATAGTGACATAGATACCATACCGGAGCTAGAAAGGTCTGCTTGAGTTGAAATACACCCATTTATTCAAACCTGTGCTCAGAATTTCAACAGTGTACTTAAAACTCTGCCTTCTATTAATAAAAGTATGAGAACTGAAAAAAGTAGTATAATACAGCCTAAAGTACACGAGCTTCTCATGTGTGTGTCTATTTTTGAGTATAAACAGTTTTAATAAAAAAGGAAGTATTACTATAATTGCCAATTGCCAATTATAGGAAGCTAGACCAGTTAGGCCTTGTCAGGAAATGCGTGGTCACTTCAGAATCCTCTTTGGCAAATGTCTGTAGAAGGTTATATTATATGCTGTCATGTGTGGAGAAAATATCCTTACAGATGTTCTTCTCGTGGATTAAGTAACAAAAGCTTAATTGCTCTGGATCAATTATAGGCTACATTTAAAATCAACGACATTAAAGTAAGTAAACTCAGTCATATCCAGCGGTCACCTAGAAAACTACTCAACAAGATTATGAGACATCGAACTCCAGTAGGGAAGATGGAATCACTTTCATCTAGTTTACTTATTCAGGCTGTTAACAAGACGCTGTGTTTTGGTTAGGGATGCATTTTTTTTGCTTTAAACTACTTGTTAGTGTGCGCTTGTTCAAAAAAATATAGCATATTTTGTAGCATCCTCCCAGTGGTGAATTTAAATTTAATCTTTACTTAAAATCCTAAACGACCACATTGTCTCATAATGTTTTATTATTGTCTGAATGAATACCAGTAAAGAGGCACTATACTACGGGCCCTCCATAAAATGTTTCTCCTCTGACTTTTTCTATAGTGTTGGCCAATGTAATGGGGTTCCTATGTCACTCTACGTCTCATACGTCACCCCAGCATCGTGTGAATAGTCACTTGTTATGACTCAGAGACAGTCCGAGTGAACTGTGACCAGAGGAATTCGCTGTTATAGTTTTTGTGTATGTGGTGTATCTGAAAAGCATTCATATGAGCCTTTTTCGATATGTGCTGGTCTTAAAGTCGTGGGAAAGACTCACCCACCGAATCTCTCTCTCCGCCTTAAATGCACTTCAACCAGCCATGCACTCCCGTTCCGCTTCATTCATGCGAGATAGACTAAAAATTCCTCCTTTGAGTAGACTACCTCTAATACTTAATTTCATTCGTGATAAAATGGCACCATAAATTATATGCTGCCTGCTTAGCTATTAAGGGTAATTAACGGAAAGGTCAGCCTTTCTTTACAGTTCGTCTGATTAAAACAATGGCGCAATCAGTCTGACGTAAATGAGAACATCCCTGCACTTTTAGAAAATGACGGGCGTTTGTATACGTTCCCAGTTTAAGACGGAGCTGCTGAACTGCGGCGCTGCCCATCTACAACACCCGCTGGCCCTACGGAAGCCGCTGAGGGCTGCTCCGCTGTACGAAGCCTCTGGCCTCAGCTCCGTCGCGGTGGACAGCGTTCACAACCGCACCGTGGTTTTCCTGGGCACCGTCAATGGGAGGCTACACAAGGTGAGTCGTATGCACGCAGTTAAGTGGAGCCTGTCTTATGTCAGCCACGAACTGCTCTGAGGAGAAGGTTTTTACAGTGGGGGAGGGGCCTTAACTCTGGTCTGGGTAACCACTGACCTATCTTTTTTTCTTTACTCAGCCAGATTAAAGTACTTGATAATTGCTGATGAGTTAAATTGGGTGTTTCTGAGCCAGGAAAGACTGACATTATACAGGGCAGTGAGAGCTGTCAGAGCCTAGTTAGGGCATTTGTGTGTGTGTGTGTGTGTGTGAACATGCTTGTGGGTATGCGTATGTGTGTGCATGTGTATGCACACGTGTGCGTGTGTATGCATACATGTGTGCGCATATATATGAGAGCGGCAGTAGCATACATGTCTGTATTTAGGTGCCAAAGCATTTTTTGAGGTATCTAAAACAAAGTTTCATTATTCTGGGTTTCTTCTTTCCTGTCGGCAGTTTCTTGTGTGTAACATGTTATGGGACTGTGTAGAGTTCAGGTTTAGAGCAGCGCCAAAGAACAGTGATGGAAAAGTACTGCTTGAGTGGATTAGTACAAAGAATATGTGAATATCTCATTTAATGATGTTTTGATGTTTCTACCTCCGCACTCCTGCCCACACACCAGGCCCCTCTCACACACACACACACACACACACACACACATACACACACGCACGCACGCACACACACACACATACCTATCTTTATGTCTCAACTCCAGGTTGTTGCCAAAAGAACACTCAGCAGAACACTGGTCTTGAAAGTGTGTGCAGGCGCCCTGCCTTCCGCAAGGGAGGAAAAATATTCCTTAATTAGGCAAAATTCCAACCCCCTGTCTCATTCCTGTATGGAATCACCTCTTAGTGGGAGCTTCAAAGTCGGGGGAAAAATGGTGGAGGGTCGCTCTCCACGGCATCGGAAAAATTCTGTTAAAACTAGGAGCAGTTTTTTGGCAAGGGAGGCTTTTGTTTGGTCTTATGAGTCTAGCTCAGCTGTAGGGTGTTTTGTTTTAGGAATAAAAAATCTTTTTGTAATCATGCCAGGATGCGGGAGTGGCTGCTGTTGGACTAGCCCATGTCTGGTTGGCATGTTGGGTGCTGAGGCTGGAGTTGTGTGTGATGTGCATGATGTGTGTGTGTGTGTGTGTGCCCTGCAGGCAGCTCTGTGGCTGTTCTAATGGTTTTGGTGGTGTATCTAATATAATTTGGAACGGTGAGTTGGGAATGTGCTAGTGGTGTCATATTGAGTTACTCAATGTTGAGTATCTCAAGCTTTGCTTGCATACTACTCTTAAACCCTTCAGAGACAGTAATGCCCTCTCTTGAGCTCTCTCTCAATTAGTGGTGATGACATATAAATGCAGGATTTATGAAGTCACTCATTCAAATTCATATTTGTTTGCAGAACATAAATTCATATGTTCATAGATCTATAATTTTAGGCTTTAATGTTTTTATAGCTTTGGTTTCATAATAGCATTATATTTGTATTTTGAAGCAAAATTTGTATTTTGAGCCAATCCAATGCAAATGATAAGAGCTCTGTAGATGATATCAGAAAATGTTTAAAACATATAAAATCCATGCATCCATCCATCCATCCGTCCATCCATCCATCCATCCATCCATTTGCTGGTCTTCAGACTGACTTTGCTAGACCTTGTTTTATGTCCATCCTTGTTTTATGTTCCAGTCTCTCTCTCCTTCTATTTGGACTTTTTGTTTGTCTTTCTTCCATTTTCCTCTGTCTCTCCCATTTCCAGACCATCTAAACTGAAATAGTCCCTTTGATTAGTGAGTCACATTCATGCAATACACACACACACACACACAGACACACACACACACAGACATGTGCATGCACACAGCCAGTTGCAGCTGAGTGACTTTGAAAGAAAGCATTCTTTGATGTGCTTATAGCTAGACACACTGACCTGGTAGCAGACCAGGTGTCTCAGTGTGTGTGTGTGTCTGTATGTGGGTGAGGGGTATTTGGGGGTATTTGTGTGTAATGTGCATTGCTAATCTTATCCTTCCCTGATGTAATTCTACTGTCTGGCCGTGTGTTTAGGTGTGTGTGTGTGTGTGTGTGTGTGTGTGTGTGCATTAGCTATATGAACACATATCTGAACAAATGAAAGTTTAGTATCACTGCTTTGGTACTTAACTAGCCAGATCCTTACCTCAGCTTTTGCACTTGAGAACACCCACAATCACATGCCATTTATAATATTCATGTTTGGACAACGTACGCAGGCCTGAGTCAGCTCCTGCTTCCAGCAATTTCCATTCCCTTGTTTGTACACAGTAGGCAATAGACGGCACAGGCCTCAGGACTTGGAAGTAGCTGTGATGCTTCCTCTCTCGATGCTAATATAGGACAGACAGGACAGACACTGTCTGAGATAGAGCCAGCGATCTGGTGTAAGTGGTCCTGTCAAGCTGAAGACAGTCTAATAACAGCAGGCCACTCTTGTGCTTCGGATTCCGTTCCGGCGAGAGCTCGCCCGGAAGAACACTGGAGTTTTTGGTTTTTCAGGTTTGTTTTTATTTGTTTTTGTTTTTTTTTGACAGGTGTTCAAACTCAGCTTTCCACACCCCGGTTCAGCTCGTGGTCTGGTTTCTGTCCGGCTAAGGGATTAGCTGCTGGTCTCGAAAACCTCCAGAAACCTCGGGCCTATCGATGCTGTCCAGATTGGTTTAAGGTGTTAAATCCGTGAACTAGAGGCCCATGGGATGCAACTCTAGACGGAGAGGAAGAAGCAAGTGCTTCTCCGCTGTGCCGTAAAGCTTTTCACCTCATGTTGTATACGCATGACGGTTGACTGCATGGTGTTGCCTTCCCATCCAAACAGTGGGTCGTGTGGAAGGGTTCCCGCCTGCGGTCACATAGTAGCTTCAGGCCCCAGCCGCGCTGCATTTCAAAGGAAAGGCATGAGTCCATTAACAGACCCATCTTAATGGCATAGAGATGATTAGCGCTGATTTCCATCCAGATGGCGGGCTCCGCCACGCTGGGATCACCCATATGGATGCTTTCATATCTGTGGTTTGTCATTGTCCAGAGGTGGTCGGAATTCGCCTCCTCCAGGGAAAGCGCGTCAGAATCCGTACCACTGACACCTACGTAACGCGTGAGCCGGTTGCTCTGTATGGAGCTCCATGTTCGGCCTCCGGTGTCTCCAGGGAATCGGTCGCAGGGCAGCTTCCTTGAGCTGACTCTTCCCAGATCGTGCCACGCTCAGTCCCGACGCGAGGCCTGAACGTGCACGTGGGGCGAGGCAGGAGGAGGCCTCTCGCATGAGCAGACGCCTCTCCAGGTGCAGGAGAGACCTGCGGCGTATCTGCGGTCAGCCGCGGTCTTCTGAACGCTCAGGAAGCAGATGGCCAGCTTCCCTGACACACTCGCCGAGACAGGCTCCCGTCCAGCAGCCCTGAAGCCAAAGCAGTGTCACGTTTAATAAGGATTGCGCTAATAACCGTCCTACTACCTCATTAAAGCCTGTAAAATGGAACATGTGGGGTTTGACACGCAAGTGCAGCATAACAGCAAAAGGATATGAAATCATTTGGAATACAATTCTTTTATGTTATTTGTTCTTTTTTTTACATTCTGGGTCTTTCTGTATGCACACACATCCTGTACGCTAACATAGCAAGACGTGCTATGACATCTCCATTTAGCAGCAGCAGTATAAAGGATGTTTGCAAGTGTCGCACTGTTTTGTGTCTGTGTGTGGGTTGGTTGGTGTGTGTGTGTGTGTGTGTGTGTGTGTGGGACAGGAGGTTTTTGGACACAGTGGCTGTTTCATCTCTAAGTCTTTTTTTTTTGGAGTCTTTTGAATCCAGTTTCATTTAAGACCAGGCCTAAACTGGGTCCAATTCCGTGTGTGTGTGTGTGTGTGTGTGTAAGTGCATGCTGTGTGTAAATAGGTAGGAATGATGCATTAATTATTATAAAAGTAGTTCTTTCAAAGACTGTGTTCTTTCAAGGTGAGTTAGTTTTGTACTTTTCACTGACTCTGAACCCATTTCCCTCGTCAGAAGCTGATTAGGTAATGAGCAGTTTCTCTTCACTCCAGTCCAAGAACAGCTTTTATCACTTGTTCTGTACTGGATTATTTTGCACATTTGTGCTGTTTTAGAGGGTTCGTCTTAGCAGCCATTTTAGCAAGAGTGTAAAGTATCACAGTATTCGGCGACTCTCACAGTGTCAAGAGATTTACTGTGAATTTAAGAATTTTCTGTGATATTATTTTTATCTTGTTCTGAATTTTTACCTGCGTCGTGGATTATTGTTAACGGCTGAAAACCATGTATGTGTAAACGGTCCGATTTATAGTTGTGGAGGATTAACGAATGAGGACATTCACAGTCGTTATGTGTCGTTTCTTGATCAGCTGGCATTACTTCAGAACCTCTCTGTGGTAAATA
>JAOXYF010000016.1:4705280-4715280 GCA_028565775.1 Sternarchorhynchus goeldii
GAAAAATTACCATTCAAATGCTTATGTGTTTTGTTGACATATTTACAGGAAACCATGAAAAAAATTATTTATGTAATATAAATTTCAACAAATTTCAGCATAGAATCAAGGGAGTTATTTAAAGACGAAGGTGTGATTTGGCTTTCATATTTGTCTTCAGTCAGTTTTCGCCTAAACTGGGAACTGTTATCAGCAGTAGAATATGGTTTGCTCAGCGGGGAGAGTTTCAGATTACCACTTTAATGACACTGAGACGCTTTGCGTTATGGCATTTCCCAACTGCCTTGTGGTCACACGAGCTGACTTGGCACACATACCTACACACTAAAAACTTAATGTGTCACCCTCCTTGTCTCATAGCATCTCTTAAAATAATGTGCATGTTTCTCATTCGTAGCCTGACTGCCTGGAAAACTGACTTCAGTGTGTGTTCAGTATGTGTGTGAAATGCCTTCCTGCACTTTTGAGTGGAATGTGTGTTTTTGGGGTCTGAGTGGGTAGAGTGTGTGTGTGTGTGTGTGTGTGTGTGTGTGTGTGTGTGTGTGTGTGTGCAGTCTTGTTTGGGTGCGGGTGTGAATTGGCCTTCGTTGTGTATGTTTGTGCAGTTACAGTTCTCCCACGGTCTCAGTGTGGCAGTTCCTAGGTGAACAGCTAATGACATCCAGACATTACAGTGACACGCATTCCTCACCACACGCTCTGGCAACCCCGAATCAATTTCTCACAGCAGATTACTCTCCTTCTTGCTTGCTCTCTCAGGTTGTGCCTCTCACTCTCTCTCTCTCTGTCAGTCTCTTTCTCTGTCTCTTTCTCCAGGTCATGAGGCCTGTTTCTCAGACTGACAGAAAGATAATTAAGAGTGTTTGTTTAACCAAAGGACTGAAGGACCAGCTGTATGAGTGAGTGAGAGGAAGAAAGAGAGAGAAAGAGAGAGAGATGTGGTGTTGGTGTTAGCGGCCATAAGAATGGAAAAGGGAGAGAGAGAGAGAAAGAGATAGGAATGAAAAGAAGAACTGTGGTTCTGATAAGGTTTCCTTGAGTGTTGTTACTGTCAGGCATCCTAGAACTTTCTCACATGCTCACTCAGTCTCCCACGAAGAGTGCGCACAACCCCCACTCGCCATCATAAAGCACTCAGGCTTATCATGAAGGGTGCTATCTCTCACAGCAAGAACATCTGTCAAGTACCAGGGAGCCTCACACCAACATACACACTCACACTGGAGGTGGTGGAGTCTTGACTTTATCTTGAGTAAGCACACAATACATCTCTATCCATCTCAATAATGAATAGAGAGCTGAAGTGAGTGGTCAGAGGAGATGCTCCACTGGTTTTTTCAGTGTATGTGTATGTGTGTGTTTGTGTGTGTGTCTGTGTGATAATCCAGACAAGCTTATACCATCTGTTCTATACTATGTTATTGACTCTTCTCTCATGCTGCTAGTAGAATGGTCATTTTTGGTGTGTATATGTGTGTGTGTGTGTGTGTATATGTGTGTGTGTGTGTGTGTGTGTGTGCGTGTTGGTATGTGTAAAGGAATCGCCAGACTTCCAGACTTCCATTTGCCCCCTCTAGGAAATAATTCAACCTGGCTTGACCTCTGCCCCCTGAAGTGTGTGTTTCATTCATGTGGGAGGTGTTGAGTAGTGTGTATGTCTGATCTGTTTGAGATATATTATAACCCTGTGGTAACTGTTTGCTCATGTGTTTGTGTGTGTGTGTGTGTGTGTGTGTGTGTGTGTATGTGCATGTATGTGCATACATTTCTAACTTTGTCCAGGTGTACAAGCTGCCTAAGCACAAAGTGGCGGTGTTATTGGGACCAGCAGAGTAACACATGTATTTCAGATAAGGACAAAGCTCAGGGTACGGTATTGGAGGTGAGCCCTGTCAATCACTCCATTAACCAATTACATGCTCACAACTCATCTGCTTTAAACAAAGTCCACCAACTGCATGAATTAATCCAAGTACTCATGCAGTGAGACTTGGCCATTAAGAAAGTCAGACAAGGACAAGTCAACTTTGTTTAACAGTACTCATAAAACTCAAGCACAACTCTCTCTGGTGGCTAACGAATTCTTCTTAATTCGATAATATACTGTTTTTAACAGCTGGATGCCTGTTTAAAAGACAGTAAGATATCCTCCTGTAAAATGTTGGCTGGTTCTGTTCAGCCCAATGTTCTTGGCATGTTTCAGAGTAGACACAACATTTGACCATTTAACTAGTTGGAACAGTGTATGACCTCACTCCAGGAGGGAAGTAGGGAGTGCGGGACAGAAACAGAGAGATGGCAGGGGTGGGGGGGTGTGTTCTAAAAAAAAATCAGGCAAAAAAAAAACCACTTGAATTCAGAAAAACAGAAACAGAAAAAGAGACTCTGAAAAAATTATACCAAAAGCATGTAGAAGATTCACAATTAAGTAATTAAAGAATAGACAGTAGCAAGAACCATGAAATCAGGGGGTTTGGGGGCGGGGTGTGACAGCAAGGCTGAGGGATGCAGGTGAGGAGGCATGTTGACTCTCTTTCGCTTTTTGCCTCCACTTGGCAGTTCTACAGTCTCAAATGTTGTTTGAGAATGCAGTTGAATGCCATTTGGATAACTTTCACCATGTCTTTGGCTTAGCTGGGCCAGTGGTGCTCATCAGACTGGCAGGTTAGTGCAGTGCTGCGGATCTGTTTCTCTCCGGTCAGCAGGTCCCATCCTCACACGCGTAGACAAACAGGATGGCGGGGTTATTTTTGGCAGCGGAAAGCACTCGGCTGGCCATTGTTCTCTCTGAGTCGCGGTTCTGGTCTTTTCCCTTTACCCAGAATGCCGGTGACTGCTCCCAAGTCAATGACAAGAAATTCACCCCTTGGCCTACAGGAAGCACCCAGGACATTACCCTCTACCTCAGCAATGTGGAACAGGTAGAGACCTTAAGAATCACTCAGAGGGATGAAAGTAGCCAAACATTTATATGACAATCTACTAAAGATTTTTCAAGTGGATTCTTAAATGCCCTGCTCAGGAACTTACAAATATACACACGCACGCATGGACACATGGTCAAACCCAACCTGAAACCACAGTCACACAACCTGGTCAGAATAACCCTTATTAAAGTTACAGACTTCTACCTTAACTCTGAAGCCGGTATGGCCTCGGAAGGGAATTGAAAAGCTTGAAAGCTAAAACAAATAATCTCACCAAATGTTCTTATAATTCAATACTGATGTGGAAACTCTACATGACACGACAAATGTCATGTTGTGTAATCATAACACTGAGTACCTCACTAGTGATCTGTAGTTTGTGATCAGTTTTATAGTATTTTAGCCTGACTCTTAACAGAAACTCTTCCAAGCTTATTGAGTAGGTGCTGGCTCTTTTGTAACACAATATGCCTGTAATATGTCTTGAGTTCAGTACCGTTTCCTAACAGTGCAGGGAGACCCGGCCAAATCTCACCAGCAGTAGGACAGAGAAATGTGTCCTAGCCAATACGTTAATGACGGGATTACATGAAGCAATCTAAAACCACATCGCTCTGTGCACCACTTCTCACTATTCGTTTTTCTAAATTGTGATAACTGCACCTTTCCGTGTCTCTAATCCCTTTCACGTCTCTCCGTGGAGGTCTTGGCCGGTGCAGAACGCATGAGTAGGATTATGGCTTCCAGATGGGTTCCTGCGGTGGGAAGAATTACTTCATGTTTTAGAGGACGGGATTGAAATCGTGCGCGGTGACATGCTGTACTTTGAGGGTCATGTTTAAGCTGGAGACTCATGCTCGCCTGAGTGAGTGATGATGTATTCCTGCGGAGCAGGGCACGGAACTACATGAATTTGAGAAGTGGCGGTAGGGGTTATTATGGGGGAACATGGAAGTTCAAATTCGGAAATATCAGAAATTCTGAAAATTAAGACTTGAGGGATGATGAGAGTCAGTTTTGTTTGTCATGAAATGTTCTGGAGTGATTTTGTTCCCATGGGAATCACAGCTGTGGTTTGTAGTAATTTGTGTGTGTGTGTGTTTGTGTGTGTTTGTGTGCAGGGCACAGAGCTAAACTGTGACTTCGGAACAGGGCGGTCATACGAAGCTCACTGGCTGGATGGCCAGTCGGCCGTGAAGTGCATGGGAGTGACAGTACGTCCAGCCAATCACACACCTCACAGAATGAACACATGCTGATCCCTTTGTGGGATTTACATATAATAAGCCAAT
Organism: Sternarchorhynchus goeldii; assembly: GCA_028565775.1. Classification (NCBI taxonomy): domain Eukaryota; kingdom Metazoa; phylum Chordata; class Actinopteri; order Gymnotiformes; family Apteronotidae; genus Sternarchorhynchus; species Sternarchorhynchus goeldii. Next base: position 4,709,500 of record JAOXYF010000016.1, read on the forward strand.
CAAAGGCTGCCACACACTCACCACTCCAAGGGAACAGAATGATTGATGTTTGTAATGGCAGTAAATCACTGCGATTGACAGTGGCTCTTTTATTTTTGTGTAGCTGAGCACCACGGAGCGGAGTAAGATTTTCCATCTCAAACTTCAAAGGAGAGGACAAGATAAATATATAGACAGTCCAGTGCCAGTAACAGGTATTTACACACGTACAGGTATTTACACAAATACAGGTATTTACAAACTCAGTATACACACTGTGAGAAAGAGAGCCACATTAATGGTGAAGAAGTTCAGCATGTCACCCTTCAGACAACCACACGCAAACACACACACACACACACACACACACACATATCTGGCTTCTTTGAGAGACATCTGTGCATGGATGTCACTTTCTTTCTATATCTTTTTTTTGTGTTCTGTCTCTTTGAGTCTCTCTGCCTCTCCCTCTCTCTCCCTCCACCAAGCTCTCTGGGTTTTCACCTCTCTCTCTCTCTCTCTCTCTCTCTCTCTCTCTCTCTCTCTCTCTCTCGCTATATCCGCTCCAAGAAAAAGGTTAAACTGCTTTTGTCATCTCTCTCCCTTCCTTTGTATATTTTCTTTTTTTCTTTGTATATTTTGTGCAAAAATGCAAATCTCCCTGTATATTTCAGGGGAAGAGCAGCCAGGCTTGTAATTCCAGCGTCTTCCATGCTAATGGATTCGAGGGGATGGTTCTGGGAGGTTGTCTATTGGCATGCCTCCTCCCTCTCTCCCTCTCTCCCTCCTCCCTCTCTCCCTCTCTCCCTCCTCCCTCTCTCCCTCTCTCCTTTCATACACGCTTTCATTTTATTCCAGAGGTTATATCGGAGTGCGCGTCCAACGGCCGCGGTCACAAAACAAAGTCATTTCTGTCTCGCCTCTCTTCTTCTACATATGGGTTGAGAGGAAGAAAGGAGGAAAGAAAGAAAGAAAGAGAGAGAGAAAGAAAGAAAGAAAAAGAGAACGAGAAAATGAAAAATGGAATTGATTGAATTATGATTCAAGAGACTGACAAGGTTACTGGACAGATGGACTAATTTTGGATACCCCCCCCCATCCTTCTCTCCCTCCCATCTGTTTTTCCAACCCTCTCTTCTCTCTCTCTCTCTCTCTCTCTCTCTCTCTCTCTCTCTCTCTGCCCCCCCACATCCCTCCATAGTGGAGGTATACAGCTGTAGTGGAGGCGATAGTGACTGCTCACAGTGTTGGGGGCGGGAACAGCAGGGGCACCTGTGCGCCTGGTGTGACAACAGCTGTCGTCCGCAACACCAGTGCCAACCAATCAGACTGCAGTGCCCTGACCCCACCATCCACAAGGTAGGCCAGGCCTGCTAAGTGCCCACAGGCACATGCACAAATACAAAGCCGAACACAAACACCCCATTACAAGCCACGTGGCCTGTTGGAGTTTAGCTCAGTCAGTTTATTTTAGATTATGGAAACACACAAACACACAAACACACATGTAAACACTCCAAACACAAATACCGACGTGAACATGGAACAGCAAACCATAATATAGACATATATGTTTGTGTGTGTGCATAGACACACACACACACACACACACACACACGCTACGCATCCACACACACACTCCGTCGCTGATGACTCACTCTGTGTGTGGAAGTTATCAGCTTGAACACTGACCTTAGCTACAGGGGGAGACTGAGGGAAACATGGATGATGTGACACTTAGTCACTCTCAGTGCTTTCTGCAGATAGTCCAGATATCAGATTGTGCAGACTGAAAGTGTGTTTAACTGTCTGTATGTGTGTGCGCGTGTGTGTGCGTGTGTGTGTGTGTGTGTGTGTGTGTGTGTGTGTGTGTATGTGCGTTCATGGAGCTGGTCTTAGTGTTAGAGAGACTGGCTCTGTTTAAATCCCCCCTGCCTGGACAACCCGAAATAACACACGTTAAAAAGCACCAGGAGACAGGAAAGAACCAGGCACATGTGTGCATGTGTCTGCATGGACACACACACACACACACACAAACACACTAACAGACATTTTGACAGTAGGTGTATTGCTTTTCACACTCAGTGCATAACCTTGAACATGTTAATGTTAATAAAAAAAATCTTGGTTGACATGTACAGAGAGCTCAAAAGAGAGTTGAAGGGAATGAGAGAATGAGAGAGAGACTGAGTTAGAGAGAGAGAGAGAGATGCTTGGGAAAGGATAGCGGAGTATTTCCTGTTTTTGTTCCCAGCTTCTCCTCAGCCTGGTTGGGTTTAGAGTCTGATTGACCTGCTCAAGCATTGAGAGTCACAGCTTCACGCATTCGGCTTGAAAATATCTACAGAAAGACAAAAAACGAGAGTGGATGATGAGATGAATAATGCTGAAGAGAGAGAGAGAAAATGGAAGTGCTAAATAAATCAATCTTCTCTGGATCACGGCAGTAGGGAGTGTAAATGGAAAGAAAGAATCGCTTTGGGGACACATTAGGAACACAGCGATAATTGCTAACTTGGGAGTGTTAGCAGGCCTCAATGTGTGTGTGCTTGTGTGTGTGTGAGTGTGGCTGAGGTGTTTTTTTCACATGTTCAAAATTCTGGACTTTCTCCTTTGCCACCTTGTCACCCGTGAGTTTTTTTCAAATCGAACACTTTGTTTTTATGTGCTGTGAGTTTCTCTGAGAGAAACTTTGGAAGTTTTCGACCTGTCACTTCAAGTGTGAGATCCTTTCTTCAGCAAGTCACTTGTCAACTGCAGACCACTGAACCCTATTAAGGCCGTTTCTTTTTCCCAGGTCTTTAAAAATAGATACCCAAGTACTCTGTGAGTCTCTCTGTCTCTCTCTCTCACACACACACACACACACACACACACACAGACATTTATCCTCACAAACACACACACCAATACGGTCATGTGTGTAATGGTGAGAGTAGCTCTAAGTTCCCATGATGGCTATTAACCAGACCGTGGCAGTGCGAGGGAAGATGGACATTGCCACAGTTATCTGGGCGTGGCCAGTGTTGTCGTAGCGATATGGATGTGGCTCATGTTGCCATGGTGAAGTGAAGAGGTGACTGCCATTCAGAAAGGAAGGGATGAGTAAATGGGAAGAAGGGAGATGGAGGACAAGAAAAAACACAAATTACCACAAGCATAAATCAAAGACCAGAATAAACATCCAGCATTTCTCTCTCTCTCTCTCTCTCTCTCTCTCTCTCTCTCTTCTACCTCAAAGTTTCCATACCACTGAAGTGAGATGTCTAAGTTGCAGCTGTTTATGCCTGCTTGATGTGAAAGGCTAAACCTAACAATTGGTTTCTTTTTCTTTAGATCCATCCCCTGAATGGTCCACTAAGGGGGGGGACCCTTCTCACCGTGCAGGGTAGGAACCTTGGGCGTAGTGTTGATGAGGTGAAGGTCTCTATTGGGGATGTACCCTGCCACCCACTACCAGACCGCTACACTGTTTCTACTGAGTGAGTCCCCTGTGCATACACTCATGCAGTCTTCTTTATCTGTAGAGTGGTGTTGCATTACAGTACTATATTTGTACAGCAGATTACAATACAAATCTCTCTGAAAATGAATATGGATGAATTACCACAGTAATAAACAGTAGAATAAGCATGTTAAAAAAAACCTTAACTTTGTACTCCCGTGTTATGCTTTTTTCTTTTAGGAAAAATAACTTTTACTTAGTAAGGGTGGTTGTTTCAGATTTACATTTTTCCTGTGCTTCTTAAAATGCTTTGCCTTTCCAAATCCATATGTGTCCACTTATAAAAACCATATGGCATATTATTAATCGTGAACACAGACATTGCTGGAAGGAAACATTTTCCTAACATTTGTACAACATGGCAACTTTCACCTTTCTGTTGACATTTTGCCACAAAGTTTTCCAGCAAATTAGATTTCACACAGCTGACAATGTCACCATGAGATTGGCTCACTAGTTTAAGGTGGTGATGGTAATTGTAGTTTCTATATAATAGTGAGGCTAGCCAAGGGGAAATCCCCAAGCCTACAGTCATCACACACAGCCTAAACATATGACACATTTTCACCTGTGCGTCTGCACACACCTGTGTAAAAAAAACATAGTAAAGAAAAAAGAATGAAAAGTACTTAAATGGTTACTCAAACCAAAACAAAAAGTACTAGAAAACCAAACAAATGCGCGGTAGGGTATCGTGTGTGTGAATCTCTTTTACATCGTCTTGTCAGTTGGCGAGGTAGATTTGCCAACTGGCCAAATAAACAGCAGTCTGTAATGGTGTGAGCTTTTAGGAGTAAACCATTATTAATGCAATAGTCACAGTACTCTAGTGTATTACTAAATCATACTGGTATTTGCCAACTTGCAGCTGTGTAAATGTACACACACACACATACACACACACATACACACACACACACACACACACACACACACACTCAAAACTAATCGAATACTTTCTTAGTGCTGTTGGGGCTGAGGTCATTAAGTCTTAATTAGTCTCAATTTCAGGGTGTTAAAACAAATATCCAGACTCCCTTCCCTTGTCTGTCATAAATGTGTGTGTGTGTGTGTGTGTGTGTGTGTATGTGAGCTCTTTACTAGTACAGTCCAAGCTTGGACTGTTCTTCTTGTTTGGGTATATCTTGCTTGTATTTATATGGATTTTGGGCACATTAGTGTGTAAATGCATGTTGGAGTTTTTTTAAGTCCAAAGTTATAAAAGTCCAAACTTTTCAACATGTTGATAAAAGTAGCCTTAGTTATAGTGTGTGTGTGTGTGTGTGTGTGTTTTAGGTTGGTGTGTGAGACTGGTGCCTCTTCAAAAGTATCACACAAGGTTGAAGTCAGAGTTAATGGCAGTGCAGTGGGTCATTCAAAGGAAGCCTTCTCGTATGTGGTAAGATCTCATCGCTGTTCTAGTTTCATCTCTGGACATCTCACACTGGGTTCTTCCTATTCCATCTTCATCCATGTCTCAGGTCCCTGCAAAGTCTTTCTCTATCTCTTATTTTCTCCCTCCGTCTCTTTCTCTCCCTCTGTCTTTCTCTCCTCTGTTTGGCCCTGTATGTTTGAGACTGCCAACATGTGTGTGTGTGTGTACGTGTGTGTGTGTGTGTGTGTGTGTGTGTGTGTGTGTGTGTGTGCCTATGTGTTGAACACTAACTGAATTCTGATAATCAAGCACATCGGCATGTTCGAAAAATTCAAAGAAAAATAAACAGTCCTGTGTGTGTATTTATATTTGTGTGTGTGTGTGTGTGTGTGTGTGTGTGTGTGTGATGGAGCTGCTGAAACAAAGATTGCTAGTCAGAGGCCTGTGGAGGCCCTTCACTCATCCGTAGGCACAGCATCACAGACCAGACACAGAGCACAGGGGCCTTTAGCTGAACCCCCGACCCCTCCTTTCTCACACTGAAGCGCCCACATAGCCCATGGAATTTCCCTGCACAAAGGAAGCCGATCTCAGATCAGTCCTTTCCCCCTTGTGGCGCTGGCTTTGACAGGGGAGGGGCAGCCGAGACTGACCCGAGCTCAGGACGGTTGTAGCCGAGGCCGATCTGGCGTGTTTGTGATTGAAGAGGGGATTTCTCCGGCATTGTTTTACAGGAACGCCTCGACTTTTCCTATGCGGTCTGGTGGTCGGAGTGAAACACTCTGGTGTTTCCCGCCGTGAGGTTGCTGGATATGCAGGAGTGGTGTTTGAGTGTGTGTGTGTGTGTGTGTGTGTGTGTGTGTGTGTGTGTGTGTGTGTATGTGTGTTTGCTCTGCCTAATAACAAAACACTCATGGGA
>JAOXYF010000016.1:4721709-4737787 GCA_028565775.1 Sternarchorhynchus goeldii
ACTCACCTTTGGCATGCTTATTAGGGGAATATTAATTTAATAACATATATTTATAGTTATTTTAAGTAATTAAATTATGAAATTAATTAATATGAAAACTAATTTTATTTGTTCCTTATTTATTTGTTCATATATTAATTGGCTTCATCCTTTCTATTTATTTATCTTCATATCACTGTTTTTTTTGCCAGGTGCGTGTTGGTGATTTCCAGAAGGTGATTGCGGTGGTTCAGATGAGTGGCAGTGAACTGGCTATCATTGTCACTGTTGTGGTCTGCTGTGTGCTTCTGCTGCTGTGCACCGTGGGTAAGTTTGTGTGCGTGTGTTGTTATGGAGACAGATGCTCCAGATGTGGGAGAGATAAAAGGAGGACCCTAGGGTCAAGTATTTTTCTGCAGTTTGTACAAACACACGCACACTCAGGCACACGCACACACATGTACACACACACACACACACAAAGACACCTCTGTTTTCCATTGTGTCTTTAATCTCTGAGTCTCCATTGAATAACACTCGGTAGACCTGAGCGGGTGTGGGGTCCTTTCTTGACACCCTAGAAGGAAAAAAGAATAAAAACTCACTTGCTCGCTCTCTCTCTCTCTCTCTCTCTCTCTCTCTCTCTCTCTCTCTCTCTCTCTCTCTCTCTCTCTCTCTCTCTCTCTCTCTATAGCTCTGGTGGTGTATTGTACTAAGAGCCGGAGGGCAGAGCGACACTGGCAGAAGACCCTCTTACAGATGGAGGAAATGGAGTCGCAGATCAGAGAGGAGATACGCAAAGGTAACACACACACACACAAACACACACACACACACATGCACACACACACAGACACACACACTCACAAAGTCCAGAAGCAGGGCTCTTGAATGTCTTTTAAAAGATGGAATCTTGTTTCAGGCACTTATGTGCACAAGAGAACTGAGCATGTACATGTGTATGAGTCCATAAAAACACAGAGATGAGGAAGGCTGTGTGTGTGTGTGTGTGGTAAAAACTAGGTTCAGGAGAGAAGAATGAGTTCAGGGAACCCTGAGACAGTGAAGGAAGGGAACAGGAGAAGTGAAACTCAGTGACCATTTTAAACTCAATGACCACCTTCATTACTGAACCCCTCCCAAACTCCTGACTTCTATGGTGATCTCTTATGCTTCCTGTGTTAAAAACAACCCGAGGAGCTCACACTTCCTGTCATCCCCCTGACGTGCACCCACGCTTGCTTTTGTGGTCGCACTGATCGAGGGGCAGCCGAGAGCCTCCTGATGGCGGCTCTCAACCCTTGCTAGGGGAGAACACAGACTGACCTCGGATCAGCAGCAGAGACACCCGCACCCTGCCCTGCTGGCTGCTGAAGTGAAACAATGTTGATAATGCGTTTCTGTGGGTATGAATGTGTGCGTGTGTGTGTGTGTGTGTGTGTGTGTGTGTGTGTGTGTGTGTGTGTGTGTGTGCAGGCTATTATAGCTGATTTGGCATATTTTGGGATAGCTCTTTATGATTATTAGTATTTCCAGTTATTCGGTAAAAAGTTTACATTGTGTGGTTGCAAACGGTTCTCTGGATTGCAGAAAACCACAGACCTGTACTGGATGTGTTGGTTTAAATGCATATGAAAGATTGTGTGCTGTGTCAAAGTTACCAGGACAGATGTGGTGTAGGTGTGTGAATTTCTTATTGTAGCTGGTCCCTGTTTCTGCGTTTGATAAATAGATCCAGGATTCCAAGTGGCAGAAAAGGGTGTTTGTAATGGTAAATCTCTAGTGAGAATCCACACACACACAGCGACTTACAAACAAATACATCCACTCAAAAATATATGTATACTCACACACACACACACACACACACACATACACACAACAAATACAGTTTGTGGTCATTTTAACTCTTTAACTTAGGTTTTCTACACACTGCAAAAAGACACGTGTGTGTTTGTGTGTGTGAGATTAATTTATTCACATTTAGTACATCCTCCCAAGTAGTAGTTTTAGTTTTCTTTGTATTATAAATTAGCCATAAATTTAAGGACAAGCAACTGTCAAGAAAACTATAAAACCTGACGTAAAAATGAACATAAATAATTATTAAGATCAAATTAATTAACAAACTGAAAATTGGGACATGAATATATAAATAGTTGACTGAAGCTTTCTTGGGAATTGAATGAAACTTGAGTGAGTGTGTGTGTGTGTGTGTGTGTGTGTGTGTGTGTGTGTGTGTGTGTGCATTTACCTTACGCATTACGTGTGTGAGTTTGCATGTGGGAATTGGGTGTAAGAATGTGTACCAAGCCATGTAACGATGACAAAGCGCAGTGGATGTGGACATGTGTGTGTATCGGGGCAGGTGTGTGTAACAGATGTGTGTGTGTGTGTGTGTGACAGGGTTTGCGGAGCTCCAGACTGACATGACCGACCTGACGAAGGAGCTGAACCGCAGTCAGGGTATTCCGTTCCTGGAGTACAAGCAGTTTGTGACACGCACCTTCTTCCCTAAGGTAAGAACAAAGTACTGGGGACATATATCTGGTCCTCACAGAAATAAGCTTTCAAACAGAAGTTCATTTGTATAATCTTAGAAGTAAAAGATACTTAAACGTATCTGTTTGATAGTTTAGGATTTAAGGTTATATTAGTTGGTGCTGGGTTAAATCTGAGTATTTGGTCCTCACAAGTATAGCAATAGTATATATGTGTCACTCTAGATGTCTGTAGGCTACATGAGTTTGCAAGAATATGTGTGTGTGTGTGTGTTAGTCTGACGAACTGTTAGTGTTTTTTGCCCACAGGCAAAAACTCTGTCTGTGTCATTTCTCCGGGTTGAAAACAAAACCACAAGCATTACAGTTTCCATCCCCATGCTTTGAACAATAGTGGGCACCTAGACAAGAAAACCACGGATACACACACACACACACACGCAGACTCACACACATACACTCTCACACACTCCCACACACACACACACACACAGACCACAGCAGTCTAGTTGTAAGTAGGCTGTAAGTAGAGCACAGTGAGCAGTGTTGAATATTTTGTAATTAGATGTGCGAGTGTGTGTGTGTGTGTGTGTGTCTGCTTGGTGTTGAAAAGCAGCATGAACAGAAACATAAATACTTTCGTTGTGGCCTCAGTTCCAGCCCCCTGCTCGTCCCACGGGAGTCCGAGCTCCCTGTCCCAGTGTCCTCCAGGAGCTCTCCTCCCTCCTCTCCCTCCTCTCCCTCTCTCCTCCTCTCCTCTCTTCTCCTTTGGTATTCTTATTGCTCCTTCTTTCATTACTCCATCCCCTTTGACCTTCTTTACCAATACAAAACACTATTATTCTGAAAATGAAGAAGGGAAATATCATCAGTCTCGTTCAACTCTTGTGTGTGTGTTGGGGTTGTAGATGTTCAACTCGTGTGTGTGTGTGTGTTGGGGTTGTAGATGTTCAACTTATGTGTGTGTTGGGGTTGTAGATGTTCAACTCGTGTGTGTGTGTGTGTTGGGGTTGTAGATGTTCAACTCGTGTGTGTGTTGGGGTTGTAGATATTCAACTCTTGTGTGTGTCTGTTGGGGTTGTAGATGTTAAACTCTTGTGTGTGTGTTTGGGGTTATAGATGTGTTCAGATTATGAGAGAAGTCTGGTTCAGCCCGTTTACGAAAAAGACCCTCTGGGACCAAGAGCTCTGCCTGAAACTCACCCTCTCCTGCAGGAATGGCAGGTAAGACACACACATGACACATAACTTCCCTAAACCCTAATCTTAACCTCAGTTACCAAAAAAATCAAATAAACACGTAGCTTTTGTAAACGCTTGTCAACTTAAGCAAGGTCAGACCCAGTAAAAATGGTGCAGTTCCATCTGATGTTCCCTGGTTCACTTCCCTACTCGAGATTTTCTTGTTCTGAACATGTACGAAAGGCAACACCCACACACATGTGCACACACTCCCCGCATGCACACACTCCCCGCATGCACACACTCCCTGCATGCACACACTCCCCTCATGCACACATTCCCCGCATGCACACACTCCCCGCATGCACACAGCACCCCGCATGCACACACTCCCCTCATGCACACACTCCCCTCATGCACACAATCCCCGCATGCACACACTCCCTGCATGCACACACTCCCTGCATGCACACACTCCCCGCATGCACACAGTACCCCGGAATTTATAGGTGTCAGCAATTACTGTGCCACAGCAGAATGGGAATAGTGCTGCAAAAGTCAACTTTGAAAAATAATGAACTGCTAGTGTGTTGGTGACACGGTATTACATTATAGCGTGATTAATGCATGTGTCTGTACCTAGCTTTTGTATGGGTGTGTATGTGTGTGTGGGTGCATGTGTTTGTGGAAGTACGCATGATTGTGTGTGTGGTGTAGGTGCACATGCGCTCATGTGTGTTCGTATGTGTGTGTGCATGTGAAAGAGAATGACTGGGTATCCATGTGTGTGTGTGTGTGTGTGTGTGTGTATGTTACGCAGATTTCAGGTCAGGAAACTGGGGGGATCTTCCCTAACAGTGATGGAGTGTTTTTATGCAGCCGATCGGCTTTAAAGGGGGCTCGTCGCTTTTTTTGTTCTCCACACCACACATAAATCTCGCTGCTCACATTCGTCTCCGTTTCTCCCGCGCTCTCTTTCTGTCAGTGGGAGCATATGGAAACCGTCCACAGGGACCCCTCCATTTCGGCTCAGTCAGATGCAGGCGTTGTTTTAAGTGCAGCTCTGTTTGCTGGGTAAACTAGGGGAGAGGGATTGAGACTATTAAGGCTTTAAGGCTTTTTTTTGGGGGGGGGGGTCTTGTCTGCATCTGTCTCTATACAGTTATCCATTTCTCTCTCTCACGCACATTTCTCTCACGTGCATTTTTTTTATGCAACAGGATTAAGTGGGGGGGGTTTTTTCAGGGCATTTTATGATCAAAATTTAGATGCAATGTATTTGTGATCCAGATTTTGTTGCAAAATTTGCAACAGTACAAATATGCAAAGATGCAATACAAACTGCAACATATGTAAAGGAATTAGAAATTGAAGGCCATAATTCCTCAGACTACATATTGAACTGGTCCAGATTTGATGTTCTTGTATTGTTGTGACAGAGATTTTCCATGAAATCTTGTTTCATCTGGAGGGGTTAGGAGTTGGCGCTGGGGCAGGACTAAAGTTCTGCTTCCTGCAGAAGTTTCTCAGGAAATTGCCTAACATTGCGAAGTCACTGCATTGGCTCTTTCTCAAGCAGGTCTTATGCTCTGCTCTGTCCAATAGACCTTGCTAGAGATTGACATCCGTGGTTCTTACAGTGGTTGGCTGAGGCATGAGTGTGAGGGTTAGGTGTCATTCTTTGTGGTTGTCTCGGTTTTTGTGATTCAAGATGATGTTGCAAAACATTGGGATTTTTTTTAATAAAAAAAAAGTTCAGTGTTGGTGATTCAGCCCACACTGTTTCTCTCTCTCTCTCTCTCTCTCTCTCTCTCCCTCCATTTCTCACACAGCCCTCCAACACTACCAGGCCCAACATGGAGGAGGGAATCACGCTGTTCTCTACTCTCCTCAACAACAAGCACTTTCTCGTCACCTTTGTTCACGCGCTAGAACAGCAGAAGGACTTTGCCGTCCGAGACAGGTTGCCCAGAAAAGAACCTGCACACACACACACACTCCAGCAGGGCATATAGCAGAATATAAAGCAAAACAGTGTCCTGGTCAACATGCGGCTGTCATCATGATGAATACTCAGTGCCGATGTGGATTACAAAAGCTGTATGTACCACTTGTCGCCATACTAGAGTGCGAATCATCTCTGATTTACAGCATATTTGGTTTGATTGACAAGCACTGAAATGTTTAAACGTAATTATTGGCTAGTTTTTCTGTCATGCTGCCAACACCATCTGGCTTTGAGTAATTGTATCAAAAAAGGATCAGACACTCAAATACCCCAATGCATGTTGGGAGTTGTAGCCTCAGTCCATGACAGTCTCAGCATTATGTTCAAATGTAATAAGAACATTTGGTATCTGGTTAAGGAATCACTTTTCCCAGATTCAACCACATATCGTGGTTCTGCGTTTTACAAGCACGCAAACACACACACACACACACACACACAAAAGCTCCTTGAAAAGAATATCTTCTCACCACTGTGTATCGTAAGATGGAGTAGGCTAATGACCATGTTTTGTTGATTAACATGACTTTCTCCCACCCTTCTTGTCCACTATCCTTTGATGTGTGTGTGTGTGTGCGTGTGCTTCTTTCCGCCTGCCTGTCTGCCTGTCCAGATGCAACCTGGCCTCCCTGCTCACTATCGCCCTCCATGGCAAACTGGAGTACTACACTAGCATCATGAAGGAGCTCCTGGTGGATTTGATCGACGCCTCGGCCTCCAAAAACCCCAAGCTCATGCTGCGCCGCACTGAGTCTGTGGTGGAGAAGATGCTCACCAACTGGATGTCTATCTGTATGTACAGCTACCTCAAGGTGAGGCAATGATGAAGCCTCTGTCCTCTGGAAAACAGGTTGTGAGGGCACATCCCAGTTCTTACAAGAGACGCGAGTCTTGCTTGGGAATCCGTTATTCTCTCTCAATGAGGAGTCCTGTTCTCTGACGTTCCCTCCTGTGTGAAGTGTCTTTGGACCTGCAAAGGCCTCCTAACGCCCTCGTCTTCTTTCAGGAGACGGTCGGCGAGCCGTTCTTTCTGCTCCTGTGCGCCATCAAGCAGCAGATTAACAAGGGCTCAATAGACGCCATCACGGGCAAGGCACGCTACACGCTGAACGAGGAGTGGCTCTTGCGGGAGAATATCGAGGCCAAGCCCTTGGTGAGCTTCGGGGCATCTGACACCCTAAGTACTCAGCTACCTCAAGGCATCATGGGTGCAGTCTGGCTGTGGTGCTTGATTATATAAAGAGCAATGAGTGATGCCTCATCATACACACAGATCCTTTAGGCAGATTAGCTTTAAAGCTTAACTTCTTAGTGCCATGTTTACATTGGCTTAAAATTACAGTTAATTTTAAGGTTTTATAAATCTACATAAATCTTATTTTCTCCCTCCGAGGACCTCATTACATTAATTCTTGATCAGATAAAGGAATTGGAGACTAGTATTCCAGTTATCTGTGTATCCTACTGATGATGCCTGCAATTTTGACATCTTCTCCTGTCAGTACTTGCAGTTCCTTCATGTGATTAATGTTGAAACTAGCCTGAGGTAAGGCCCTTGACGGTGTTCATCTTGCTGACGTTGTGTCTGTGTGTTCCAGAACATTAATGTGTCATTCCAAGGCTTTGGAATGGACTCGGTGAGTGTGCGTGTGATGAATACGGACACCATCTGTCAGTTGAAGGAGAAGATTCTAGAAGCCTTCTATAAGAATCTGCCTTACTCCCAGTGGCCTCGGGAAGAGGATGTTGAATTAGGTAAATAATCAGTCAATCAACGTGCTTACGGCAACAACTTAACCAATGAAAATTTGTCCCAAAATGTATTGGCCAATTAGAAAGTCCATTAAACTCTTCTAATTTGTTTGCACTCATTGCTAACAAATTTTTTAACATTGATTGTTAAGGTAATTTGTGCCCTGTTACATATTTCACTGTAGTGATTTGTAAATTCAAGATACTTTTAGGACATCTGTACATGAATACAGAGAAAAATATTCTTATAAGTATTCCAGTGTTCCAGTTGAGAATGGTGGACAAAGACAAATGCTATTCATACTCAGTGCTACTCAGTCACTCATAAAAAAAACCCAGCAAAGGCTTTTTTCAGTGATGCTGAAAAATTTCTTTTAGCTGTAAATATCAGGAAATATAATATAAAAGGCGTAAAAAATACCAAAGTAGTTTCAGATAAGAGTTGGAATTAATTGTACCCATTGGATGAACTATGTACAAGCTGCCTACTTTTGTAAGGCAATTTAAAGGCAACAGTAAAAGGCATTTGTGAAGGTATTTGACTACCAAAGGAGAGTTTTACGGTGTCTTTGAAAGCATTGTAATTTCCTCATTCCACCCCCTTCCAGAGTGGTTTCCTGGGGCAGGCTGCAGGAGCAGGATTCTCCAGGATCTGGACAACACCTCTGTAATGGAGGACGGCCGGAAGAAACTCAACACGGTGTTTCACTACCAGGTGTGTGTGTGTGTGTTTGAACTGCAATAAATGTCAATTTTCTGAATTCCCTCTCCTCAAACCTCTGCCCAGCATGAGACAAAGGGCAAAAAGCAAAGAGGGGGAGAAAATAAACGAATGACAGAATGTGTGGGCTGTGACCCTCCGCGCTTAGCAATGAGACTGTTTAGCTTGTGAGGAGCCAAAGGGAATAAGCTTGAATGGGTGTGTGTGTGTGTGTTTTGGTGGGAGTGTGGTTGGCTGTCTGGGTGGCTGGGTGTTCACGCTTGAGGTGATGCGTGCAGTCTTGGTTCAGTGAGAAGGCTGTCTAACTCATTACACTGTATGTAAACTTCGTCAAGTTAATGAGTGCTTTCTCTCTCCCTGAGTGGAGCAGAATACATCTCATCCTAGTGAACTTTGCCCTCTCGACCTCTCACCCATTATAGATCCCTGAGGGAGCGTCACTGGCCATGAGCATGAAAGACAAGAGAGAGAACACACTGGGCAGAGGTAATGACCATGACTGTATATATGTGTGTGTGTGTGCGTGTGTGTGTGTGTGTGTGTGTGTGTGTGTGTGTGTGTGTGTGTGCGTGCGTCCGTCAGGCCAGCAGGACTGATGTGCTCCACTGACTTAAGTTTTTTTCATCTGATTTAGGACACTGCAGTTACTATTTTATTTCTATTACTTTGCACAGGGCTGTGCTTCACATGCACTGAGTAGTGTAATAGTAGTGTAATAGTGTAGTGAGTAGTGTAAATCACCTTTCCAGCTTTGAACAAATCTAAACAAAGGAAGCACTAGGTTTCTGAAGGCTGGACACATGCATACAAGACTCATGATGAGGGCATATAGAGTATCTGCCCTTGTTTAGATGTGTTTGTAAATCAGAGAAAGTGAATGGCGGTTGTCGTCATGGTGAGGTGGTGAGGCCAATTTGACTGGCACCAGTACCAATCAGCATGTCTCGACCTCACTAACAAGCACACACACACACACACACACACACACACACACACACACACACACACACACACACACACACACACACACACACACTCTTTCTCAGGACTTTACTCATGAATCTTTTGCTATGGCCAACTTTACTTTTTCCTTGTTGAAATAGTCCCTCTGTTTTTAACTGTTGTCTCTGGGGCCTTACCATTGCCATTCTAACAACGTGTTCTGTCCTCCATGTAGCCAAAGACTTGGACACAGAGAAGTATGTTCATCTGGTAAGTGGGTCTCTCTCTCACCTTCTCACATGCACACCGCACACACACACAAACACATCATTACTGAGGTCTGTGGATGATTATGCAGGCCTTTACCAATGTTTGCCATACTGATACAATTACTGTTACCAGTATTGTTGTGTGCTTACAAAGTTCAGAGTGATGAACATTGTGTGTGTGTGTGTGTGTGTGTGTGTGTGAGAGAGAGAGAGAGAGAGAGAGAGAGAGAGAGAGAGAGAGAGAGAGAGAGAGAAAGAGAGAAAGAGAGAGGGAAGTCAGTCTGTAAAACTAAATTAACTTAAGCTGACATGATTTTGACTCAGATCCATTGGGCACAGGAAGAAAGCCTGAAACTAATCCTGTACTTGTTAGGTGATATGTTAGTTCATTTGACAGATCTAAATGCAAAAAGTCCGTTTATTACACGGCTCTAAATGTAGGTTCTTCGTCCAGATCCGGCTGAACGTAAGTAAACTTAGCATACAGAAATACTCATCAGACTTCATTACCATGTGTTGTGTGCAGGTCCTTCCCCATGACGAACTCACAGAGATAAAGAAGTCTCATAGGTACAGTCACAGAAAAAAGGTGTTGCCCGAAATCTACCTGACCCGCCTCCTCTCCACTAAGGTAAACCCCGGTCGGCATGATTTTCAGAATCACATTAAGGCATGTCAGGCCTCCTGAACTACTGCTGCAAGTGTAAATCATTCCTAGGACTCAGTTTGAATTCCAATCAACCCCCAACACCCCCCCCCATAACAGGGAACACTGCAGAAGTTCCTGGACGACCTGTTCCAGGCCATCCTCAGCATCCCGCAGGAGAGGCCGCCCCTGGCCGTGAAGTACTTCTTCGATTTCCTGGAAGAGCAGGCGGAGAAACGTGGGATCACTGATCCAGACACACTGCATATCTGGAAGACCAACAGGTACGGAGCGCTCCGACACTCTCGCCATGCTGGCGGGGATAGCGGGATGAGGGACACAAGACATTTTTTTCATATCAGGAGAGATTTGCTAATGGATCCAGCTGGACTTCATTATCCATAATTCTTGGCAGCAGACTTTGTTGTCATGTCATGTCCATTGGAGAGGATCCAGGTTCAGGTGTGTTGGAAGCCAGGGGAAGTGTGTGTGTGCTGATAAAGTAGCACGTCTTCAGCATGGGGTTCAAAAGAGTAGTTAGATTTTATCGTCTTTCACACTCCTGTGTGCAAACCTTTCATGGTCAGATGGATGGGGGAGGGGTTTGACGTTGATTGACAGGCTCTCCTATTTGCTCTAGCTTGCCTCTGCGTTTCTGGGTGAATATTCTGAAGAACCCGCAGTTCGTGTTCGACATTGATAAGACAGACCACATGGACGCGTGTCTGTCTGTCATAGCTCAGGCTTTTATTGACGCATGCTCCATCTCCGACCTACAGCTTGGGAAGGTAAAAACACACACACACACACACACACACACACACACCACCCAGCGTCCTTGAACCTTGCCTCATCTGGAATCAGTTCTCAAGCTACTGTCAACACACACATCCAGTGTCTGCACCTGCACCTGGACAAAGTTAGTATTAGGCATCTCTGTTTGCATCGTTCCTCAAATCGGTCACATGCTTTGGGCTGCATGTACTGATGAGAGCTTCTAACCCCTCATACTTGAAATAACCCTTTCACTCCCTCTCCTCAAAATAAACTTCTCATCCTTTTAGCTCAGTTAACCTACAGTGCTCCATGGCTCCTAATCTTTCTCTGTAAACGCTTTACTGGCTTTTTACACCAAAACCACGACATCGTCCTGCAACGATCTCTATTTATCACCTCTCGAGCTTACACCCCCCCCCACACACACACACACACAGACGCACATGCACATAGCGCTCCAGCCATATATATATCATTCATTGCCGTCTATTGGGCAAGGTCAGGAGCCTATTCATGGCCTTCTCTGCTCTTAAATCAGCCTCTCTCTCTCTCTCTCTCTCACACACACACACACACACACATATACACAACCTGACCTTCAGATTTAGGCTTCCTGTCTGCCCACTTGTTTTTACATTTTCACAGCCTAATACACTCTTCAGACAAAAACTCAAGTACTCAAAGACTTAATGACAAAGACGCGTGCACACGTACATAAAGACACACACATACACACTTTTCCTCTTCTCTGTGATCTGGTCATTGATAGTGAGGTCTGTGGATGAACTGAATTTACATGTGTAAAGAGCTTTCTCAGAAGAAAGAGGGTCGGGGCAAAGGTTAGAGGTCACCAGACAAATGGAGTTCAAGCAAGAAGTGAACTGTAGGGCAGGAAGAGAGTGAAACACACGAGTGAGTGAGTGAGTGAGTGAATGAGTGAATGAGTGAGTGAGTGAGTGAGTGAGTGAGTGAGTGGAACAATTACACAATTACCCTTTCGTGGTTTAATTCTTTTATAAATGTCTGATTCAACTGTAATAAGCCTCGTGGTTTTCAAAATGAAAGCATGGAATGCATATAGCTCAGAGCATAACTCCCTTTGTTAATGTGAGCATTTTTACGATACAGTCAGGAAGCAGCCTCACAATGAGGCTTTCTACCTGGAAGATTCACTTCATATGGCCTGTAAAGCAATTCTGAGAGAAAAAAAAACACACACTGACTGCTTGATACTTCTCTGTTGAATATCTGTTGACTGTGGGCATTTTGGAAACAAATGCCTTACAGGGTTCTGGACAGCATTAGACCCTATAAATAAGGTGAGAAAAAACACAGCAGCCATCATTATTCATTCAAGCTCATGTTTTGATTGACAGGACTCTCCCACCAATAAGCTGTTGTATGCTAAAGAGATTCCGGAGTATAAGAAGAGGGTGCAGTCCTATTACAAGCAAATCCAAGACATGCCTCCCCTTAGCGAACAGGAAATGAACGCCCACTTAGCTGAGGAGTCGCGGGTGAGTCACTAGTGCCTCATTCATATTTTGAAACATTGTGACAAAAATTTCAAATGTGATGGACAGCCAAATTCACTAATGTTGTTAATATAGTAGGCGTTTAGATTTGTGCAAATAAGACGGTACTAACTGGTTACTTATTGTTTTTAATCCTCAACCACAGTTTAGCATTTTTGAAGTTTTACTGGCTTAGACGCTCCACAGTAGGCTAGAGCATAAAATAATAACATACTGTTATGTAGATGTTTTTTATGATGCACTTCAATATTTGTATGTATGCTCTTAACAGAAATACAGGAATGAGTTCAACACCAATTTAGCCCTTACTGAGATCTACAAATATGCCAAGAGATATCGCACTCAGGTATGACAGTGTGTATCACAGGCTTAACGAGATACAGTACACTTTTATCTCTGGTATAAAATTCATAACAAGCTTATACAGATGTGCACGTGCTCACACACGGGCACACACACATGCATGCGCGCCCTTTCTGTATGCCTGAAAAATGTTTCCTCTTCCAATCCCTTTTACAGTATATAGCATTTGATCGTGCGTGTGTGTGTGTGTGTGTTTGTCCTGGCACCCTGATGCTAAGCCCCGGGCCTGTTTTAATGCCCATTCTTCAGGCTCAGCAGACCCGGAGCAGCGCAGTGAAACAGGCCTGATTGCAAACGCTTGTGATTGAGTTCATTCTCTATGGGCGTGATGCACTGTGAATAGGCTCTGTTGGACATGAAAGGGGAAGTGCATGGGGGTTTGGAAAACAGCAGTATAGCTGGAACTGCTTGTTATTGTCAGGATGCAATGTCTGTGACACTGTGTCTGTGTGTGTGTGTGTGTGTGTGTTTGTGTGTAAGGGCCAAATTGTCCTCAGTTTCTCTCTTCTCTTGCCACATTGCTAGATTGCGTAGTAGCGTTGTTTAAGCCCGGTGACGGTCAGGAATGCATGAATGTCTATGGAAACTTTTATTAGCAAGTGCCATGTCTCCTTCAAATGGATCTGTGTCTAATAGAACCATGTGTCCTTCCACACAGGTGGCGAACGCTCTGGACTCCAGTCCTCCTGCCAGACGCACTCAGCTACAGCACAGGTTTGATCAGGTCATCGCCCTCATAGAAGACAACATCTACGAGTGCTGCAGTGAAGCCTGAGGCCCGAGCCAATGCGAATCCTTCCTGTTCGGCTCTGGGCCAAGACCCCCCTTCCCTGGCCAATGAAAAAACAAGCCGCAGGACAAGCCGACCGTGTGGTGATTGACCGGAGAACAAGGGGCATGATGACGAAACACACATACATACACGCACACACACACACACACACACACACACACACACAATTAATGGATGAAAAATATGAAAAAGAAAAATATGAACAAGACAAATTCTTTTGTTGCTATGGCTGGTGTGTGATTGGTAATTGATATGCAATATAATCGAATTATGCCTGTTCACACAAGACAGGGACTGATTTTACTTCACTTTGTACTGGGAGGCTGTTGAAATGTGGACTTATGGGACCAGGAGTTCCTGCAGTTACTCCACGCACTGACCCCACTCTGGGGAAGAGCCAATGATGCACTGGACTGTATAGTAAAAATTTCCATAGCAATATTTATAGCTTTGTGTATGATTTTTATAGTCTTATAAGTTCATTGTGAAAACAATAAGAGATGGGAGAATCCTCATAGTTTGCACTGTTCAAAGGTTACATTTGCATACAAAGCTGCAGTGGTCAAATCTGATGTGTTTTCATGCCATTGTTAAACTTTTATTAATTTCTTGTGTTTGGTGTTGGGGGGGGGGGGGGCAGATTTGATGGTGTGTAAGATGTAATCTTCACAGTAACGGGGTTTGACCACTGGTGCCTAAGTTACAAAAGCGGTGGTTTTAAGGACCTTTGATATTTGCAGGTTGTAAGCATGAGGAGCACGTAGCTGCAGACTGTTTGAAAGATTTTAGAAAAGTTGATTGGTTTAGATTCTGAACCAAATATAACTATTATGGATTATTGTGTCTAATAGTCTGCTGACATAGTTGCAAGTATTGTTAAGCTTTCGTGGAGAAAGAGGGAAATTTTATCAAATAAACCTATGACATGTACTAACCAGCGTCTGCCTGTTCGTTTGAAATGAAAATGTTTCATTATCACGCCAAATATTGGAGCAATATCTCAGGGGCCGACCACAAAGGCGATCTTGTTTAATTTAACGTATTCAGTAATTGTTACTCCCTTCATGAGTGGAGTTGTGTGTGTTACGTTAGAGTATGAGGTCTTCGTTACTTCACATCTGAATCGACACACGCGTCATTAGCTTCTTTTTGCTAGCTTTTTTTTTTTTTTACTTTGCAGTAAAATTAACATGCGCCATTTACATGAAAACATATTCAAACCTAGCACCTAATCACACAATGGGCTTCGTACAATTGCGCCCACCACACACGTTTTCCCCACAGCCCTCCGTAGGTTGAAACCTACGAACCGCGTGAGCCCAGCTGTTTCGCACAGTTGTCTGGATGCGCTCACGTATCTCCTCCCTGCCAGCAGCTACCCGCTCCATCATGTCACCGGCTTCTTCCCGGAGATAGGATATGGGCTCGGATAAGGACCAAAGCCTCAGGCTTCAGTCAACAAGCCGACAAAGTCCAAAAAACACTTCGCTACAAGAAACCATCTAATAAACTGTCAACTTTTTTAATGAGGATATTGGGGGAGATGATTGTAGTCTATTTAAGTCTGACATCTTGAAGGGTCTAGCGGGAATGTAGACAAATCGCGGAACATGTTTAGTCGGGTGACACGGCATAAAACTTCTGTTTCATTTACCGAGTACCAAACTGAGCGTTCTCCTGAGTTCCTTTAGAATACATTTTAAAAATACGCTGTTCTTTCAAGTGTACATAACTAGCTAATTCTTTCTCATGTATATGACTAGCACAATAATCAATTTGAACACAGACAAACTGGAAGCAGCTGAACCAAAAATAAATACATAAATAATAGATAAATGGCCAGCTGGAGATAGAATAAATGGAGATATACATCTGGTCAACAGGAGGCTGCTTGGTGACAGTTTCCCAGCTGCACTTAAGGTGACTGGGAGTGTTGGACTTCAGACACGATGGGGTCAGGCAGGGGCCACTTGGCTTGAGGAGACAGCAGTGGATTGGGTCTTGGTGGAGGAGGTGGTGCTGGCCTCCTCCTCACGGAAAGGGTTCTTTCCACAGCACACAGTGTTCAGCATGCAGCTCCTGAACTATAAGAGAGAGCATCGTCGCATATGAGAAGGAGAAGTGATAAATAAATACCAAAACATTTGCATTTGGCCCGTGGGACAAAAAGTTGTATACCATTAAAAAAAAAGAAAAGAGAATGTTGCTTTCAGAATTTATGCCTTACTCAATCTTACCTGTTTGTTGAGGAAAATGTAGATCACAGGGTTATACAAAGCCGCGCTCTTTGCAAAGAAGGCAGGGGCGGTCATGAAGACGGGGCCAAACTCGGAGCCCTGATTGGCGAATATGTACCAAGCCACGCTGGCGTACGGCAGCCAGCACACCAGGAACGCAATCACCATGACAACCACCATGCGCGTCACCTCCTTCTCGGCCCTCTGCGTGGTCTCTGACTCCTGCTGCTGTGCTGCGGCCTGGAAGAGGCACGGAAATGCGAGGAGGCAGAAGGAGGTAAATTGGTGCACCATGCCTGCATTCTTCCAGCAGATATGGTGGCTTGAAGTCATCCTTTGGCTTTACCAAGCTTCGACATGCCTGGTTGAAGTC
>JAOXYF010000016.1:4737887-4750584 GCA_028565775.1 Sternarchorhynchus goeldii
TTTTTTGGGGGGGGGGGGGGTCAAGTCCTGGAATTCTGTTACCCTGGAAAGTTTTCTAGGTTCC
The DNA here is from genome assembly GCA_028565775.1 of Sternarchorhynchus goeldii. NCBI lineage: Eukaryota > Metazoa > Chordata > Actinopteri > Gymnotiformes > Apteronotidae > Sternarchorhynchus > Sternarchorhynchus goeldii. The sequence goes on from JAOXYF010000016.1 coordinate 4,737,952, forward strand.
CAAGGCTGACCTAGGTTAGAGGCCTAGTCTAAAATGGCTGGGCCAGCCAATCAATTCAATCAATTCGTCAGCAATGCGAATATTACAAGCAAATAGGTTTCAGGACTGGAGTTAGACAAACCTTTCTTGAGTGGCACCAACATCTACTATATACACAGAAACTTTATGAGAACATGCAGCGGTGAGTTTATGGATCAGCACTCCAGCATTTTTTTTTTTTTTGGTTTTTCTTTTTTGGTGTGTGTGAAAGTGTGGGCATCTCACCGCACGGACAGTGCAGAGAAGACGGCTGTAACAGAAGAAGATGATCAGGAGCGGGATGGAGAAGTGGAGGATAAACATGTAGATGACAAATGAGGTGTTGTTCACTTCAGGCTTCGGGGTGTAGTAATCTATTCCACATGAACACTGCATCCCCTCTGGAATATATCTATGTAAACATGAGGACACACAAATGTAACAGTAATGTTGTACTGCATCGATTACAGTTCTATTTAAGCACTCGTATCATAAATGGCTGATGTTTGTTTTAGTTTTTGACCATTCTGAGGCAACTTAGACTTGTTTTCAGACAGAACTGTACCACCTTACTGCAGACCAGTGCTTTTACTGTGCTGTCTTACCTGGACCACCCAAAGAGAGGTGGACCAGCACAGGTGAGGGCCATGATCCAGGTAACACCAACACCCATGATGGCATGCTTCTCTCCAAAACGAAACGTCGTCATGGGCTTACACACCACAATGTAGCGCTCAACAGCCAAGACCACGAGGGACCACAGTGCTATTTCACCTAAAACACACAACAGTGGTCCTTTTAGAAAATGTTTAAAGAGGTAAATCTAAAATAATCTGTGTAATATTGAATCTCTACTGTAGTATATTGTAGCTCATTTCAAGCCTGAAAATGGATACTTTCTGACCCTCGACCACACCCCACTAGTGGATGTTTTCCACAACCTACTCACCTCCCAAGGTAGCGAAAAAGCCCTCAATGTTGCAGCCGGTCACACCCAGGACAAAATAGCCATGCAAGGCGGTGTAGAGAGTGACGGTGAAACCGCCGATCACCATGAACAGGTCGGCCACGGCCAGGTTGAGCAGGATGTAGTTGAGGGGCGTGCGGAGCTTCTTGTTCTGCACGGTGACGTAGAGCGTGAGGAAGTTGATGGGGAAGGACGTGACCATGAGGAAGAGCATGTAGGCAGCCAACAGCGAATACTTCCACGGTTCGGCCAGGTAGTACTGCGGCACCTCAAAGGGGCTGCGCACCAGGCCCGACTTGTTGGACATTGGCACGTAGAAGTTCGGGCCCTCCGTTCCGTTCATGGTGGCCGCGGGGAGATGCGCAGACGTGAGAGGGAGGAGAAGCGTGGGCAAAAGAGCGGGGAGGAAAAAAATTTCCCTCTGATAAGATGACAAGAAAGGCAGCGTCTCCGGAAGCGAGAGCGTGTAGGAGCAGTGCTCTACCCCAGGGACAATGAACAGCTCTCTTATAATGCCCCCCTCCTGGTGGGATTAACAGCACCCATGATGCGTGGCAGATTACAGTGAAGTGGTGTAATTTCGGGGAATGGGGTGCAAGACAGATTGAGGTCAGGGAGAAAAAGAACAGTAATCCTTAAAGATGCTCAAGGGCAAAGGAAACGCAACATGGACTCGACTAAAGACTGTAACCTGACCAAATCATTCAGCTGAGCTAACAAAGATAAACGTCTCTCCGCAGCCAAAATTCATTTTCTCTTCCTTTTCATTTCCAATATTATAGCAAATTGACATGCAAAGACATACAAGTGAATATAAAAAAACGTTTTATTGGTTTTTAATAAATTATAAAAAACAATACAAAGGATAGTTAAGTAACAAAAACTGAACTTGATCTATGAATCTAACAAATCATATATAGGTCAAGTAGAACAGGGAAATATCTCAAATACAGTTCTGCTTTTTCATCATACATATATAAAATCTAAAAAATATTTTGTTATTGTGCTTTATGAACTCATCTACCATTTTTTGAACAAAGACAAATGTCCATGTTAAGGGTTCTTGGTGGAGTATGTTCCTCACTCCAGTATCTTTCCAACACTGTAATCCCCTTCGCTGGCTGATCCCTTTAATCTTATCAGAGTGATCAGCTGAGGTGGAGCTTTTCTTACAGCTTGAGAATCATTTTCTCAATCATTTCAAAGCAACCTAAACCTACCGTCTAATACACACACGCAGACACACAAACATGTACTCACTGACCATTAAGAAGGATCACACACACATTCACCTTGAGCTAATCCATAGGCCGTATAAATACACCCTGTAAAATGCAGCGTCATAAAGCCATTTGCTAAGTTAGTTGGGTTCGTCGAAGGGCCTTCGGCAGTAAGGACAGCAGTTGTGCTGCAGAACCAATAGCTCGTAGTCCTCACTGTGAAACATCTAGGAGAGAGAGAGAGACACGGAGGCGGACAGGAGGGGCAAAGACAGGAAGGACGAGTTTAGAACAGCAGGAATCAGGGCAAAGAACAAGTATACCACAGGAAGCAGGATGTGAAATACTTCTTGCCTCAATAACAATGAAAGCTACCGAGGATAAAATAGCATTTTTTTTTAGCTTAATGCTAATTGGATGCCAACTGATTTGCAATAATTGTTTGTACCATTTTCTTTTTTCAGAAGTATTTGTTTCACACAAAGCACAGGCAGAGAGTTTGGACTTTCTTAACAGCCGACGTGTGTTAAATGAGAACTGTGACGAGAACTGTGTTGTGTAAGTGGAAAAAAAACAAGAGCAGTGTGTGTGTGTGTGTGTGTGTGTGTGTGTGCGCGCGCGTGTACCTGGAAGCAGGAAGGACACATGGTAATGCTGACATCCGGCAGGAGAGAGCGGTAGTACTGCCATCTGAGTGGCTTGGGCCAACGCTTTATCAGGACATCTCTTCTGGACATGGACCTCAGCACCGTTCGACTCACCGTGACCGGAACAAACTCACTGCCCCCCTGCTGTAACACACACGTGCACATACACGCACCAGCTGAACACCCAGCCAATCAACATGAATGTGCAGTGTAGCTCCGATACTGACATGATATCAAATGCAAATTTCTATCAAAGATGTGTGTTCACCTGATGTAATACTTTCTCAGCTCTCTCTCTCGCTCTCTTTGTCTATTTTAGCTTCCTCTTTTTTTTCTCACCTCAAAACTCAGTTTGGCAGTAAAGGGATCTTCTTCAGAGCCTTCCACATCATCATCGAGCTTTAGTGACTGAGATTCTGAACATGAACACACACACACACACACACATACACACACACACAGCTTTATTCTTTGCCATCTGTTTCTTTTTTCCCCCGATGCTTTGACAGTCAAATTCTCACACTGTCCAACAACTGATCTGCTTCACACTCTTCATATTCCCCCTCACTTTCTTTAAGATGCATTCTTTTAAGGCAATTAACACAATAACACTATATCGATTTTTTGCTCATCTTTGTCTCACTTAAGGGTAGGAGGTTCTTGCATCTCTTGCTTCTGAAGTGCCTTCTTCACTAGTCATCAAAATGAATACTAAAAAAGCTTCCACTGTTTATTTTGGGAACTTCTGTAAAATTATGTAGAACACAACATCCAGTGTAGTGTCCTGGGTAGGGCATCAATACACAGTGTACTGTCCTGGGTAGGGTGTCAATACACAGTTTAGTGTCCTGGGTAGGGTGTCAATACACAGTGCTGACTGTTGCATTGTAAATTGTAAAATGATACCAGCACTGTTCATCTCCTTCCAGCGGGGTGTCTTCCGGTCTATTCGAGGTACTTCCAGGTCAATCAGAGACACTGCCTCCTCATCAGTGATCCCTTCCTCTAGATAGAACTCAACCAAAGGAAGGACCTCTAAACACACACAGACAGTATTTAATGGATAAACGAGGTCTTTCATCTTTTACATGAAAACCCCACCTGAATGTTTCAGCCTGCTGTGATGGACAGATGTGCTGCCACTCACTGTACAAGGAGGCAGACTATATGAAAGGCTGCCACTCACTGTACAAGGAGGCAGACTATATGAAAGGCTGCCACTCACCGTATGATGAGGCGGAGTATATGAAAGGTTGTCTACAGTTGACACAGGCATTCCCCTGGTTGCTCAACAGAGGGTTGTGGGTGGAACAGCGGTAACACATTGGTATCAAATCCTAAACAACAAACAGATGAAAGTAGCAAAAATAATCTTGAAACACACACACAATCAGCGCAAAGACAGAGACACACATGGCAGACATTACTACAACACTGAGGTAAATTACATACGGAACAGATGCTACAGCACAGAGTTACATTACAGGTGTAAAAACACACACCTCGCTGTCGTGGTAAGGTTTGGAGCGAACAGTGAGGCAGCTGAGCTCCATGCTCTCCTGGAAGCGGGCAGGGATTCGCAGACCCCGGAGCTTCTCGAAGGCGTGCCGTGCCACCTTGTACGCGCCCAGGGCCTTGCCCTGCTTGGCCAGAGCATACAGAGTGTACCTGACCTGCCGGTCAAGGGTCGAACCACAGACAGCAGTGCCTCACTACCTGCCAAACCATCGCTCATGACAACTTGCCCACCTGCGAGGCCCCTGCAGTGATTACTAATGTGATTGTGCATGAAGTCCACAATGCTGAAGATGAAGATAATGAGGAAAGTGTAGCAGGGGTCAGTGAGCTTCAGTGGCATCAGTTTTATTTACGTCAGCCCCCCGCTGCTCTGGCATCTAATCACACACACACACACACACACACATTCACTGGGCATGTTATTAAAAGCACCTGTACACCCACTCGCTCATGTAATTTTCCAGCCAGCCACATGTGTGACAGCAGTGCATAAAAAAAGAGTTAATCTTCACATCAAACATCTGAATGCAGGGGAAAACGTGATTCAAATTATTTTATGCATGGTAAGACCTGCTGGTTTAAGTATTGTCATCCAAGGACCAGAATCTAAGAATCTAATCTAATCTAATCTGATGGATTTATGATATGAATCCAGTAGAGCACTAGGATGCAGTAGCGAGATCACCAGCATGAAAGCAGCTGATGAATCTGCAGTAATTCCGTGATGCAGTTATGTCAACATGGGTGAGAACCTCCAAGGCATGTTTCCAACACTTTGTGGCTATCAGGCCATGAAGAACTGCTGCTGTCCTGGGAATAAATGGGAGTCCTACCCAGCATTAGCATGGTGTCCCTAATAAAGAGGCCAGTGAACGTCTCCAGATTCACATTCATGACTGATGTAGTCTTTGAACCATCAATCATGGAATCATTGCAAGCTGTATTTGTCACTATTGCCTCATATATAAATGACTCTTGTGGCCCCTTACTGAGCAAACAGCCAATCAAGGGTGAGGAGACAAATCCAGTTTTGTAGCACATAAAAAAAAAAAACCCAAAACAACACACAGCTCAACAGCAATGTGGCTATTGACTATCATTTATCTCTCTCAGTTGTTTTCCTCTCTTGCTTCTCCGCTCTTTTCAAATCATTACTCAATCCATTCCGTCATACACTTTGTCTCCACCACCTTCATGTATTCAATCATCCTCTTCCCTCCGTCACTTCCTTCACTTCTGCCCTCTTTTTCTCATCTTCTTTCTGCCCTCTTTTCTCTAGTTTGTTAGTCTCCCAACACCCCCTGTTCACAATTCGCGTCACATTTGGTTATAGAGTACACAGCGGGTGTTCTTTTTAAAGCAATGGTCCCACAATTCCTCTAAATTGTCCTATCCCAATTAGTTCCCAGGACAGTGTGAGAACACTTCTGGAGGAAGTGGATTAGGCCAAGATGCTGCCTAAATCTTGGCCTGGTTCACGCATATTACAACATGGTAAGTCAGAAAAAACAGATCTACATGTTGCAGCTCCAGTTTGGTCCAAATCAAGACACACAGAATTTGGGTAAGACCACAGTGGAATGTAACAGTATATATAATATACTGTTAATATATATTAATGTAACAGTATAAATATTAATGTACACTTTCTTTCTTGTGCTCCTTTGTTTTGGGGATATTTTTTGCCATCACTCAACATTGAGCTGCCTTTCTTCATGTCTGCCACCTCTGTGCAGATTTTATATCTGCATTAATCATTTTTGAACCTTTTTATCTTACACACTCCAATGTGAAAATAGGTAGCAGCTGCCATAAAGTCATCGCCTCATCATCATCGTGAACATCTGGTATCTTCCAGGAGGAAGAGGCTGGAAGAACACGGGTGATGCGTGTGATTGTGAGAGAAAAGGGGAAATGGTGTCTGAGCCAAAGACAAAGTCAGCTTACATTAGAGGCCCAAATGAAGAAATTGTCACAGTTTGGTAAATCTAAATTCATCTTTTACCTTTACACCTTCACGTTTGCTGCCATTCTCTCAAAACCCTGTCTCAATCTCTCACTTTCCGGCTCACTCACTCTCTAACCTGAACGGAGTGTTTCCTCACCTACATCCCTTCATTTGACTTCTTAATTCTAAAAACTGAGGTGAGAAGAGTTAATATGCACTCAGTTCACGACCAAAATCCCACTAGGTCTCAACTCCAACACCAGCACACAGGCTGCGTTCTGACTGTGTGAATACTTGATTCAAGTAAACACTCATTAAAAAAAGGTCACCAGATGAACAAGAGGGTTCCAGAGAGACCCTCCAGACGTTGAAGGTTTATGGTGCTCAGCGTGTGTGTGTGTGTGTGTGTGTGTGTGTGTGTAATGTCATGAAGGATACACTTTGGAGATGCCCAACGGAATGTCTTTGGTTAAGTTGTGGAAAAGAAATCTTGATAGGTTGAAGAGGGTCTCGGGCATGTTTGAACTGAAGGGCTCAACCTGAAAAGAGTGAGAGATGCCAGAGAGACAGAAGGTTCACTAGAGGGATCAGTCCATGCTTTTCAAACAACACAACTATCACCTACACCCTCCTCCTAATGGACCATTTGCATTCACTAAAACATTTATTATTTCACACTGTGATGTAAGAATAAGGTATTCATTTGAATACAAGAACATTTAAGCACAAGTGTACATCATATGTGAAAACTGCACACAAAAAAATATTTACAAACAGGTATCAGTCCATTCATATCCTTCAAATGATTCATTCTCACATAGTCTCAGCACTTCTGCCTAGACATGCATAACTCAAGCCTTACAATTATTGCTCTTTGGGGTTACTAATTTAAGAAAAATAGAAAAGCTAACTCCACCGACTTTGAGTGGATTTCTTTGCTTTTGGGGGGAGAATATAACTAAGCTAAGTGGTAAGCTCTTTACTGTGACATTAATGGATGAGAGGGGTTTGTCTGTTTTGCAACACTGCAATGAACACTCATTACAAAATGCTTGTCTGAGACACCCAGCTTCTGAATTTTCTGCCTCAATTTAATCTTCCTTTTAAAATTTGGAAAGAAACTGAGGTGAAGGATAGACTTAACCCTGAAGCAACCTTTGTGTAACCTGCCTCTTCATTGACCTGCATGCAACCAGCTCTCAAAGAAACTATAACAAATACTGCAAAACAGGTAATGGCTAGAATCTGCTGAGACTATGGAAGCTCCTGAAACTTTCCAGATTACACAAAACATAACACACAAAACCAACCAAAAATTACACCTACTTGAGTTTGAGAAACAAATGTAATGACTGAAGTAATTTAATAATTTCAATACATACGTACAACTGAATACAAACATGAATAACCAACGTTGTGAAGAATCGTTCCTGCTTCAACACGTTTCTTCCTGATCTATCTCAAGGTACTCAAAAGCTGTTCTGTTTACACACTAAGTAGTGGTTCTGAAAAACATGAGTGAACCGAATGGGCTCGTGATCCAGCCAGAACAGAGGCCAGACAGACACACCGCATACATCTGATCTTATAAGCACCATCACGAAGACTGTAAACGATCACTAAGGCCAAAGAAGTGGATGAAGCACATGGCCTCAAAAGCTCCCAAGCTCAAGTTCTATGACAAAAATCACTGTAGCTGCAAACGTGGACGTGAACTCCAACCTTCACTGGACTATAAATAGTTCCACCAAAATTAACATGTCATCGTCAAAATAAATCACTTTCACCTTAAATTATCCCGTGTTTAGAACACAAGAAGCAGTCTCCAAACTGTACATTTAAACTGGATTTTTTCCCCTTTAAATAAAATGTTTTTTGACATGGAATTATCTTGATTAAAAGCAGAGATGGGATGGAGTGCTAAGGAAACAGTAACCAATTGTCTTTCTGGAGAAGCGATTACCCTGGTGTTGTCTTTCTGGAGAAGCGATGGCCCTGGTGTTGGCTTGGAAAGTGAACAGCAGTCTGTGTTAACTCGCACGTGTTGCAATTGCACTGGGCCAAATCCATGCTGCTACCAAATTTCAGCCAAGTTGAAGATGTGGAAATCAAGGCCGTGGTTTTTGTTATTTTAGAAAGGGCACCAGCAACTGTTAGATTATGCCTGACGCCCAATTATCACAATAAAATAGAATAATAATTAAAGCAGGCTGTGAATTAATATTTATTATGCATATTTGCCTTACCATGTAGCGATGTATGGAGTGGTATACATGATAGAGTTCAGCTAAGTGCTGAAAACTGTGAAACTTCTTCAACATCTCCTCCTTCTTTTCCTCATTATCTATGAATAAAACAGACACAATGCAACGTTTATTTTATGGAGATATGCAAGCACTCAGAAAGCTAACAAACCTAGGCAAAGACAAAAACCCACTCAGATGAAACATGTCAATTTAATCAAATTTAGCACACACCTCGTGCTATGTCTAGACACTGCATGGAGAGCATCCAGTAATAGTACGATGCATCACTGAATCTGCTCTCCACGACGGCGTTGTGCGTGAGCTGTTCCAGAACCTTAACGGCCTCTCCCTGCTGCCCGGCCTTGTGGAATGCTGTGAAATAATGAAGAACAGGAACGAAAATCACTGGAAGTCTGAAGGACGTTCATGGACACATGAGATGAAGACAAGCCTCTACTAAGGGCATCTGAAGATTGAGGAGAAAACCAAACTGAAAGAAGTTCATCTGTAAAACATGGTGGGAAAACACCTGTAAAACAGGGCTAATTCTGATGAAGATGAAAGTGGCACAGTCACTGCAAAGGTGTGGTGAAACAGCTGATCTGTTTCACTGGATACTTTACAACAAAACAAACAACACAGCCAAAGGGAAAGAGTTCAGTGAGGGAAAGAGCAAACAGACACCAACTGAAAAATAAAACCAGACACTGAGATTCAGTCTTTACACCTGATAAAGTCATAAGCCCATCAACACAACCCACACCTGTGCCACTGTCTGACCAAAATCCTTAATAATTGAAGATGATGTTTATGAGTTGCTTTATTAACAGCACAGAACCCATCATTATGAAAATTATGAAATGCAGCATTAGAAAATACACCTAAATCAGCATTAGATAATTCAGGATAAAACACATTTTTATATGTTCACCATATCACCTCTCCATTTTTCACCTACTTATTCAAATTCAGCTTGGGCCTCAGATGATAAACAACTGTGACATTCAAACTGCTTGGCTTAAGCCTTGAGCTGAGAAACTGCATCCAAGGGATTTAAAGCACATTTTAAGAGCCCAAGTCAGATGATCATTACATTTAGCGCTTCAAGCTGAGAAGCCTTGTTCAGTTTAGCCTCTGTCATCAATTAAGTCTTTGAGCATGATATTGTCCATCAGTCACACTGATCTAGGACTTAATCGCTTGCACAACTCTATGTTCAAACTCTATCTTCAACCAAAAAACCCTTCCCCAAGTTTGGCAGTATGTAAACCCCTCGTTTCCGCTCCACTCTTCCAGCTGCCAGCTATCACGGTACGGAGAAACAGGCCAGAGCCCCTGTATCTCACCCGCACGCCAAAGGCAATTTTGCCCTAATGTACACAAGTCTTACGAGTCTCCCCTCCTGCAACCCAATCTCTGTCGTAACTCACTTCAGACAGACGACGAGAGAGCGAGAGAGCGGGGGAGAATGAGAGGCCATTAGTGAACGTCAAAACAGCGTCATTCTTCGAAACCGGAGCAGGATTTAGCATCGAGACCCCCACCAGGCCGCTATCTCAGCCTAATCGAACGCAGCTTTGCACCGGCGCGACCCCTGCCGTGACCTCAGGCAGCGAGCTTCTTTGGGGGGGTCGGGGCACGATTAGCGGTGGCCATTTTGGGTCGAGGTGCCCGACTGGTCAATTTATCAGAGGGGCTCCAACGCGGCTGGTGAGTAGTTCAGCCGCAGCGATTTAGAAAAGTGTCCGCGATAAACGCGCCGGTGGTCTACTGTGCCCTGCGTGGTCGCGGACGCCCGCTCAGAGCATGGGGATAAATTCCTTAGTTGCTGAAATGGGTGTCTGTGCATGTGAGTGTTCGTGTGCTGTGGAGTCCTGAGGCGTCCATGCGTCACTGCACGTTAAGCATCTTCTGTTGCCAATTATAATCAGCAGAAACACAATAGTGGATTCTGGCCAGTAAGACAATCAGTGGCTCACGGAACAATACCCACGTCTCACACTCCCCGACAATACGGCAGACGTGGAGTTAGACGCTTCTGCGCACTCTGATTGGAATGTGGACACGTAATTATAATCCGGCGCTCTCGCAGGGGAGATTAAGCGGACGGCCTGCTGCCTTCAGGCTCTCTCTCGGCTCACCTTTCTGGGCCTCCTCGAAGCGGTCGTTCTCAGCCAGCCACCGCGCGTACGGCACATAGACGTCGTCCTTGTACTGTGGATGCTTCTCCACCAGACTGAATGCCTGTGGACAACAGCCAAACAACTTCTCATACTTCATGTTCACTAATAGCTGGTAGATTTTTATTAACCAATTAGAAACCGGTTTCTTGACTGCACATTTCTATGCCGTTTCCATAAATCCGACACAGACTCTTCCATCTAGAACATGCTTAGAATTTTTGCACAGAATCAAGAGACTTAAACATTCTGTTGGTCAGTATATTCTTGAGTGCCTACATAATGCTGATGTTTTTCAATGCACAAAGTTTCAAAGAGTCTCTTTCATTAAGTACTGTTGCTAAATACTGGCTCTATTCTGGGCACCTTTTCATGCTTAAAATGTAAAGCTCTCCATGCTGTATTCTGCCAAAGCAAAAGGAGACATTCTAGCTCGATGCAAGAAAACACATTTGGAAATGACTCATTTATTGGTGTAAATGGCACACAGGCAAACACACACACACAGACACAGAGACGCACAGTTTCACACCTCGTCCCAGTGCTTGGCCTCCACATGGAGCTGCACCAGGGCTTTTAGGTCACCCATCTTGGAGTAGGTTTCAGCCGCGTAACCATGGTGATTCAGCTTCTTGAAAAATTCGGCACACCTGGCCAATGGCTCCCGCTCTGCTTTATCAAGCTTACGTGCCAAATCTATCAACCTGCAAAAGAAGAGAGGGAAATCGGGAAAGGGAGAGGGAGATCGAGAGAAAGACAGACAGAGGGGGGGGGGGCAGAGAGAGAGAGAGAGAAAGAGAAAGAGAGGTTTGTTTTCCATTGAAGGTACATTTTTGCTTATCTAATATAAAGACTGTAATAGCAGAGAAGCTCAAACAATACAGGTTCATTATGTCTGTTTTTCATGACATATATAGCCAACGATCCATGAAATTAGTTTCATTTTATTGTTTTCTTCTGTTCTTGCTTGTGTTTTAATTATATGTTGCAGTCTACATTGTTATTATCTGGTACATACAGTCTTTAGTATTCTGCGCTGCTATAGGGTCAAGAGGAAAGACCTGGAAACAGGATGAAAGAAAACCTGGAGAAAGGAGGAGGGGAGGGGAGCGAAAGGAGAGAAACAGTGCTTTGACTGTCACTGTCCACATGTTGATTTCAGTTGTCCGGGCACTTCTGGCAGTTTATTTGGAGGCGCTCAACTCACACACAGAGGGACATGATGTGCACTCCAGAACCAGATCCAAGAGCACTTCACGCAACGTTTATGTTTATAACAGTGGATAATGGGCAGGAATAAGAAACACTCAGACTCTCCCACGCTTTCTCTTTCTCTCTCTCTCTTTCTCTTGCTCTCTTTCATACAAGCACACAAACTCCTGTAATTCAGACAAATACGTCATTTTTAAGGGGAACTAGATCAGTTCTTCTGCAAACAGGACAAGAATGGTTTCCCATGTGCCCATATGTGTCAAATGTCCTTATAAAAGTAGTACAATCTCAGGCCATCATTATACTGAAGACCATCTGCTACAGCAGGTCCATAAATGTATCAATATTTTAGGTATTACATGCATAAGTACACTCTTAATCAGTGTGTGTGTGTGTGTGTGTGTGTGTGTGTGTGTGTCTGGAGCTCACATGTCAATCCAGCCATGCTCGCCAATGATCTCAATGGCTTTCATATTTTCTCCAGCAGTCAGGTACATTTCAGCAGCTGTGCGGGGCTCTTTAGTGTTCTTAGCCCAGTCTGCCTGCTTCTTCATCAACAGCTTCGTGTCTTTAGGGTCTCCCGAGGCCAGAAAGTCCTGTTACACAACACACACACACACACACACACACACACACACACACACACACACACACACACACACACACACACACACACA
>JAOXYF010000016.1:4759506-4775585 GCA_028565775.1 Sternarchorhynchus goeldii
CCCCCCCCCCCCCCCCCCCCCCCCCCCCCCCCCCCCCCCCCCCCCCCCCCGCTTGTGGCTCATAGTTCAGTATGATATAGTGTCTGGAACTTGTCTTCCCACAACGTCTTCGCATCTAAACCCGTTTAGCTGCCTAGGCATCGTCTCGCCAACATCAGCCCCAATTATTTCTTTCTAAATGGTCCTTATTGTGTCGGCCATGGAGATCCGGTTCTGCAAGTCACATCAACCTTTTGAACCTTTCACATCATGTATGTTGGTGAGCAAGCACACATGCATGCAGTTCATCTGTTTCCTCTCACAGTGAACCATGGGCCACTGACAAAACGGGCCTTCGCTCGTTCTCCCTGAAATACCTCCTCAGACAAAAGCACTTTTTTTATGTGCCACTATTAATAGCAGCGTAATGCAAACAGTGTGTGTGGAGAGAGAAAGAAAGGAAGAGAGAGAGAAAGAAAGAAAACGAGAGAGTGAGAATGCAGAGCAGGGCAAGCTCCCCTTCAGGCTAATGTTTTATGACAGTGAAACAAGCAGCCAGCACCAATCTGCCCTTAATTACTACACTTCCCATGAGTACCTGGGGGGAATGGTGGCTTACATGTTGCAATTAGAAAGCTACAGGAGTTCTGGGGGGGGGGGGGGTGTGCTTTCTGTAGTACTTGACAGGGCAAGTGCCACAGGGGAGGTGGAGATCTGGGCCACCATTACAAACAACATTTGAAATCTAACTCTAAATAGCTTGCGTTCTGATTGCCTTGCTGGTATAAAAGCAGGAAGAAACTGATGGTATACAGATCCAACAAAACACCAGTTGTTCTGTGTTAGCCTGGGGATTTGAACCCATAACCTCCTGGTCGTAGGTCAAGACTGTAATCAGTACTGAGTGGTATGGTACTTATTATTTTAATTTGTTTTTCTCTGCAACTGAGTTACTGTATTTAAAAACACACATTACATCATATTACATCAAATAAGGATGGTAATTTCCATGCTGAACAACAAAATGTAAAACCAGTGACAAACCCCATAGCACCTAGCAAACAGCCATGGACATATGAGAGATTTAAGAGAAAAGGATGTGTACCTGCTTCCCACTGAGCTGGTAGAAGGACAGTCTTTGGCCCCAGTCAGCTACTGCCAAGATATCATGGTGCTCATCTCTACACAAACACACACACACACACACACACACACACACAAACTAGAATTATCTTTACAAACTACACTATAAGGCCAAAATTATGTGCATACAACTACAAATTATTAAGTTCAACAACAGCACAAGAACCATCCATCCAGAGCACGACCACTCACACAAATTAACAGTGTCATTCGTAACGGATATAGCAATAAACGGGTAAGCAGGACATGGATAAGTAAAGGCTGAATGATAAGTGTGAGATGACACACGTAACCCGATCAGACAAGAGGCTTCTGGGGGTAAGCTTGGCTTCTAGATGCTGTTACCCCTCCAAAATCTCAACGACAAGTCGTGACTGTGGGTGGAGGTGCGCGTCAAGTGAATGAGGACCGGCTGTCCAGTAGCACTGGCGACGGGTCACGAGACTCCAGTCGTCACCCATACAAGATTCAGCATAAACAACAAAACAACGTAGCTTGACGATGGGTTTTCAGGAGGGGTACGGCATTACATTTAGATTAAGTTTATATAAAGAGTAAAGAGTAAAACATATTTTATTCTATAAATAAAATTTTAATTTCTTTGTTCCCTCCAAAACGTTTCGAGTCATTCCGTACAATGCAATGAAAACATTCTTCTTTATTTTCCATACATTCTGATTTAGTTGTTCCTCCACTGTTTCGTCAGTCAGCTCATTGGTTTTGAACAAGGGAAGATACCTCCTCGAACCACTTACAACATGTTACCATTGCTAAACACTGACCACTGGATTGGTGAGGCTAGTTCTCACAATTCATAAAGTGATTTATGATTCCCATGAGAGATAACTGCCCTACTCTAATGCAGCAAATACGTTATGTCATCACACCTCTACCTGGGGACATGCATGTTGCAGGATTTTTCTAATTCAGCTATTTGTTTAAGCTTCCTAACAAATAACATAAAATGTTAACAAAGAAGCAAATTACTGCAATTAAAAAGAAATTCAAATGAATACATAACTGCACATATATATATATCAAATACCCTAATGTGGACCAGGCTGACTTAGCCGCATAGACAATCCATGAAAAATGATAGTTAGAGGGCTCCCCCTAGAGTAAAATATTCACTACTACCACCTCTGTCCCAACCTAGTTTACTTTGGGATAAATGCTTTAACAAGACTAGCGCCCTAAGGCTAAATAAAATGTTAGCTCTTAATAAACCTTTTTTTCATTATTACCATTTTTGAGTGACGTGATTTATCAATCATTTCTGTCCAAACTGCAGCCTTACTTGGACGGGTTCCAGGCAATAGACCAGATGGGGGAGGATGAGCCGCCCGGCCGCTCAATCTTCACCTTCTCTTCTCCGTTCTTGTTCCTGATGCTCACCACCCCGTTCATCATGCCCAGAGCCAGGTACTGGCCATCGTTCGTCCAGCTGAAGCCAAGAACAAACAAACAGCAGTCAGAACTCCTTGATATGTGTTTATCCGACTGACGAGATGTAAGGTTGCCCACAGAAACCAAATGTGACATGAAGCCCTTTATGTTTATGCTTCGGTTGCCAGTACTCACCCACAACATGTGATCTTGCTGCTGACTTTGTGTTTCGATACAGATTTCTGTTCAGGGGACCAAAGACCTAGAACCCGAACACAAACACACACTGTCAGTAAGTGATGAGGCTTATGATGAGGCTTATAAGAGCCATATGACAACATATATAGGATATATGACACAACAGAACACACGATCACACTCACCAAAGTCTCCCGAGGAGCAGGATGCGAGCTGGTGTGTGACAGGGTTGTATGCTACACACTGGATAGAGTCGTTGTGGCTGTGAGAAACGTAAGAAAACCGAGTACTGGCTGAGGTGGAATCCACACAAAGGTACTATGTGCTACTAACGACTGACATTAAAACAGTTAGCATGTCACTTTACTGTCCCACATTAGCAATTTCTTTCACCATGATCATCCCATAAAGTGGTTTTAAAAGCCCTCACGTGTATTTGAGAATGCCCTCAAGTTTAGAGGTCCAGATGATAATGCTTTTGTCTGCAGAGCCTGATGCAAAACGTTTTCCTGAAAGTCAAACAACATGGTAACAAGGATAAAATGAAGAAATCACCATAGCTACATGTTGGCCATTCTAGAAAAATCACCCAACAAAACACTTACCATCTTTAGCATACGCCACACAGTACACTGTGTCTTTGTGTCCTTTCAGTGGTTGTACAAGTGTTCCATCAGCTGTGTCATAAACCTGTGGCAGACACAGTGACTTTTAAAAGGTTTCAACCATCTAGAAAACTCCCATTGTACCATTTAAGCATGACTGATATGTATGGTGTATCAACAATTTATGCTGCAACGTTTGCAACGTTACTTATGTTAATTATACATTTAAGATTGTGCCTTTTCACAAAACAAGCATCACGTACCAGAACTCTGTTACCAGCTGCTACTATGAGCTGAGTGCCGTCTGGTTTGAAGGCCACGTCGTAAATGCTGCCACACAAGTAATGTCAGACGGTTCGAATAACTAATGTCATTATCATCGTATCTTATCACATAGCTATACAGCATGCTGACAACCTAATGTCAGAACCTACTACATATACACACTACCTTTAAATAGTCTGGGACGTGAAGCCTAGCCTCCTTGCCATAAACAGTTTTGCTCAGTGCACTGGTAGTTTTGTTTAGTGCACTGGCACTACAGGAAATTAAAGTATTACAGTTAGCTTGCTGTTGGAAATAATTAGGTCTACCCTGCCAATTAGCCCGCCTGTTTACCTGCCTTCCCTAGTTACTTAATATTTACACCCCAAGCAATGCAAACTGATTTTGCTGGCTAGCTAACTAGCTAGCTAGCATAGCTGCAATGACATTTGTAGGTGGCAAAGTTTTATTCGGAATTGTGATAGGTACGAAATCTTAAAGTAAGACGAGAAAGGCAAAGAATTACAAGCAAAAATGACACGTTGCAAGCGTATAAACGAATAAATGGGTTAGCTAACATAAGTTAGCGGGTCAGCTAATTTCGATATACCTCAAGAGGTTTACATAGTAACCACCGTTGCTAACCACATCCATCGAGTGGAGGTTCGTACAAACCAAGCCTAGCCAACGTTGGACAGAGAAAATCATACCATTGTTCAACTTTGTCACGATCGTGTACTTTGTCTATCCATGTGGGAGCCGCTCGCATTGTTGTTTGTAAGTTTATATTTGTCTGTTAAAATCTACACGTTCAGTTATGATATCAACAGGTCTTCCAAGCCATAAAAAACGGGCGATGCTGCAGACGCTAGGAACAAAATTTCCTAAAGGCTACTGGCATCAAAATAAAAGTCGTATCATGCAAAATGATCAAATCTAATTTTATTGCTTGAAAACTATCTCGAGCAAAAAAACAAAAACAAAACAACAACAGCAACAAAAACAAAAACAACAACAGCAACAACTATTCATCCTCTAGTGACAAACAAATTGACCATAACAACTTTATAAGAGAGTGGAGATTTTTCATGGATAAATTTGGGATTTTTTTAGGAATACGTTGCCAAATAAAATTTTTAAAAATGGCTACAATATTTTCCAGTGACTACATGTATTGCTACATGCAATATTTTAACATATATTGCTAACTATGTGTCAAGAGTATAGGTCTTATACAGTCCTGTTCCTTTCACATCTCTTTCACATCTAAATATTTTCCTCTGTGCAGTTCTAGCTCAAATTTTAATGTGTTTGTGGTAAGACATTTACTCGCATTTTTTTCTCTTTTTCTTTGTCTCTGTCTGACAAACACATAAACATGTATGTGCATATACACATACACACCCATACAAATATACTGTCTATATACACATACACACCATATCATGTATCATAGGTCCATATCATGTTTTTCCTTTATTGTCAGTGGCAAATATATATAGCGAATCGAAGTCTGGATCAGACAGCAGCATCGAGAGTTTAATTTCTGGGAGCCTGGCCAGAATCAAGGGAACTGCGGACAGTCAACAAACACACGCAACAATTAATATTATAAAAAAATGATTAACAATAAATACCTTGATCTAAAAATATGGAGATGTTTTACTTGAAGTGTTTTTTTGTTATTGATATGTCAGTAGTTTTCTCTTAAATCGATGGTTTGATCACATAAAGGAGCAAATTTCCACATATTATTGCATGAGCATTTTAAAGCGGTTTGCATTGTACGGTAGGTGGCACTAGGAAGGTTATGGTAGCAACTTAACGTAACAAGAAGAAGAATCACATGTTAGCCCAAATAAACAAACTTTGGCTAACCTCTTTCAAGATGAGGGATAACAGTCTAGAACTTCCTCGTAAATTAGTATTTGTTTAGCCAGCACCATTTCTATACTGTATGAAAATCCATACGTAAACAATATCGAATAAGAGTATGCACGAAATCTGAAACAGACATGTAATTTACGCGGGAATTAATGTCAAGTAAGTCCATAACAACAGCTCAGGTAGGTACCTAGATAGTTTATGTTCAGAAAAAAGTTCCCAAAAGTTCTTCTAATAAAGGATCCATTATGCTACACACTGGGCGTTGTAATTAATATATGAAACCACTGGATCTATTGAATGGAAGTTGAACTTGGTCTTGAACCTAGCTCAAATATAGGTGGAACATGCTTTGGCAAAATGAGATCTCTTATTAATATGGCACGATATATACTTAAAAAAAACAACATTGAACGCCGACTGTCTATATTTTATTCACCATATAAAAGCGAACTGCGAAATGATTGTTGACGAACGTCCCGACAAGAACGAGCAAATGTCTGGCACCGGAGAAAGCATCATCACGGAAGGGTTGGCGCCTGGTTGGACTATAGAGACGAAGCAACGGAAGCAAGGCAAGACAGCAGGCAAAACAGACACATATATCATTAGGTAGGTGTTAATATCTCATGACAGTCTTTTTCTGTGATCACATGTTTTCCTCAGATAATGCTTCATGTTTTAACAGTTCACTGCCAAAAATCCTACATTTTGTCATGTCATATAGTATTCATTTAACTTTAATGGTTCCAAAGTCAATCCCATTAATTTTTTTTCTAGAATAACAAGATCTTCATTCCTGGTATATATGTACATATTATACAGCTGGGGGATATAATGATATCTAATTATTTTCCTATATAATCATTGTCAGGGTGAAGTGAATAATATGAATATTTAATGTTCAACAGTATTTTTGTATTATGACTGTTGGTGTCTCTTGTAATACCTGGATCTTTTATTTATTAAAAAGTGTAAAATATGTTTGTTGCCTTAAAAGTCCTGAGGGAAAACGCTTCAGGTCCAGAGCAGCCCTGCAAAACTACCTGGTCTCTTTGGAAAGCACTGCATTGGACTCCTTCAGCTTCCCCACATCTGACAATGACCTCGGAGGCCCTCAGCAACGAGAGAGGCAAACGGGGAGGAGAAGGGCAAAGAAATGTCCCGAAGAAGAATCGGCCGTGGGAGTGACCACAGAGAGGCCGGTGGAGACGGAGGGTGGGGAGTGTGACGATGAAAGGGGGGAGAGTGGAGGAGGGGGTGGGGCAGAGAGGGAGAAGGCGGAGTCAACCAACAGGGAGGCGGTTCCGGCAGAGAAGGCGCAAGCCGTAGTGCCCGCTGTAAGAGTGCAGGCCGCATCAGACAACGAAGGAGAGAATGAAGGGAAGACGGAGGACGAAAAAGGAAGGGATCGAGTAAATGAAAGCAAGCCAAGTGATGTGGCCACAGGAGGGAGCTGTTCCCCTGTTAGAAATATACAAAGCGGTGCGTTCCACCTTAGCATTCTGCCTGTTTACTATATCATTACCTTACATATCATGATATACAGTCATACATCCATACGAAAAGTTCTTAACATTGATAGTCACCTAAAGTAATTTCCTTTAACTGAATCTTTATGGTCCATGCTGTTTATTTTTTTAGGAACCAGGTTATTAGCAGAGAGGCGCCGAACCAGTCCATATTTCAGTAGAAATAGTGATGGTAGGTGACGACAAACATCAGAATTTCAGACCTTTTTAAGTCCGTCACGGACGTTCTCTGAGAATCATTCAGTGGGTTAGCCCAAAACAAGTGCTGGAATGTTCCAAGGCCAAGATTCCTCCACTTTCTCTCTCCCCTCCCTCCTAGGTCTCAGTCCTCCAAAACGTAAAGCTCTCAGAAAGTGGACCCCCCCTCGCTCCCCTTTCAAGCTGGTGCAAGAAACCCTATTTCACAACCCCTGGAAGCTTCTAGTGGCCACCATCTTCCTAAACAAGACCAGTGGTACATACCAAGAACGTTTTCTAACCAGATACACATTATATTAGATTAACATTAAGTTTTAAATGATTAAATTATTTCAGTGATTAACATAGTCACTTGCAAAAGATAATACCATTGGCTCAGTGCAACATACTGAGCTTCTATGTGCCTGTACAGGGGTCACCATCTGCTGTGTTTTCCCATTCTAACACACTTAAACAACATCATGTACTGCGTCTGGTGTGTAAATGCTCCAGGAAGAACCACGTCAGCATGTTTGCCAATGCATCTGCGTTTGTTTAACGTGTGCCTCCTGTGCTGAGCTTGCGGATGTGGGTTTTGGTTGTGCAGGGAAGCTGGCGATACCCACACTTTGGCGGTTTTTCGAGCGCTACCCAACGGCCGAGGCGACTCGAGAGTGTGACTGGAAGTTGCTGGCTGACCTCCTGCAGCCTTTAGGGCTCCACGCTCTGCGTGCCAAAACGCTCGTCCGCTTCTCCGGTGAGCGCCCGGCACCTAACGTACACGCCCATCCAATCGGCCGACACGTCTGCTGATGAGTGCCGATGCGATTGGTTTACGTTTCTTCAGAAGTCTGTGAAGGTTGACGGGAAAGCTGGGTGGTATTTGTAAGAACGGATTTGGATTAGTGAAGAACAGTTTGAAAAGAAGAATGTTGTTTCTTTTGCTGCTGTAATCATATACTGGAACCACAGTATATTGTTAAAACTGCTGTTCTGTTTTGTGGTGTGTTGGCCTTTAGCAGTGAGACATGGTGTCTCTCACATACACCAATTCTTCCGCCCACATATAAAACATCAAGCCTTTGAAATTCTGTTCTCTGGAAGATATAGTGCCACTGATCTGCTTGGTTGAAATAAATACTATTGCAAGTAATTTTAGGGACTAAGTGAGCATTTTTTTGTAGTGCATGAAGTTTAATGATAATTTAATGAAAATATTCATGGATAATATAAAATCATGATTAGGATATCAAATAAAGATAGATTTGCACTCTTTGTCAAAGAAAAATATTCATCTGTTTAGACTTTTTTTTCATGCTCTCACATTCTGTAAGCTAACAAAGCATTTATCTGGAAAGCGTCTTCTAAATGCCTAAAATGTCAAATGTAAGTGTTCTACCCTCATTCAAACAGGAGTTGTTAGCAACCGACACCCTGGTTTTAATATATACACCACCCTTAATGGGATGTTAGAGCAGAACTGTTCTAACCGTTATAGACCTCTTATACTGGTCCGTCTGTGGGTCCTTTCGTGTTTGTTTGGCAGACGAGTACCTCACTAAGTCATGGAGGTATCCCATCGAGTTGCACGGCATTGGCAAGTACGGCAATGACTCCTACCGTATATTCTGTGTGGAGGAGTGGAGAGAGGTGAGACCATGTCAATGTAGAGTCATATTTACAGTACACATAAACACAAGCCACACACAGGAAGAGCGGCGGACCTGGTTTGCACACTCTCTTCTGGTCTTTTTCAGGTGACACCAAGTGACCACAAGCTGAACAGCTATCACACTTGGCTTTGGGAGAATCAGGAGCAACTGGGGATTTGACCTCATCAGTACAGCTGGATAAGAGGTTCCTCTTTAAAAAATCACGTTTCAGCTCCAGTCAGCCTGCCTAAGCCGTCCTTTCTCATTCCTCATTGTGAATTGATTTAAAATATAATAATCATCACCCATTGTAGACATTCCTCTGCTCTAATGGTGATGACTAGGAACATTCTCTGACCTTTTGGATGATTCATTATGAAAGTGCACTGAGTGTTATTTATTGTAATCATTTCATAACCAAACTACCAAAACTTTCCTGAGGTGCATTGTGCCAGTGATACTGACTGAAATGACACAAATCTTGTTGAATTCTCCTTTAAATGAGTGTTTTGTTTATTTAAAACTTGACATTTGCTCGTCCCGGACGTCCTCTGGAAGACCGTAGGGGCAGTGCCATGTCCTGGATTTCTGATCCTTAACAAGGACTCAAAAGCACCCTGTTCATTACTGGCCCTTCAGCAATAAGCATATGAAAATGCTAGGAAATCACATTTTCAATTGTTTTGGTTTTAAATGTATAAATTGCTTATTGAAACTGTACAGGAAATGTCTCTAAACATGTTGGCAAAATAATAAAAGCATGTACATGACACCATGTGTCATATCCTCCCTAAGCTTTCATTCCTAGAGAAAATCTACCGTACAATTGTAAATGTATCTACTGTTGTATTACTGAGAGTATTTTCCATGTTATCATAACATTTACATACTGGTTCTTGTCAAAGTTAAAATCACTAACTGCCAGTGTTATCAGTCCCTGTCATGGAAACATTTACGACTGTCACACCTGTGTCAACTCACCATTCATCTTAAGTAAGGAAAGCCAGAACAAGATAAGGACATGCAGAGTCCATAGGGTCCCAGGGACAGACATCTACTGCACAATAGTTTTTTTTTCCGATTGTGTAAAATAAAACGCCCCATCATTAAATATTGATGTATTACGCTCTGCAATTCAGATGGCAATCCATTTGGAAGTTTTTACTGTGTATGTATTTCCTGTGTATGTGTGTGTTTTATACAGTGAATGTATATTGATTAAAAAAAAAGATTAAAAATACCAAAATCATTTAAATAGGCTTTATTTAAATAATATTTTCACTCCTTTGATAGAGCAAATAAATCACTAGAACCTATTCTTTTATGGTTGGCAATATTGTAAAACAAAGCTCTGAACGTAAGCAATCCCAGGAGGTAGAGGATGACACTGACTCCAGCTGTTGGCAAGTGTCTTTGCTCAATGCCCACCAACAAACCCTCAACACTGTTTGCCCTCTCTAGAAGATGGTCATTGTTGATGAGGTTTATTATCATCTAAAGACAATCATGCAGATCTTACCAGCGTCATACACGGGGACACACACAGCTTGGTAGGCGACTAAAACCTGATACTTGATCCTTACTTGTGTGAGTTTTAAGAAGGAGAAAGGAGAACTGTCCTTTGCATTTACTTGTAGAACAAGATAATCAATGGATGGAATCTAGGTCAGGCAAAGACGTTCTGGTAGAGAGAGCGTTTCGTACAACAGAGTTATAGTCTCATACAATTCAGGCTTTGACGTCTCAGTGATGCAGGATTTTGAGCATCACAACTAACAGAAAATACAAACACGAACTATTAGACAGTTTTAAAAAAAAATCATTAAAAGATGAGATGAAAAACAAATACATTATATATATTATATATATATATAAATAAACCAAAGTGCAATTCAAGATCACCTTAAATAAAGAGGTCGCTTCTCTATAATTAAAAAAGTACACCAAACTGTATATTGTTTGATTACTGATCTACTTCTTACTACTAAAAATAAAAATGAACAAAGACATAAATGTAACCACCCAATACATTCTGTGTATTCAACTTCCTTTGTTTTTGGAGCTCATCTGCTCTTTGGGGTCCATTCACACTCCAATCTTCCACAGTAGATTCCTGGGATAGAAGTGATACATTCCCCCCACTCTGCCCTGCCATTATATATCTAACCAATATGCTCCTTTCTGTTCCTCAGTATCCAAAAACTGTCTATGTGCCATTTTTTTTTGCTGGGTCTGAATAGAGAAAAGAATTTTAAAAAAAAAATTAAAAAAAATCTTTGATGGAATAGTGTGTGCATCATTAAAGAGCTTGTTTTGGATCTTTGTACATTAATGTAAAAATGGAGCAAGATTTAGCTTTATGCTATAGCAGGGTCCTTATAAGACAAATTAAAGTTAACATATATTAACATATTGTGTTACCCTTCAAGTTTCAGTGTGGTTTCTACATATATTTTCCATGATGCTTATCTGGTCCAAGTTCATTAAAAATTCTTTATGTAAAGTCTCTTATAGTGAGCAGCAGAGAAATTGTGGAAATACAGAAAATTAGCATAGTACAAACCATTAGCATAGTCCAAACTTTCACAACCAAGCCCTTGTCATAATTGCACTGCTAACAGTGTCACCCCCCCCCCCCTCCTCCAAAATCCCTGATTGGCTTGCATTCCCGTAGCCACTCCTTTCAACCTCCCAGTCCTTCCCACTTCAAGTTTATATTGCCTAATTGGCTTGCATTCTAGTTGCCCCACCCTCTCTGCCTCATTCCTGAGCATCTGATTTGTTAGCGTCCTTTAAGAATGCCATCCAGCATGCGGTCGCCTTTCTCTGAGAGCCAATAGCCTGCCATTGCAGCCACACCCCCGATAAAGATGGCGGTAAAGACCATGTCGCCTTTAGCGGCTAGTGTAGCCAGCGCACAGATCACCACTCCAAAAAACATTTGCTGAAGGACCAGCACCTCGTCATCAGTCATATCATCAAATAAACCTTTTTCTGGATCAGCTGCAGGGGAGGGGAGAGAGAGAGAGAAAGTACGTAGGCCACAGGTGAGTGAAGAAGTGTTACATTCATTTTTTATATATATATATTTAATAATATTATTTGATGGGGTATCATGAAACACGCTCCCGATGTTTTGTGGGAAGGGTTCTAGAGACTTGATTAAAAAGAGATTCAATTTATTGTATCTTATGTAAGATTTGGGTTGTACCATTTAAACTAAGACCTGTATAGATGGGATTATTTGGGTTGTACCATTTAAACTAAAGGCCTGTTTAGGTGGGGTTATTTGATCCTGCATGTTCTAGTCTGCACATCTTATGTCTTTTCTGTAGATCCCAGCTGGCCAGACATCAGGAAGCATCACTAACTGCACCAGTTCTAATGCTGGCTTTTTGAAATGCATGCAAAATGTCCCATCAACTTAAATCAAAGAGCAAGTATAGATCCGTTAGGCATGTGGGTGGGTGGGCGTGTTGTACTCACACAGCGGGAGGTTCTCCACGCAGATGCTGTCCCTCCGTATGAAGCCCTGTGCACACTCGCAGCGGAAGGAGCCCTCTTCATTAACGCACGCTTCGTTCAGGCCAGGACATGCTATCGCTCTCTCCTTGCATTCGTCCACATCTGGAGGGGACAGAGAGACAGAGACGGGCGACGTGGCATCCCTCAATCCTGAAGCATCTCTGCCAGTTACGACTGATCAGAGGCCTGCATCGGTTCCGGGCGTATAGAGTTTTGGTCCATGGAATGAAAGCCCATGGTCCAGGAGTGGGTAAACAATAACGCCCCCCTTCCTCAACGATCCTCACCCCCCCACCCAGACGCAGACAGGCCCTGATGGGAGGAGAGATGGGCAGCACTCACCGAGGCACTTGGCTCCGCTCAGCCTGTATCCTCGAGCACATTTCTTACAGCGAGCAGGGCCACTTCCCATGCATCCCACGCACGCCTGGTCACAGCCTGTATACAGGGAAGCGTTAGATAGCACACAAAAATGTGTACACACACACACCTGTTAGGTAGCACAAAAAAAAAAAACGTGTACAAGCACACCTGTTAGGTAGCATGCTCGCACATGTATGGGTGTGTGTGTGTTGGTGTGCATGTTAAGATTGCATGATCACAGACCCACCTTTTAGATTGCAGGTGGGTATGTGAGGCCCCCCCCCCCACCCCCTTCCCCCGGATTCAGGAACAGGACTGACCTCTGCACTCATATGAGCCATCAGTGTTAAAGCAGTAAGTGTTGGAGGGGCAGCGCGCCAGCTCAGTGCCACACTCATCTACATCTGTGATGCACAGAGGGACAGTTCCACACCACATCACTCATCTACATCTGTGATTATTTACAATTATTTACTGCAATTATTACAATGAATTATTCTTGAATTTTAGCACATTTTATTATCCATTATTTTTGTTATAATTTTACAAAAGCTCGAGTTTGTGTCATGCCTAATGCCTGGTTAACTGGTTAAAAAAATAGATAAATTTAATTAAAATTTTCATTTACAGCATAACCATTACCATAAACATAACATGGACACCAGAGTATCTCAGTTAAAACTTTTCATTCATATTCATAATAATTAATAGGATCCTTATTTGTTTTGCTATTGGAAAACCAACAGTCTTTAACAAATAATTTTTAAAGTGTATTTGTAGTGTGGAAAATAATGATTTTTAATCATGTCATCTATATATCTATATACATCTCTACATCTCTCAGGCCTAGCGCACCATCTTCATTTATTTATTTATGCATCGTCATGCCTGTGGTACATGACGATGCTGAACACTGTCTGCCTTTTAGTACTCAAAAGGTTGTTGTTGTTTTTTTTTAACACAAGCCTAGCAAATACATGAAAATTATAAAATGTAAACTACTGAATAAAAATGCACATGCTCTCATATATGACCTACCCTGAAGAACAAAGGAGGAAGAAAACCAAATGTAATAATTATAATGATAAAACCATGCGGTTTAAGTGGTTTTCTTTTAGATGATCTCTTTTGTTGACTTTGACATTATTTCCTGCTGTTTGATGTGCCATGTGACACATCAAACTAAGCTGACTGCAGTCTAAATGGGATTTGCTCGGTCTTGCAGCTGGTATCTGTGTTCTCCAGCTAAACCGCTTCATCACACAGGTGCCTGGGATATCTTAAACCTGGCTTACAATAATCACACGGTTTACCAAGAATTCAGCTGCTGGTTTATCTTGAAAGGATGCCTGAAAAGGATTTAAAAACGAGGGTTCTGCGCAATTTCTCTTCACTAGCAAGTTCAAGTATAAGGCGGTATTGAGTATCAAAATAAATGTTTTGTCCTTTTCTTTTTAAAGATTTTTTGCCAATGTATTTGTTCCTATAAACAGTAATAGTAATAAACCAACCAGTAAGGACTGATCAGACACATGTATAGATGTATAGTCATCGGTTTCTCCGGACAAGTCAGGTCATGCTTTCACCAGACAAGATGACAACTGCTGAACATCTAGTTGTGATAGACTTTTCATGTAAAAGGACTAACTCATAATTTAAGACATATGTAGCTTGAAGTTTTTGCAGTTTTTGTGAAGTCAGTCTCTCCAAATGCTCCATTTTCCCCAGCCATCAGATAGGAGACGATCCCTGTGGTACGCGCCGCGCGCTCTCTAATCTCCTGGGTTACTCTCCTTTCTGTGCAACAAGAAACCAGCAATATTTATTTTTTATTTACAGAGCTCCTTAATAAAAGCTTCGCGCTTCACTTGATCTGACACCACTTCTTACTTGAATACGTTTATGAGATCCGTGCTCAAGATTGTGTTTCTTCTTCCACAGGTTCTCAAAGTAAACACTGACTTTACAATGCTTTTAAATACTAAACTATAAATAAACTTTGTGACTTCCTGGAACACATTACAGCAAAAAACTGATGCTTGACACTCCCGTGGCTCCTGGCAGCTTTGAAGAACTCTTTAAATGACTTCAGTTTCATTTTAACTGTTTAACTTAACGCCCTTAGTTTGAGCTGTTCTTGTTTTTAGTGATCAAGTCCACCCATGCTTAAATGTTATTGTTGTTTTTGTTAAAACTTAATAATTACATAAACATTTATTATATTACTTGTTAATTATCATTTATAATATCATTTTCATCTCTATATTTCTTTATTTAATTGAAGATATTTCTTTTAATGCCTTTAATTTAATTTTTTTTTTATTAGTGCACTTAATTTGATCTATTTGATCCATCCAAGTTTTTCATTTGTCAATACTGTATGTTATAAAGAGTTTGATTCTTCAGTGCATCTCCCAGCTAGTAATGCAGGCTGACTGTTACACCCGTGTTACATTCATCCCAAATGTTACATGTTGCTTTTTTACAAATCATAATGCGTCTGCCACGTCACCATTCTGGCTCCTTGGCTTGGGGACCTCAGAAGCAACACTTCTTACACCGTAACTCAACCTCTGTACAAAATCCAGATGGTGACGTGTGAACGCACTGCTGCAGACATCCTAATGGATTTAAACAATCCTACAGCACCTTAATAAATAAAATCCCACCAAAAGACTCCCAACACAAAGCCGTTGCAACCGAGTCTCCACTGAGACATCAATCCTCCCCCCGTGTTTTGTCTTTAAGTGGGATTCGTTTAAGGTCACAGGTCCAACTCACCCACACACTTGTTGTCGTGAAGGCTCCACCCTGGCTTGCAGTCCAGACACTTGTAGTCTTGTGGCCCAGTGCACTTTTTACAGGAATGATAGCAGGCTGCAAACATGCACACACGCGCACACAGGTTTAACGGCGTATTAAGAACTCTATAGTCCTTGTTTAGGATTAAGGCCTTGTGAAATACTGAGAAAAAGGATTACGTGGCAAAGCGCGCAGGATGTGAGTGCTTCAGAGTGTGCAGACAGTGATTGGCTGGCTCCTGGTCACCTGAACAGGGGGGCTGCGTCTGATTGGAGCTCTTCTCCCGGTAGTATCCGTCAGCGCAGTTCTGGCAGAGCGGGCCCGAGTAGCCCGGGTCGCACACGCACTCTCCGTCTCCAAAGCGCGTGCCCTCCCCCTCGCAGCGGCCAAGGCCCCCGCACACACCTCCAGGGCCCGACGGACACTCTGGAAAAATGTAAGGACAGGGTGGGCTGGACAACCATCTGCTGACCATGTACATGGCTGCTCTATACATCTCTGCATCTGTAAACATGTATGCAAGCACATTACTGCAAGAATAGGCCTGAAACAACAACAACAACAACAAC
>JAOXYF010000016.1:4775685-4792956 GCA_028565775.1 Sternarchorhynchus goeldii
ACATCTCTGCATCTGTAAACATGTATGCAAGCACATTACTGCAAGAATAGGCCTGAAACAACAACAACAACAACAACAACAACTATTATTATTCTTCCAGATACAATTTTTGTGCTTGATAAAAGCACCGTGTCTAATGTATAAGCCATCGATGACTGGTGCCAATCGTGTTGGGGTTGTGCAGTCTGAAATGGCATACTTGCAGCATATGAGTACATGTACACATGTGCTTGTGTGTACTGTGTGCGCTCACATACGCACGTGTGCCCGTACGTACTGTGTTTGCTCACGTACGCATCCACTGCTTTTTACAAACTACTGCTCTGAAGACAAGGAACCAATGACCCCCCCCCAATGCCTTATTTCCTGTTCCACAAACCTCAAATTTCCTTCTCACTCAAAGAGGTTTTCTTAGTAGCACTTAACAAACAAGATTTGTTGGGTGCTATTTTTTTCTTTCTTAACCCACTCTGTCCATGCTCACTTAATGAAATATTCATGTAGAGTGTCAATACAGGGACTTGATGAGGAACTTCCTAGTTTCAGTGGAACAAGACCAAAATGTTAGTCTTCCTCAGAACACCGGAATCGTGGGCAGAGATCTGTTGATTTTGGAAAATTCCCTGTTGCCAAGTCAAACATTATTTTTTAAACGTACTTTTTTTGCACCATTACACAGCAAGTTATAATGTCACATCAAAGTCTCAGCTCTTATAGAAGGGGGAAAAACACACACAGAGTTTGAAGCCTGTCAATTTTCTTCAGATATTTTTATTATTATTATTATTAATAATAATAATAATAATAATAATAATTAATAATAATAATAATTAATAATAATAATAATAAATTTGACATAGTTTAACAGTGAACTTTTTAAACCCCAGATTCCGATCGCTGAAATCAGACCAGTCCGATTAAAGTCATTAGCGATTAGCTGCGTTTACCTGCACACTCTGATCCAAAGCGTCCGGGAGGGCAGCACAGTCGCAGCTCTTCGATGCATAACCATTCAAACAGGTCCGGCGCCTCTTGCTGCCTGTGAAAAGAAGCATCCGGAATTTTGCCATATTATCACCACCACAATGTGCACGCAGGCCTAAGATGCAGCATGCGAGACAGCAGTCTCACCTGTGGAACCACCAGGTCTCCACCTGGTCCTCTATCTGCTCCAGCAGCTTGTTGCATTCAAAATCCGATTTCTCACACGCCGTCTCCACGATTTCCAGTAGACGCGTCTCACTGCTCACCGATGGGGGGGGGGGGGTGATAGCAGGGAGAGTTTAACATGCATGAGGATTGAAAAGGGCTGCAAAGAAAAAAATTTTTGAGCGTTTCCCCCCAACTGAAGTTTTTGATGGAGGCACAAAGCCTAATGGAATTAACCACTGTTGCCAGGTCAGTTGGACACATTCGCCGTAGCCATTGAATGGTTTATGATTTTGGGCCTTTTCAGCTAGGGATCAGTAGATGGACTCGCTTCAGGCTTCACAGCTGTCAGCAAAACTTCACTTTACTGCCATTTGGTCTACAAGTTTGTTCTAGCAGAGGTCCATGACGGGCACATTTGGGTTACAAACAGTAAAACAGTGGGTATCCAGCTACAGCTACTGGATCTAATATCTAAACAAATTTCTTTCATGCATGGTGCCTTTTTACCTGGACTGATAAACCACTGTTTGTTTTTACAAAAACTTTCAAAGCCTGAAAACACAGAAAGGTTTTCACAATGGGGGAAAAAAAAAACAACACTAGCAATGGTGGATTTATCTTCAAGTACACAACTGTGCCATGTATCCACAGCAGTTAAGTTAACCCATAATCCTTTGTGTAGATTCACAAAAAGATGCATTCATCCACTGCTGATTCATCCCCAATACAGGGTTAGCCCAACTCTGTGTGAAATAACCTGTATTGATTTCCACACAATTTAAACTGCCTGTTAAACTCAGGAACAACATATCTAACAAATGTACGTTTGTCAATGTGCATTACATCCAGATGGCACAGCCATCCAGACATGACATCCAGATGGTATCTGGAGATACAGACCAGACATTTGAGTCATGACATGAAGGGACATGAACAACCCCCCAGGACACATTTATTCTTACAATTTTTTCATGTTCCTCCACTCCCCCCCAGCCAAAAAGAAAAAACAGGAACACTGCCTAAAAATGGTCATTACATAAACCTCTAAACCTTCATGGGTACATAAGTTCCTTGAGTTCACAAAATGCATGAACTGGCAAGTGACCAACATCAACCTAATCTGTTTTCCTTGTTTGGTTTTAACATATTTCTGTGTACTCATCTTGTACCGTGATGCAAGATGAAGTATAGTTGTTGAATTCTGTCAGTTCATGTATGTAAAACATGCATTTGTGTAGAAAGCTTTCGTGAATTATTCAGTAGAACATAGTTGTAAATTAAGATGTGACGTGCACAATTCTATCTTTTGGAGATGAAACTAATGTTAATGTGTTAGACGACAACGATTCAGTTCAGAGTAAACATGGTTCAACCTGGTCGTGTGTGTACTGAAAACCGTTAGGGAAAAGTTAAGAAATATGAATGACTTTTTCCTGTGGTTCTGTGATGTCTGAAAGTTGCACAAACCTACACAGAACAGCTTTAGCAAAAGCTCTCTGCTCCGCCTCATCCCAAGATATTTAATGTTGGAGTGTACTGGCTTCAGTTTTGAATTTTCATTATTCATCCCAAGATATTTAATGCTGGAGTGTACTGGCTTCAGTTTTGAATTTTCATTATTCAGTCACACATGGTTTGGCTTCCATTGTAAATGATTTCTGTTCTTTCCCAGAGAAATCAATTGGAAATTATTCTCGGTCGTTACTGACCATTAACTACAAATGCAGTAGATAAAGATTCTATCGAAGAGCACCAGAATATTCTTTTGAGGGAGGTGTTGAGGTTTTGCCCCTCACCTGCGTGCATATTTGGCCAACTTCTCTTCCTCCCAAGCTGTATTGCCACCACCAAAGTTTTTATTGGCTGTTCGTTCCAGGCCCTGGAACAAATCCATTATTCAGGCATGTTACAATCCTTACATTTATTTATGTTTTGCTCAGCAAAGCAACATATCTCTAAAATGCCCTACAAAACCCAAGGGCCAAAAACTTAAACTTACTATTTGGAAAAATAAAACAAATCTAGAAGTCACTTAAGTTATTAATAAACAACAGGCACAGAGCAGTGTGTGTTGCTCACACACACACACACACACACACACACACACACTCCATTTAGTTCATGTTAGATCAGAAGACATGGCCAGACAGCTCAGCCCTCAAGCATTCACACACGCACCTTGATAAAGTTCTCAGTGAGTTTGCGACAGGTCTGGCAGGGCGCGGTCTGCACAGTTACCATGGAGAGGACAGATGACAGTACCAGAGCAGGAAGCAGTGGCCATGAGCAGCACATGATGTACACAGCCTAGGAGGGAAGAGGAGCAATCCTCAACTAGCTAAATTCCAATGCATGAAGCCAAACGTTACAAGGGCCCGAGTTTTCACCAAAACACAGTCCTATGAAATGGCAGGAATTTTTGTTTTAGCTGTAACAATTCCTCTCCAATAGAATTCAACCTTTTATGAATAGATTAGCAAATTATTTTTATACAAGGACTGTTCCTTGTGTTTTAAAAGATATCACATAACTTGTCTAAATATGCACATATCAAATATTATATACCAAACCATCAGTTTATAATATATTTCACAGAGAGATTATGTGTCACTTATTTAGCTAGCTTGCATCCCTCTGCCCAAATTCCACTCCCTGCCTACGGAGAGATGATAAGTGATGCTGATGTTGGCCGTTTTATTCCAGATCTAACGGAGAAACATTAACTGTGCACGTGGTAGAGAAACCTTTCCAACAGCAGTAGCTAGAATGCGACAGGAGGAGACATTCTAGCTAATGGAGTCCGGACGTACCTTTTTAGCTAGTTAACGCTAGCTGTCTCCATCATGTGTAAACACCTAGACAGCTAGCTATAATATTGCTAGCTAAAGCACAGGCAGTTTACCTTGCACAGCATCTGCACTACACAATGTCTAATAATGAGAGCAACGTTAAATACTACGTTGGACATTGCAGAAATTTGTTTCCGTTTAGACCCCACCCCTCCATTCGAGCTTTCTATTCATCTTAAAGTGCGGTAATTGCAAATTCAATCTGAACACCGTAATTGACATTAAATGCATTACTAGCAACTTTGCTAGCTAGCGTTGTTGATTAGATGCAACCGAACGGCATCCTTATGATACATAGCTACTTACGTTGAGGTTTTCGTATGACCAGATAATTGTTTCGATTCTGTTCGTCTCAAAATATTTTATATTACGCGCAGCTCTGTTTTCCAGTGAAAATTGACCTTTGTGTCATAAAACCCGATTTGTTCGTAACAGCTAGCTAGCTAATGTTATCCTATCTGTATTTCTAGTTCATTCTGTGGGCTAAAGCGGTATCATAATAATTCCGCCCACCGGCATAAAGAACCAATCATTATAAAGAAAGATTAATAGTAACCAATCACACCCCGACGTGCACTCAAATATACAATGGGGCACTTTTAAAGCACCGGTCATAATTCATCGACTTGTTAAGGCTAACTAATATGTTACGTGCATAAAGAACTCCAACACTTACAAAACTTCATCAATGCCCCAAACACGTAATCTCACATTTATTTTAATGTAAATAGGACAATGAAAATAACATAAAAACAACATACAGAATGCCATTATTTACAAACTTTAACCAAAACAGACGCTACTGTTAGTTAATGCTACAACCCCTAAACACCATTTAACACACATTATAGAAACAGAAAACATACATTTAGATGGCCAACATTTCCTGTCTTGTTTTCTCCCATGAACAGACATATATATATAAATGTGTGTGTATTTATGTTCAGTAGTGTTTCTTGTAAATTCTTGTAAAAGTGTTTATAGGATTATCACTTTCTACAAATTTTTAGTCTATGCATTCAGTATATTCATTCCCCAAATCTATTCAGCATGAAATCTATGTGCAATTGGCACACAACTTCATGCTAAACCGTGTGTACATTTTTAAATATCTCTACTATACATGTGTGCATATATGTGTGTGTGTGTTATGCACTATGATAGTTGGGAGAAAAGAGAGAAAATATTGTAACATTACAGAAATCTGTAACCACAGAAGTTACAGATTTTTACTGTCCATATGGTCATGTTTTATTATGCAGAGAAGTGTTTGTGGTCATAAACAGCTTGAAAAAATCTATTTCAGCAGTACTAAGACTGTTCTTTCAACAGCCGTGAATCCTGATTAAGGGTAATTAAACTAAACTACAGATTTTATCTTCTTTAGAACTTCTTTTAGAAATTCTGCTGGCTTCTAATGAAAAACAACTTTACACAGGTTGCTAGTGTTTTTTTCAAAGATCTTTACTCAAATGGAGAGTTTGTGACATAGAAAGAGATTGGAATAGACGATTTGCACTGTTGTCTGAAATTCCACCCACTTCACAGAAAGAGGTAACTAAAGCTTAAACCCAGTTGGCAGTGTGGGTCTTGCTGGGTAGGTCAGGACTGGCTGGTGGGGAAGACAGGCCTGGCTGCAGTGGGATGCTCTCCCACACGTCCTCCGAGCCGAGGCCCACGCAGTCCTGAGAAAGCCCCGCCAGCCGGTATCCTGTGCCCCCGGTTAGCTCGCGCAGCCCACCAGCCAGTGTGCGAGATGCGGCCCTCAGCATCCCCGCTCTCACCCTCCGGTTCACCACCCTCTCGCCGGCCGCTCGGTGGGTGAGCTCCGTTAGGAAGCCCAAGCTCTGCGAGGGCAGGCTGAAGAGTGGCAGGCCACGGAAGAGTTCCGGTAGGGGCCCGCCTCCGCCTGGCGGCCCTGCCGGCCGGGCCTCAAACTGGGTTAGCATGAAGCGCTCGCCGGCGCGGCCCTGGAGGTAGTCAGCGAGAATGCAGCTGAGTGACGCGCTGAAGACGTCGGAGCAGGGCAGTCCCCTTGCCACATCCGCTTCCTTGGCCCCTCCACAGTCCTCCCTCGCCCCGTGCCCGCTGCGGCGGCCCCACTCCTCCACCCGCGCCCAGGCAGCCTGGTTGAGCACCAGCACCACCTTGCCTCCGTGCCGCTGCAC
Organism: Sternarchorhynchus goeldii; assembly: GCA_028565775.1. Lineage (NCBI taxonomy): Eukaryota > Metazoa > Chordata > Actinopteri > Gymnotiformes > Apteronotidae > Sternarchorhynchus > Sternarchorhynchus goeldii. The sequence continues at coordinate 4,781,855 of JAOXYF010000016.1, forward strand.
CCGGTCGAGGCGCGAGTGAAGCCAGGGCACAGGTCCCAGGGCACTGAGCTCTGAGCGGCTCCACATGTCCAGGGACACGCTGAAACCCAGGGAGGAGAGACTGGAGGCCAGTCCACACACCAGCTCTGCCAGGCCTCTGTCCACATCAGGAGGGTACAGCAGCACCACGTGACCACCTCCCACTGCTCCTGGACAGAGGAGGTATAATTCACCTTGAATAAGGAGTTATTAACTCACCGTGCATGAATAATGTTTAAGAAGGAACGTTTAGAGAACACTGTAATGATCAGAGAAAAAAAAAAGGAATTGCTGATATCACTCACTGCTGATATCATGCACCTTCAGCCATCTCAGTAACCAACCTGTTGAAAAATACACCTTTTATTGCTTTCTTCTGACCAATAATGAGCTTGTATAGATGTATCTGTATAGCAATGTGTATAGATGGATGTGGGTGTGCTTGCCTTTGAGTCTTTCCTGAATTGCATAGGCTCCCAAAACAGTCACACACATAAGCAACACACAAACCAGTAGAGGCAAGTTCCAGTGAGCTCTTGTTACTACAGAGATACAGTGTCAGAAAGAAAGAGAGAAAAAGAGAGCGCACATGATCAGAAAAGACTTTTCATCAAAACCTCTGATTACCGACAGATTTCCTGTTGTATTTCTCTACTGAAAGCACTGAAAGGTTGCCTAGTTAGTACCTTCAAAAGGACAGACTGGGACAAAATGTACATCCATTCCCTTCACCTTTATCTAGGCAAAAAAGAGACAGCGTGTATACATTAGGACAGAATCACATACACATACACACACACACAGTATCTAACCATTATTTACCTGCACACATATCAACGGGTGGCGTTCTACTCCAACCAACTCCCCTTGTAACTGCTGCAGTAAAGAGAACAGACCATGAGCAAAAAACTGCCCTGCTTCTGAAAACTTTATGATCCCTCTATTTGAGAAACATATTAGGAGGCAAATGCTCCATGCAGGTTTCTTCCTGGTGGCACCTAACTGTGGGGTGGTGGGCTTGGCTGAAAAGTGTGACTATACAGCACTTAGTGAATTAAAAGCGTTTGTATAATAGACATGAATTAACTGAAGATCAAAACCACACTGAGAATGGGATGATGTAATGATGTAACATCCTACCCAGCTTTGGTTGTAGATCTTCCATTTATGAAGCTGACGGTTATGAATATGAAGCATGGTGTTCCTTAAGTCTTTCACTACATGACAGCCTGTGTCAGTTACTGAAGTTTTCTTGCACAGGTACAGTTCAGCCTCCAGCCTGCAGGGGGCAGTGATGTTCCAGTTAAGAGCAGTGCGCTCAGGAGAGCCTGCTTTACCATTGGACGGAGCCTCCATCACAGACACTGACACATTAGAGACAGAGATAACTGAGACATAGAAAGAGAGAGAGAGAGACAGACAAACAGAGAATTATTCTTCAAATTGGCAAGGAACAGTCTTCTTAAAAATGAGATTATTCCCACAGTTTTTAAACTGCATCAAACCTGTGCTGTTGAAAAATGGGCAGAACTCCTTTCTAAGTCCATTTGAGGATCTGTTTAGGGTCCACCAAACCTGACCAATGAAAATACAAATGCATTCAATTATATGCTAAATTCAAGTTAATTCAAATCTTATGTGCAGATTAGACTGTTACTTATTATCTGAGCACTAAAAGTTGGATTGAAGCAGCTCTTTGAGGAGTACAACTAAAATAAACAAAATCTGTCCCGCCACAGTCCGTCCCAAAAACTTACATACTCCACAAACACCTTAACACAGTTACAACAACTTCACATTTACACACTACACCTTTACAGTTACAATCTCACAATTACGTACTCCATGGCATAACTATACACACAGTTACAATCTCACACTTGCACACTACACCTTCACAGTTACAACAACCTCACCATTGCACACTACACCTTTACAGTTACAACAACCTCACACTTGCACGCTACACCTTTACAGTTACAACCTCACAATTACGTGCTCCATGGAACAACTATACACACAGTTACAAGAACTGCACACTTACACACTACACAGAACATGTTTATACATAGATACAACAGTACTTACATACTCCAAATATTGGCTGCATTCATTTATTGTTCCTGAAGTACAACTCAACGACAAATGCTTTCTCCATTACTATTGTTTATACCTCATACTACAGCACATTTTCTCTAATATTTACACAGCAGTTTTCCAATCCTATTTTCATGTATGAAATAAAAGATATGGAAAGATTTAGAAAGTACCTGAAAACACAGACAGGGGGCGACAGAGCTCACTGGAATCAGCAGTGCATTCTCCTTCTTTTGTCCAGAGACAGCAAAACAAAGAGTTAAGGTTAACGCCTTGCATATACACAATCTGTGGCCACTTTATTAGCAACCCTTGCACTGTACATACACCGAATGGCAGTTTTTTTGGGGGGAAGTTAAGATTGCTAACTGGCTGTTAGCAACCAAAATATCCAGTGGATCTGTGGTAGACAACAACCACTGATGAATGGTTATGCATACATGTTGGTTTATAAACTTTTAAGACTTTTTGTAAGAGAATTTACAAGAGCATTTACATTATAAATATGTATTACGACAACCATCACCCTTTCATCAAAATCAGTTCCAAAAATTCTCCTAAAGGTTGACACAATGTGACACGGGATACCGGTACAGTGAGCCAGTGGACCCAATGCTGGCATCAGCAGCAGTGAACTGGCAGTCTGATCTCTACAGCTATAGAGCAGTTATAGAGTAAGTTTACCTAGAGAAGCGATCACTTTCTCTACAGGGCGGTGCTTTTTCACAACTTACCCATTCCAGTTTGAAACATTCCCCTTCCTTTTCCATCTTCTGGCATGCCTGTAGCTCACGGAATTTGCTACCGTCTTCAGATTCCAAGCGCAGTTCTGCCATTCCCGTTGTGTGGTTGATCACTGCAGACAAACTGGGTACTAGGAAACAAGACAGCCAATCACGAAAGAACTGCAAATGACTGCAAAAGCACCGCAAACAAAGCACAAAGATCATTATGTAGGAGACCAAGTGCATCACAACTCATGAAAGAAAAAAAACGTACGTAAAAACCAGAACAATGAAAACTTAAGTTGACAATATGTGCCAAATCAGACTGCCATTACCTACCATTACACAGTGCAATATCCTTAAACTGGGAACAAACTGCAACAGAAAAACATTTGATTTGTGTCAGTAATGTCTGTTTATAATTACAAGGGTGTGTAGTAGGGTGGATAAAGCAGGGCATTACCTGTGTCTATGGAAGGAATCGTAACATGCTGGGTGAAGTTGTGTTTGAGACTGGCTGAAGAGAGGACCATGATGGTACAGCCCAAATCAACGGCTCTCAGCACAACTACGAAAGACAAATGTACCTACAGGAATATGTTTATAAACACACACACACACACACAAAGATTATTTACTACCAAAAACCACATATTCCATGCAAATAAACTGAAACGTTCGCAAACAACAGTAAAACAGATCACAAAACAGTGTGGTTTAAAGGAAATGCTGATCATTGTTTTTAGACAAAATGTCTGTTTAACACTGGAAGTTGCTACACACAAGAAAAATATAGATTTTTGAAGACTGTACATGTATTAAGCAAGTTAGATAGCTGCATGTTTCCTCTCTGAGACTAAGGGGGAAAATAGGGTCCACTGACACACACAAGCTTTCAAAACCAAGTCAGCTTTCACAGTTAGAACACACACATAACTCACACGTGTTGTGATATCTTCTATTTAATGTGCTAAATGAATAGATGATACATTAGAAGTAGGTGGATAACGTGATTATTATTTTAAATTTTCCCATTCCTTCTAAGCCATCTTTCAAACACAATGTGTAAAATATATCACAACATATCAGCATATCACAATATATCACAACACTGGAATAGCTGGAGAAAAGCATATCGGGGTGAACTATTTTTTGGCGGGAAAACCAGAAACGGCGTCACATCACCTGCGTTGTGTATTCTTCTGAGGTGCGCGTCGTGAACGTGAGCTCTCGGCGACGAGAGATGTCCGGACTGTCGCAGCACACGCGTACGGCCCGCGCGCCCGGTGCCCACTGCTGCCCATCCCAGGCTTCATCTCCAGCCTCGCTGGGCAGACCGGAGGCCTCGTGAGAGCCTGAGTGAAAGACAAATCCGAACTTAAAAAAACCGTGTCAACTGCAGAACGCACGTTTGACCTATCTAAGTTATGCACATGTACGAACTCGCCCCGACTGAACTCGCGCTCAAGAATTGAAAAGAGAAACATCAAAGTAGTGTGTGAGTTACCTTCGGCTGTGATGTTCAACTCGATTCGTAGACACGGGAGCCAATGTTCGTTGCGCACGTGGCACAGCAGCGCGTGGACGGCAATGCCGCTCACGTACACGCTGTCATCATGATAAACGCAAGTATCGCCTACATCGAGGCAGTAAAACACAGTGAGCACTGATGGGAAGCACTGCTTTCGATCTACGATATATGTGTCCTAGGTTTTGATGTTGATAACACAGTTAGCTTATGTACGCAAATATTTAGAGCTGGATTGATACTGTTGTGCTGTCTTATCAATAAAAAAATAAAAACAAGCGCTAAATAACTGCTATTGTAAAACCACATTTGTGGAATTAGTTGTCATATATTCTTAGAACTGAACGTATATGTCTTACCTGGCTTTACCTTACAGTCAGTCAGCCCCTGTGAAGAAAGCAAGATGGAAAAGTAATTTTTCCCTGCACTGAATAGATGCATTCCTCAGAACTATATTTTTTAGGTTTTTAACATAGCTACCCTAGGCGTAAATTTAGGTATCAAAAGTATTATTCAGTGTTGTGTCAAATGCCAGTCTAACGACAATAAACACTGATACATATCACTATACATATACTTTCACAATATTCTGTGTGATATCACAGATGATATCTTCCCTAACTGAAGTAGAACATGCTCCCATCTTTTCACTACTACCTCTGCCCTGTTGTCACTGTGATCTACACACACTTGGATCATCCCAACCTCAATGCTGAAAATCACTACCCTAAACAGTGTAACACTACACTCACTCTGACATAGAAGATTCATGTCAAACGTTGGAATTTATGTATTAGTTGAATCAGCACAAAAAACAGAAGTGCAGACTAGCGGGCAACTGAAAGTGTAAAACCCCAGCATAAACAATCAAGATGTGCAAATAAAGTGCATGTACACATGTATCAGTGTTTGTCACAGTAACATACACACACTGGCCGTGAATATAAACAATCCATCAGCTTAATCACACAGATTTCTAATTCTAAATACACAGCCATTTAAATTTATAGTCAATTCATTGATAAACAAAATTATACTAATACAACCTTCATTACAGTGTCAAGGAAGCATAGTAGTATGTACATAAAACTAGACCAATCCCTTAAAGAACTCAACACCAGGCTCAGCAGGAACAAAATATGTTAGAGGAAATTCATTTTTTTATCACAAAAACAGTCTACTCCTTTAGGGGCTGATTAAACTTAAAGTACAGTTGTCATTGTTGTGGTAACTTGTAGGAGAACAATGAAGCAAAAAACCAACCACTCAATCAATCCAGATATCCTCACCATTCCATCATGGCACCATTAAATGAAAATGTAACAAACAATACTAATCTTGTCAATCATGATGAATGATTTGTTCTTGTGCTAGAAGAGCACAAGAAGAGCATGATAAACATACACCAGGCAAAAAACTGCAAGGCACGTTTCAGCTATAACTGTTTCTACTGGACGGACAGGATCATGGCTCCATACTGCTAATTCAACACGCATCAACTGGAAGGCCAGCAGAGCTGTGACATGAACCCCGTTGTCTGGAGTCAGTGGGATTGTTCTCACAAAAGAAGAAGATCCTAAGGAGCAGATTACACTTCAGTACACATCAGCACTGAACGTTTCTCACAGTGGGAATGTGACACAGACACACTGTCCAAATGCAGCCCTTTCCCCCTGTATACCAGGTTGCCCAGGCGATGATTCGTCACCATAGCTGCACAATACAGGAGCCTTGGGATTGGGTATCAGGCCCAATTCAGGTCATGAATAAGTAAAGAACCTCACACGATCTCGTCTGGCAGAGTTCACACGCATGTACCAGTGCGCTTGCTGGGCAGTAAAAAATTCCGCCTAATGGGCACATCCTCCAGACACTTATGTAGCAGTGTGGTTCTGTTGGCATTCCCTGAAGGAGGGAAATCAAAATGTCCACAGCCTCAAGTACCTCAAGCTCTGTCAGCATTTCATGGACATGTTTTATATTCCCATTCTGATATGGTATTATTTGCAGATGGTGGGCAGGGTAAGGGACCAGAGTTAGTGCTTTACCTTGAGCTAATGAAAGTGACAGTGACACATCCACAGCAGTCTGGACCAGCAATTTATTTTACAACATGTGATGGGTAGCAAAAGGAAGCACTTCAGTTTGACATGGTACTTTAATATTTTATTTACTCTGAGCTGTCATCTACTCTACCATGGGATTATATGTGCAAACGCCACACATATACACATGACTCTCACAGATAAAACTAATTTCCCGAGTCCATCTTTGGTAAATAAATTTGCACTGAAACAGCAACATCACACACACAAGCAGAAATTGTGTAGACCTCAGTAGAAACATATACTTCTGTAAAACAGACATGGTATGTCTCCCTGGACAAGGATAAATAAAAACAGAGCTTGATAAAAACCATATATAAAGTACAGTGCTTACTCGGTGAAGCCCACTGAGTTCTTCTGTGGTTTTACTTAGTTCCTCTGCCTATCTGAAGAGGCAGAGGAACTAAGTAAAACCACCACGTCAAAATAACATTTAGGAATCTGAGGATAACAATTGAATATACATTTGAATATAAATTTTAAACACGCTTTTTGTATCATGAATTTATAATAAACTTCTTCTCTGCTAAATGTCAAATTCAACAATTTCAACAAATGTCTTTACTTAAATGCATAAAAGCAAACCCAGTATCAGAGGGGTTTTATCTGTAGGTTAATTTTGACATCTTAGACTATTCAAAAATCTTGTTTTGTTTTGACATAATGATAACTGACTTTTAGTGTTTGAAATCAGAATAGAGCATCATGGCATTAAAAAAAAGATGTAAAATCTAAAATTAAATTCAGAAAAATAAATGAAAAAAATAATCTAAGAAATTGGTCCTGATTTAAGTTTAGGACGAACATCCTTATAGGTGTGTGTAAATTATAAGAAAGATGATATCTTTAATGGTTGGAAAAGGTTATTTGAATGCGTTAAATGTGGCCTGGCAAAGAAGCCATATCTTCACGGTGGTCTTACCTTGCCGCAGGTGACTGCGTTCTCGTTACTGTACTCCACCGTCTCCAGCTTTCCCGCTGAGATTATCAGTTGTGATGAGTACAGTGTGAGGCACAGCGTCAGTGTCAGATTCCTCATGGCCTCGTAGACATCCCCAGAGCTCACCTACACTGGCAATATGCTACTGGTGCTCACTGACCAGACCTTCTGTTTTTAGAACAGATCGTACAGACATGTCTTCTACGTTACATCCTGGTTTTTCTGACGAGAAAGGATTGAGTCCGTGACATAATTTAGTTGCAGGCGGAGAGAGACGTCATACTTAAAACGCGTGGGTAAAACAATCCCCAGTGTATTATCTCAACTGTCCCCTACATGACTCGTACTGTTACCTGAGAGAGAGAGAGAGAGAGAGAGAGAGAGAGAGAGACTTCATTAAGAAAAGACTGATTCATATTCTTTCACTTTATACTATTTCAAACCTGTGCGGTTCAAGGACAATCATTTTAAAAGTAATGCTTAATTTGTTTACTTAATGTAAATGTTAGATCGTAAGTCTTCATTTTTGTCACTTAATCATTTTATCAATTTACCGTCAGCTTTTATCGCCTAAGACCTTAACTGTACATAACTTAATATATTTTAGAGCACAACTTGTAGTATATTTTAGAGTTACTACTTAAAGTATACCATACAGCAAAACAAACAAACACATAAGTGTTACCACTTTTACTCCGATTCGCTATTTGTTATATAACTGCCTGAAAATGTATGAATGTGGATCTACCGACTGTTTCTCCGAGTAGATAAAAGTGTACACAAACGTAAATATATAATTGTAAATCTTTATTATTTCCTGGCAGTTATTTAACAATCAAATTCAACTGCGCTGTTATGAAGCAGCCTTAAACAGAAACAAAAGTTCCTCCGGATAAATCGTACATATACGTTTAGGCTATTCTAAGCATTTGTAACGAGAGATAATATGTGGTAATAAACTAACTTAATAAACTAGCACCCATAAGCTGTTTTCATTAGATAGAAAATAGATGGAAAGATAGAAAGAAAATGTTAGCTTACGTAAAATATTCTCCTAAAACAAAAAACGAAATCCAGTTAGTTTAAACTAAGAAAGAGTTGTCGCTTTTGACTTTTTACAAGCTTTCATAATAAACGGTTTAAAGCAGACTTACGGTTTCCAAACCGATCCAGAGAATGTTGTTTTGCTCTCTAACTTCCAAAGGTGTATTGCGTGAGAGACGTGGGCGGGATTCAGGTGTGCGTTACAACGCAATCATGTTTTTCTTCGTTTTACTACACATCGCATACAGTTTCTCACACACTTCTGAATAACTTCTATTCTATCAAACATTTAAAAAGATTTCATATTAGAGCAATGAGTACAACGGTCTACTTCTAAATCAGTCATTTTACTAGTTACTAGTACGAATGCTAGTATACTTGCTATTTCCATTTAAATGTTTTAGATACAGATATTGAAGATGTGAAAAATGTGGGTGGTGTGAGTTGCTACATCCCTATTAAGTCGGAATTCAGCTTCTCACCATTAATCTTTGTAACTGAACTTTGAATATTAAAAGAATATATATTTACGTGGACCTGGCTAGAATAAAAAACAAAGAAGTGCTTCAATGTTCTCATAAAATAACATCGAACCACTAGGTGTTTTGCTCAGTTATTTGTCCTCGAAGACAGACTGCCCAAGTGCAGAACACAGAAATGTATGTTACAGACAGTAACCAACTCACCAAAGTATTCTGGGGCACTAACAGGGAGTCTTAAAAAGCATGCTAATTAATGGCAAAGCTTATCACCTGCAATGGAACTACGTTTATTTGTAAAATCTTATGCATGAAATATGCTTGTTTTCCCTATTAAGGGAGAGACCATTCTAGGACATCTGCTTTGCATATCCATTAAACAAACAGGCACACTGTGTATTTGTGCCTGAGCAATGCAAATACATCAACAAACCCTTAGGTGTGTGTGCTGCATCTTTTTTGTTCAGTTTGTGTTTTGCAGATTGAAACTGGGCATGCAGGATGGACATATTATAGGAAAGCTAGGGTTAGAGTTACTCTCATCTGATTCAACTTACTCATGCACAAACAAGTAAAATATTTAACCCAGAAGTTACTAATTAATGGACGTGCAGTGGATTAAATTAACATCTGTGCAGTCAGTATGGTTAATAGGTATAAAGTTCTGGTGAAGGTGGCATGATACATGGTCTCAAGCTGCAGTAACTATTTTTAAAACATATATAATAATCAACAGAAGTAGCTCTCACTATGTTGATTATGGGGTGAACATGTCTGTGCATTTGTGAGCACTTCTGTTGACTCAGAGACTATGGTTAGCTTTCATATCATAACATTACAGCGCACACAACTTTCTAGTCCTGACAGACTACATAACAATATTATCACAAATCACACATTCATCTGTGACAGAGGCCGTCACCTCCTGAAGAAGAGGATGGTATGACAAGGCTGTCACCTGGACAGGTGAAATCGATGCTCTGGCTGCTGTTCACCCCAGGTGGTCAGAGCACATGTTTATCACCTGTGTGACCCACTTTCAAAACCGGGTCTGATATGCTTTCAGCCCTCTGCCCCATCATAAAAAAACCCAAAAGTTACACACCACTGTTGACCGATCTGGTTATCGGAATCTTGTATGGTTCAAGTTTGCCATGTCTCATCCATGATAGGATTAGTGTTGGTTGTTTTGGTTGGTTGAAATGATTTGTGGATTTAATTATTGTCTTTCTTGGCAAAACTGTGAAAAAGGTATGTTGAGAATTTCCAAAAGTATTCCTGTTTTGTAGTCCTAATTCAGGTTTAATTCAGTTTAACTTAATTCAGGTTTAATTATCAGTGACAGTCTTTGTACAGTTAACAGTAAAGAAACAAAAACAAGCAAATATATAAAAAAGCTTACCAGGGCAACAGATAGGCCCATCAGATTAAATGTATGATTTATCATTAATCATTTATCATTTATTTAATTTAAGACTAAATTCTAACCCTTTTGGGGGAGTAAATTACTTTTTAATTTGAGTGACATGCTAAGTGATAAGCTCCTGTGTGCTTTGTTTAACAGTAGATCTCATATCTCAATGTCTAGGCCAGACTGAGATAACAGACATGTTGAATTCATGCAACTACACTATACCTCAAAGTCTCTTTTAATTTATAGCATAAAGACACTGTGCAACCAGTTACTTAAACATTGTTTTCCCTTCTTTCTTTCTATGGAATATAAACCAACTAAGAGAAATGTGGATTTGCAACCAATCGGGGCTAAGACCCAAACACACACATAGTGGAAAGTTTCTACGACACCCCAACTCCTGTCACCACCACCTCCAGCTATGCTGGCTGTAACCTAGAATCATGTGATGGTCATAAAAGCTCAACATTTATTACTGAACTCAGGCAAATACACAGTGACTACGTTTAAAATCTCCATAACGTTTCATCAGGTTCCATGGAGAAATTTGCATAAGTTCTACCGTTGTTCAAAGTGCTTGAATTGTGATCCAATATGGGAAAGTACCTCACTGCTGTGCTGCCTGTTATCAGCAAAAAAGCAGCTACTGGATATTCAAACAAATCACCTCTAATCATCCCAACATCTATTCACACAACAACCCCACAGTATTAGTTGCTGAAAGACAACAACCTCTTAATTATATATATAAG
>JAOXYF010000016.1:4794879-4836857 GCA_028565775.1 Sternarchorhynchus goeldii
GTGTGTAGAAGTGGTTTACTAAAATTTTCACCCCATGCAAAAATAATATACATAAATTAAGAGCTTATGGTAATACTCCACAAAAGCATGATTAACCCACAGATATGTATTGTTTAAGTAATTTATTGTCCAGACTCACTAAAGGCTTTGATGTTACAGTTGTATGGGAGAGAGGGAATGTCCTTCAGCACTTCCCTCAGAATCCTGCAGTATGACTTCCTGCCAGCACCGAGATGGGGACCTAGGCCAGCCGTTTAAAACAGGTTCTGTTGAAGTTGTCAACACGTCTTTGTTGCTTTATACGCAAGGCCTGAAAAGGTTTAGGAATGTCACACTATCACATCTAGGGGCACAACTCTGCATATGTAACAACCATGCTGTGCATATGCGTCTCAGTAATGTGCCCCTACAACATGCTTTCACGCAACTACCTTTAACTTACAGTCTGAGGGCAACCTGACTAGGACGTCTTTTTGACTCCGTGATTAGCAGGCCGTCCTTCCATAGGTTAAATATTTCAAACCATTGAATCCTGCATGGGATGATAACGTGAAACAGACCAGCTAACGAAAGTAATAACCAGGTATGGGTTTAGGGATTAGGATTCAAATTTATGAGTGATTTCAGAAAACATTCTGAACTGCTACTTTGCACAGGCTGTGTTGGTCAGTCGAGGTCTGGACCAAGCTTGGTTTCTGACATCAATGAATAAATAAACGAACACACAATTGGTCTAAAAGTGAAGGCAACACTTCATTTCAGGTAACATTTACAAAAGGCACTGTAATATATTATTAAGCAAGCACCAGATGCCAGTACCAAATAGCTCTGTGTGCCTATCAGCACACAAAGCCACAAACAGCAAAGAAATATACTCATCAGTCATTCAACAGAGAAAAGTATCACTTGGCACAATTAGTTTCAATTACAGAACATCTACTGTAAAAACAAACACCAGTCCCATACGAGTGTAGCATATGTCCAGATGTTCAGTAGTTGAAATGCGATCCTGGTTAAGAACTGGTGGTTCAAGTGTGGTCCTGGATAGGGATTGGTGGTGGTGAATCTGCCTGGTGCACATTTCTGCAAAGGACTACAGAAATATACCTTATATACCCATATCACTACCAATGGTTTTGGTCTTACACTGAGGTATACAAAAAGAATGAATAAAAATAAACACTTTTATGGTAACAGCTGACAGAGTATCCAGTTTAAATCAAACAAACATGTGCACTCCATATAGAAGCAACATAGCTTATAGCAGTTTAGCTCCAAAATCAGAAATTATTCTCACATTCCCAGTAGCTCTTTCTTTGTGATTTCATTATATTCCATACTTTCCTTCCCAGGACTGTCTTGCAAGAAGGTTTTCTTCTGCTTTAGCTGCATGTTCTTTTCATTGTCAGATTTTGATGACAGGTTCAGCATGAGTTTGGCTGTGAGGTGATTTCGTATGTCTGCTAGAGGAAGACACGCCTCCAGTCTTTGAGCGAGTCGCTGTGACAACCAGAAGGACATCGCTTTGGAAAAGAGGCGGGGCCAACAGCATGAGCTACCGATTGCTTCCTTAACTCCTCCAGGCCCACATTTCTTCAGGTCAAGCTCATGTATCAAACTGGAGAGGTCCCTAGGAAGGCAGTACCTTCGGATGCCCCTGAGGTCCTTAGGAACGTGGCAACTGCTGCCAAGGCCCCGGAAATTAACAAGCCCAAATCCTTCACCACGCCTCTCGCTGTGAAGTCCTGCCCACAACCTTGAAAGGGTAGCAATAAACACTGGGGCTATGATAGACGACGTCCCCCTAACTCCTTCCCTTTGTTTGTCCTTCCATTCTGCTATCCATGCTAGTCCCTCGTCTTTCTCGCCTGTCTTCTCTCTCCCCAAATTCCCCCTCCATCTGTGTTTCCTCTCCTCCACCTGCTCTTCCCTCCATCGGAAAAAAACCTGCTGGGCGTCGCCGCTCCAAGCCACGAGCACCATGCCCCCTGCTCGATGTACCGCCTGGCACTGGCCGTAGAGCCAGGGTGCGGGCCCCAGGCGTGCCAGAGAGGGCTGGGTGCTGCAGTGGGCCCAGTGTGCCAGCCTCACGTCCACGCACAGCTCCTCCTGCAGGCCGGAGGCCAAAGCACACACAGCTGTAACATGGGCTGCATCATCCGAAGAGCACACCAGAAGCACAGGCTTCCTCTCCGCACAGCGCCAAACTGACAGAGAACAGAGAAAATATACAATAAAACACTATGAAATACATGCTATGAAACACAATAGCAAGTTAGAATGTATTTAGCAGCATTTAAAACAGGAGAGTGAGAAGGTGTGGTTTTAGAGGTGGGAAAAGTGTGGTGCTAGGAACAAACCTGATGTCTTCCTTTTAATCAGGTTGTAGGTAAGGATGCCCAGGGTTGTTATGGTGATCAAAAAGACCAATGAAATGGCAAAAATAAGGCCCCATCTCCTGTGAGTATCTGAGAAAGGGATTTAGTGAGTGTATTTGTGGATATTGCAGGACAAATGTGTGTGTGTGTGTGTGAATGGCCGGCCACCTTATTACACCTGCCCTTTCATGACCAGAGCTTCCCTGTATGAAAATGATGTATTTAGAGAATGGTACGATCCGCTATGATGTATTTAGAGAATAGTATAATCTGCTATGATGTATTCAGAGAATGGTATGATCGTGGAAAAAGAGAAACATCCAGCAGAAGGGGATCCTGTGGACTAAACAACATGCTGATAAAAGGGCTCAGAGAACAACTGAACTGTGACAACTGCAAGAAGCTGTCTGTATATAAATATAGATAGGCAATACAAAGTTCACAAGGTATCCATAGACACATGATGTACTTTGCATGCACGGCTGATGAGTTCTGTTACAAGTGTCCTGTTTCTACGGAAACCTTGTGTACTCAACTGTGATGGTCATCCCCTCCCCCACCTCTCCAACAGCCTACATCTGGCAGCTGTGACATCCATGTAGTTTTTTGTTTAGCATTTCGGTTGCACGAGTGCCATGCGTCTCATGCACTGTGTCAGCTGTGTGTCACTGTGTTGCTTTTCCCTTATAAGCTCCTTGTATTTGTTATACCGGTTGTCAGTTTATTCACTTGTCTTTAGCTTCCCTTGGTAATTGTTGGTGCATATTTTGTTAGCTTTCAGTTTTATTTAACTCTTCAGTTTGAAAACTTTTTTCCTTTTTGTACATTTTTCATCTGTGAGAAACTCTTAATCACCTCTACAACTCCCAAGAAAGTGATTTACACCCAACATCCTGAATAGGTATAATATAATATGTGTGTTTGTGTGTGTACACTAAATCTAAATATCAGCACTTACAGTCAGGGCAAATGGTCCTTCTGCCAAGGAGAGCAGGTGCAGCCTGCCACACCTACAGTATATTTAGAGAGGTATAATCAAACAGAAAGAAAGTATCTCTTATCATATCAAATATCATATAAACAAGTGTCAAAAAGACACACACACACACACACACACACACACATCGAGACAGTTCTCCAAGGCAAGATTGATCTTACTTGCACGCACAGTCCTGATATGGACAAAGGAAGGGGTACATTCAGTTCTCTGTGTTTAGCACCTTCTTCCTGTAATGCATACAAGAATGACAAAGTGCTTCTGCAGCTCTGGTTAAGAGTGTCTGCTAACTGCCTAAAATCAAATACGCTAAACACTAAACAAGCATCTTATAAAGACTTATTATTAATCAGTTTAGCAAACATAAATAGCAGAACGGATCCATTTTTGTATTACAAGGTGAGAAAGGCCAATAAAGCAGTTATTCACCATCAGAAGAGAGTGGACATTTCCTTTCACCACACAAGCTCCGCCCACCTCCACACACAGCTGGGCAGCAAAGACGGCTGGGACACTGGAGAACAGTTGTACGTCCAGATGCTGCGATCTGCGGACTATTGTCACCTCCCATTTAGAGACAAACCCTGGAAGAAACAAAGATGAGAACGAGAGGGAGGGAGAGTCAGAGAGAATGGAAGTAGAGAGTCAAAGAGATAGAGAGGAGGGAAGTTGAGAGTCAGAAAGATAGAGATTAGGAAGGGAGAGAGTCAAATAAATGGAGGAGGAGAGATCTATAATAATTTATAGCCTGCATTTATTTTCTGAACAGTTAGGAGTTAAGAAGGGTGATGTAATTTCACAGAACAGTTTTATGTAAGGTTTTTACCTGAGCTGAACGGACAGAAAACACGATGGCTGTCATTCAGAGAAAACTGGAGAGAGACAAAAAAAAAAAGATATTTTTAAAAAACCACAGATGATCATGCAGTAAAACATCCACAGAGAGAAAGCTACAGTTAGAACATCAGTGGTATAAGCAGCTATGTGTGACAATTCACTTGCATTTCTTACCTTCATGCACATGTGGGCATGCTTGTCAACCTGCGACACATTGTACTTCTGCAAAAGGAGAAAGGGGTTGCTTTGCAGTAATTTGTTAGATGTAAATTTTATTCACAAAATGGCCATCATCGTTGCTAAAATCATCGTGATCTGAAGCAGCCTGTATCACCAAATTATTACCTATTCAAAACCACCTTGTCTCAAGTCTGTGGAAGTACTTCTATAGAACACATACACACATTCAAAACCATAGATATACAAATATATCTGAACATATCTATATGTAAAATGACTGAGCAAAATCCATAAGCTTCAAGGTCTTCAACTTGACGGTAATTGTTGGACTCTTCAGTGGAATGAGACTCCAGTAAACATCCTTACTATAAAAAACCCTTGATCTTAAAATCCCTATTTTCGACTACATGTGCATTTGAAAAGAACACCATAGCAGGACTCTTGACTGTTATATGATTAATTCATGGGTTTTTCTGTTGTTATTTGTTTTCCAGAATATTTCTGTAGTGTTTGTCAAGGCAAGTCCCTAATCCCTCTGATCGGAGAATTTGTTTTTGCACTTGTGTTTTCCCGTAAGAAGGTCAAATCAAAGTTCTACATCATCTGCTTCATACAGTCAGAAAGAAGAAACGCTGTATATATAACTTTGTCCACCCCACTGGAAGCATATTTCCAAAGTGTGGTGCAGCTGAGTCATGACCCAGGAGCTACAGGGACAATTCATAGACCTCAGTACACACCAGGTCTGTGTCTTTCAGCGTGGAGTTTTGGGAGGTAATGCAATGAGAGAGGTTTTCCAGCTGTTGCCAGCAGAGGGCGACAGTAGGTTTGGGCAGGGCAGACGGGCACAGTGGTTTCCATTCAAGAACAGAGCTTCCAAATAGAACCACTGAGCTGCTGGAAAGGACATCACCACCTCCTGTAGGACAAAGTGAGGTGACAGATATGGCCCAAAACACACTGTAGCAATTAAATGACTCCTATAAAATCCTAATAATAGGAGGTAAAAGTCATATAAAGCGTTACACTATTTTTATTGGAAACAAATGATATTAACACACACACACACTCCAGATCATGTTAACTCACTTGGCAATATCTTGTCTTTAAGTGGACAGGATGTCTCTCTCTTGGTATCAACTCCAATATAATACAGCTTTGAACAGAAAACATTTTATGGTTGGAATAAGGATTTGTGCGGCAATATGTGTGCTGCAGCTGTTGTATTAGGGTATGGATATACTGCACAGTGGCTGGATCTGTGTATAAACTGAAGCCTTACCTGCACACACACACAAGGCACCAGGTCAGGGAAGCTTAAAATGATGGTTTGATTGAGATCGGTGTCAATCTGGGGAGGGAAAAACTCTCATTCTAAATTTTTTTGTCCAGACAATAGAGTAACCACTGCCCAGAACTCAAGCACATAAGTTTCTTCTCTCTCGTGTTTTAATGGTTAAATGTGAGCCTTTTCCTGTGTCACAGGGACCCACAGCTACCTGTTGAGGGGGGTGTCCAACACACGACAATGGCAGGATTTTGTAGCACAGCCTGGCTTTCACTTTTTGGCCTGCCTCCATGTTAACCACGAAACTCTTCGCCAACATATCCACTGTTAGATTATACACAGGCACAGGGTCTCTATCTCCAGCTCTGCTAAATCTAGGATTTACTGGTAGACAAAGAAAGAATTGTTAATTAACGTAAAGGCAAGGTAACTTAAAGTGTGAATTCCATTTCAAGTTTATGCTTTCACAGGTGAAATTTACATAGAGATGGCACTAACAAGAGGAAAGGGAGAGAGAAAAAGTGAGATATTAGATAATTCTGAAAATATTTCTATTATATCTTTTGTCAATAGCTATTGAACATAACTTAAAGAGAGAGAAAGAGACAGACAAAGACTCGTAATAAGCTACCTGCTGTAAGGGGATTTACTATGTGAGAGGCAGTGATGAGTGTACGGCTGAGTTCACGCACAGACACATGCAAAATATCTCCAGCCTGAGCCTTGCAACAGTCAACCTTCAAGATCCACTAGAGGGCGACAGAGTAACACAGAAAAGCTCATTGACACTTGCACATCCACGGCACTGTATGCACAAGCCCGTGCCTCCAAACAATCACAATCAAGCGAAATGACACCGCTAAGCAGAACAAAATATCCGTTTATTATATTAAACTCACTCGTACCACAGGCGCGTATCGGCCACCAGAAATGCGACAACTGACGAAAGGGTAAATGAGTTCAAATATCCTGCGGTCAGACTGCTCTTCCCACTGCAGGCGACAGAGGAGCAGACAAAGTATCAATAAAAAGACGTTTATTCCAACAGATCAATATATTAGCAGGGATCTCTTATAACACATAAACGTTCCAAAGACGTACCCAAACAACGTCCTTTCCATGGTGGCCTTTCTCGACGAAGATATTTTGAGAATCACTAGTCGCTAACTCAGTTAACCCAATCTGTAGGGTTTCATTATCTACTGTAAAGAGGAAAGTCATACAGAGAGCAGGGAGATGGAGAGAGAAAGCGAGAGTGAGAGAGAGATAATGGTACCAATAATCTGCTTTGATTTGTCCATCATTACTGAGTATTTGTGGACATGCACACTGGTTCCGTATATCTACTTACACAGAGGCTGCATGCGCAATCGCACGCGCAAGCAGACTTTCGTACTGTTCACCAAAACTGTGGAGAGGCCGAGCCGGGGCACAGTCTGTTTCTTGTCTATGGAAGAGTTTTAAGCAAAATGAAAATTACAAAGAAACAAACCCTTCGGAAAACACACCTCTACAAGATATTGTACCATTTTGCTACAGTAACTTTACTCAAATGCCTTTCTTTCTGGATTCTACGGGTGTTATTTGAGGGTAAAATAAATATTTGATTAAATATCACAGTAAGGATTTGTTTTCTAACTCCACTGTATTTATACAACACCCAGTTGTTCTAATAATTTTTCAATGAAAAGAAACAGTGGATGACAATGCTGATGTGCTTTCAGACTACTGGACACTAATCAGGGCACAGTGTACGTTTTAACTTGCTAATTTGCTTTGAGGCACACAAGCCGAGTGAAATCGAAAACGTTTTTTAAAATAACCCTCAAAAATAACAGACAGTCTGACACCTTCCTCGTGTCACCAGTGGGGCCACTGGAACAGAAGAATTCTTTCATTTCCATTCGTCTATTTTACTTGACGTGCTAACACTTGATTTCATCCTTCAAGACTTCATCATAAACACGGCCGTTACTTACCATTAACAACCCAGTGCTTAGGAGGGGGAAGAGAACAAGGAGGAGAAAAAGATAAATAAACAACATGTAACAGAATCTTTGAATATCTTAAATAATCCATATATAATCAGTGTAATAAACACCTTTAATGTAACTGAGGTCAAACATGCAGCTGCCAATGTAAAAAAATACAAGGCAAGAAATATACTCATAGAACTACATATTCATTACAACATGCGAAGAGTAACACTTAAAGCGTTTTTATTCAGTTATTCAACACTAAAAGTTATTCATATTTACACTCTCGACATGTGTATGTGCTTAACTAAATCTTTCCACCGTGAGATGGAGTTTGGGGGGACGTTGGCGGCAGCATAAAATCATAAATCAGACGGGAGTGAAAAACAAGGGTGGGGGAATTTGAAAAGGGTCTAAAACACCGTGTGCATTTTCCACTCCATGTCTTCTTGATACTGGTTTACACTGGCTGCAGTCTGGGTGCCGAGACTGTTCGTTCTTCCTCTTAGTTGACAAGACCTTGTAGCGTCATTGCTCGAAAACATTCATTGCTGCAGTAGAAAGTGGGTTTACGGTTCGTGACAATCCTTAGGTCAACCCCACTTGTCCGGTATTACCTAAGCACTAGATAATTAGTCATTTGTATTTAACTATTTAACGAGTTGATTAGTTTTTAAAGTATTAAAATTTCGTTCATTTTATTTAAACACCTTATACTTTGGAGTATTTTACACCAGTCACCATACAAGTCATGGTGTAGCCTACTTCAGTGGTTGTTTTGGTTAAATTTAAAATTATTATTTCCGTTAGTCATTACTTATTATACGCTACAAGGAAAATACCTTCGATCTACAGTTTTAACCACTACATATTTAACCAAGGTTTAACTACTGTATGAAATTATAAGTGTGTTACTGTCAGAAAGAGAGAAAGAGTACGTTCTTACCTCTTTGATCTGTAGGACATTTTTTCGCGTCATCTCAGGAGCTACCGAGAGATGCGCCAGTGGAAGAATGAGAACGAGAGCTGCGAACGCATGTACTCCACACATTGGACTTAGTAACTAGCACACCAGTTTCAACGACGTATTGTCCGAAATAACATGATTGTTTAAAAATGGAGGTATACGTTGCAATTACACAGTCAACCAAACTCAAAATACATTTACAACATCGCCAACGTCGTCGCTTCGCATCGTCAAGCAGAGGTGGTTAGACCTGTGTAGAGTTGATAGGTTGTACAAATTGACTCAGAGACTCGTCACGCCTCCCAGATTCCGGGACTTGACATTGACTGCAGCACTACCCCTTGCAAAAAGACATCCGCAAGAACTTTATGCCCTAAAGGAATTTCAAGATATTGTTAAGTCCTGCTTCATATATTCTAATCAAACGATCGCATTACGGACTTGCTACCACATGTTTTTTTGGAGTTTCCAAATGCAAATGTCTGGACAAACCAGCTGAGTAATTTTACACAACCATAGCGCAAGTTCAAATAAACTATTATTTCTTTGCAGCGCTTTTACAGTGAGGGCACTGGTCACAGGCGCCGTCTGTGGTTCTGAGATATCACATTGGTCCTCATCTCTTAAAAATCAGAACATATCAGATATCAGTCACAAAACCCTCGAAAAGTTTTAAACCTGTTTTTAAACGAGTGCCTGGAAAAGCACGCACACGTGGACACGTGAATATATATACATATATACGTACCCACATGCTGACAGTAAAATTAATCTGGGTCAAGACTTCTGAGTAGTTTAAATACCCTGACCTACATATGAGACATTAACCATTTTCCTATGTCATTCTCTAGACTGTCATCTATTTCGATTTCCTTCCATACAATTTTAACACCCTGTTAAATATAAGGACTTATTAAGGTAAGAGTTTCAGGTGTGTTAGCTCTCTGTACAACTAATCTTTGGAAATTGTCATTCCTGTCTCCTCCTAAAATATGCCCATTTATAAAAGCTCAGCTTTAAGGATAAGATATAGCTGGAAATAAGGTGGATGACTGCCTGTCAATTATCAAATTCTAGGACTAATTAGGTCTCTGGTGATATTATAACGGATCAATTAAAGAATTCAGTGATATCTATCTAAGCAAAGCAAGTTTAAAGCACAAATATAAAATATATGTTCCCCCCCCCCAATGTGAGCTATATTCCAAACTCACCATTTTATGTGTAGAATTACAGATTGTAGTTCTGCTGCTTTACACAATTTGTCAGCCACCCTTTATCTCATCACTAATTTTGGACTACAGGTTGACTGGATATCATTTGGCTGGCAGACCATTCTCAAGACAGCACTAACAATCACGTATTACTGGTACGGCTGTGCATGTTGCACTGGTAAAAGTGGTCCTGTGGTCAGAAATGAACCACAGGTGGTTGGTGAATGCAAACTCCCCTGTGATATCACAGGGCTATGCTACAGTAAACGAACAATGAAGTTAGTGTATTAGAACAAAATGTTTTTTAAAAAATGTGTGTCTTGCAAAATATCTTTCGGGGAAATCTGTTAACAAATGTAGTTAAGACATTGTTATTCAAGTGCAACCAAGTGGTTGAATACATCAGTGTTCCTCTCATGATACTCATGTCAATTAAAATATTCTCCCTACTAAACCACAAGATCCTATGAATGCAGCGCAGATTCCACTATCTCAAAACCTCCAAGAAGCATGTAACCACATATGACTTGGGAGAGGTTTTTATTTATTTTACCTTTGACCCTTCTTTTCATTGGCCCTACTGCACAGCCAGAGTTGAATAGAGAAGAAACATAAAAACAGTTCAAAACATGTCAAAACTCAAAGCAAACTAGGGTCATGGTTAACTTCTATCTGCATCCACTTTCACCTGCATTGAAGTCACTCACATCAGGAAAGAACCTGTACCCAAGTAATGATCCAGGTGTCCCTAAACGAAAACATCACAGATAATTACAGCCTTTCTGAGGGTGTATTTTTGTTATGTTGGAAAAAAACAACAATTGTGGGGCTGAATTACTTTGGTAAACCTACACCAACACCATTGCGAAACCTGTGTGGGCAAGACTGTGTACCTGAAATGTGGGTGTGTGGGTGTGTACTAGGAAAAGAGGGAAAGACAGGTGTTGGCATGTAACACAAGTAACTGATCAGATATCAAGAAAGAATATTTTGCATATGCTATTCAGATGTTTATGCATTTGAGCAATATATCTGTGTTAGGAGAAGTCTGGTTTTGTTCTGTACTTGTTCACACAACATGCATAAGCTGTAACAGATTAAGCTAACAGGTTAAACTCACACAAATATACTGGGAGTGCCTTGTTTTCCAAGGCCAAACAGCCTACATGTATGTTCAAATAAAAAAGGAGAGAAACAGAGTGTCATTTGATGTTAGTCCCAACCAGCACCAAACAACAGTTACAAAACAGACATTATGGAAAGCAGTGCGACGTCACCGGGGCTCCAACTTTTAAAACGATCTTGACCACCTGGTGTGCTGACAGCCAGAGTGAGTCACTCTTTGGACAGACGGAATGAGTTCTGCGCAGAACTACCACCTGCACTGGGCCCCGGGCCCCTTCACCAGAGCTGCAGCGGCAGGTCGAAGAACCTGATCCTCAGGCTTTCTGTACCTTTAGAACAGCTCACACAACATGAGTCACTCGGGTAAAGCAACCTTATCTTCAGTTACATTCATAGGACAGACCGGTTCCTTTTACAATCTGCTTTTTTTTTTTTTTCTTTTTTCCCAAGGGAAAAAAAAACCCCACTACACTCGAAAAATAATCAAGCCACGCCCACATCAACTTGGTGTGCATCTCCCAGCAGACTCTGTGGCACAGGATGCTCCTGCCTTCTAAATGATGGATTTTCTGAGTGAATTCAGGTGGGACTTCCAAATCATGGAGACAGTTCTTAGCGTGGGACACGAGGCGAGCGGAGGCTATTCTCACCATGCCCAGTGCTGGCAGATCAGGTGGTGAGCACCGTCAGCGACAGGGAGGAGGCGGAGACGGAGAGAGGCGAGACTGTGTGCCTGTGTCGATGAGCCTTCGCCTGAAGGGCATTACAGGGAGGAGAGCGGCGCAGTAAAACCCTCCACCTGTGTTCATTGCGGGCCGTGTATGCCAGCCCCATAGACTCCGCCTCTTACATTCCACCTGAGTCAGCTGTGTACGCCAGCCCCATTGACCCCGCCTCTCACTGTTCACCTGAGCCTGAGTTCACCGTGGACTGTGCAGGCCAGCCTCACAAACCCCGCCTCTCCTACTGTATTGTTTACTCAGAGCGCACAGCTGCATAGACCACACCTCTACTACTTAATTATACATACTTAAAGTAATTATAAAACACGTAAAGTCATGTTTACAACAGAACCTAAGAAGACTAAGAAAATGATTATTTAACTATACATTAATGTTGACTTTTGAGATGCTGAGTAAATTAAAATGTTTACACTTGTTTAGTACAAACTGGTCTTTGCCCTATTTAAAGATCTGACTGAAAATGCACCTTTATCTTCTCTTCTTACTCTTTTCACATCTTACTTTATTCCTTTATTGACCTTAAATGTGAAAAATGTTCTTTTAAATATAATCTGTATGTAAAGCAGTCAGTAAGAAAACAATCACAAAATGTAAGATGTTTCCAATGAAACTGTGTCATTAACGGAAAGGAAACTTTTTATTAATTTCTTTACCACCCTTTTTATAAACCTTATGTTCATCTTGAAAAAATGTTTAGGGAAATTAAATTGTTTAACAGACAAAAGGGTGAAATCCTCATTCAAAATGCAGCTCTATAACAAGGTTCAGCTCATACACACAGTTAAGCCAAGTGTTTTCTTCAGTTTGTCACATACTGCAGTGCTTCCCAACCCAGGCCTCATGACTGAACACATGTTTCCATGTTTTTGCTCTAACCTAATGTGTTGGGACCCTGGGCAGATCAAACACGTGGAATCATCTAGATGGCCCCGAGGCTTGGGTTGGGAAACACTCACATTGTATTGGAGTGACAGTGACTCGGTCACACTGGAATGTGGAGGCCTAAACATGTATCCACATACCCAAAATGTAACCATAAAACCATAAGAACTATGTATATGTGTGTGTGTGTGTGTCCCACTCCTGAAAAAAAACCTTTAGAGACATGTATAAAAAACTCAATTCCTTTTTTATTATTAAATTCTATCTTTTCTTTTATATATAAAAGGTTCTACAGTGACAGGACTGGCAGGAAACCTGACAACCGAACACCCAATTAGTCCTTCTGGATACACAATACAGAGCACAAGAAAAATACAAAACCAATTCAACATCAACAGATACACCATGACACCGGACCTGTGTGAGTGTATTTGTGTGTAGTGTGTGTGAGGATGGGGATTGACATCATTTGTGTGAACAAATAAATAATTGGTAATTCTTCAATCTAGAGCTCCTTGTATCCTCACTTTCAAGTGAGAAAAGCAATGCTGTGCATTTATATACTCTCTCTCTCTCTCTCTCACACTCTCACTCACACACACACACACACACACACGGGTGATCATGCCCATGCTCTCACACATGCTTTCACAGTTTCTCTCTCTCTCCCTCTCACAGGCGCCCACACACATACACAAACACACAACAGAGCAGGTAAATACTCTCAAGCAAGGGTTGTGCCGAGTTTGTGGGTTGTGTTAAAGTTGTATTGGTGTGTATGTGTGTGTTTGAGAATTGTGACTCATGATTGTAATCTCTCCATCATTGTAATATTTCCATCAAGTCTCAGTATAGACACATGTACCATCTTATATTAAATGCTGGCTGTAGTGTGAGGTATTTGTGTGTGTGGTGTGTGTGTGTGTGTTTGTTCACTATCTATACATAGAATTGCCCTTTTAATGTGGTGTGGAAGAGCTCTACAAAACATTCTATGAGTTTTTATATTTACATACACAGACAAACAAGACTTGACAACATAGACTATACACTTGAACCCTGATCTTTGTCCCCCAACCACCACTACCACGCACCAAACACCAAGCCCAAAGTAGCTTTAGCACCATAGAGCTGGTTTGACATGTGGAAGTGTGTGTGTGTGTGTGTCCTTCCAGGCATGTACAAGTCCATCTGTGTGATTTCCATCAATGTAAACTGCTATGCGTGTGTGTGTGTGTGTGTTCAGTCACTGTCGCTGGTATCGCTGCTGGGATCTCCTTGGACTTTGTTGCGGTGCTGCATGGCACGGTGGTACGCCACCTGGACTGATTTCCTGATGTTGGACTTCCTGCCTTCCAGCATCTTCTCCTTATCCAGCTCATCATCCACACCCAAGGGGACCAGCTTTGAGCGGGGCAGCCACTGCCTACACACACACCCACACCAAGTAAAACATACAGTTAAACATATACACAGTAAAACACATGCAAAACACAGTATAACATACCATGTAACATGCGTATATACACAGACGCACACAGTAAGACGTGGCTAAAAACATTTATGTGCTCGCAGACACACACACACACACACACACACACACACACACACACGGTAACAGCCATTGCACCTGTATTACTAACCACAATGCTGTTTCTTTTTTAACTTGTTTTTACACGTTTCAGCACTTCGTCCCATGCTAGCTTCCTTTGCCCCATTTACTTCACTTTGTTCTTCAGAACAGGATGCACACTTCTGTGTTCTTCTTACGCAAGCTGCAAATGTGCTGCCCTCTAGTAATAATCTACGCTGCAGTTCAGGATTCATCAAATGATGGATATGCATCAGTGGGCATTAATATCCAACCATCAATTGTTTTGTTAGTAATGCATCAATAATGTATATTAATAACGTATGACATTATATTCGCTGAAACACCTGCCATTTGAGCACCGACTTGCTCTGCTTGAAACCCGATTCATCATGTTTCAACGGCATAAATCTGCCAAGGAATTTGTTTAGTTATATTGTGTTTGACTGCGAGAGTGGAATCCACGAGAGGCTGTGCAGCTATCTGAGAGCACAGGGATGTGGTAGAGAAAAGCTGAACAGTGGGGCTTGGCTCAGATGATGTGTGGAAAGCATTTACTAAAAGCCACACTGGCAGCAAGAAAGCAAATGAATACTGGTTTTATTTAAGACCAGAAAGAGGAGGTACGGCACACTACAGCGGTGTCGCAGCGAAAACGGGGACAACGGTGTTAGCTGTGAAATTCAGAGAAGCGGAGAATCACCTGGCGAGAGCTGTGGGTGATGGATTCGAGTTGTATCAAATATTTGCTTGCAGCCAGTAACAATGTCCTTGTAACTCTGCAAAACCTTGGACAGTTTGTATGTAAAGTCCCTAGTTGTGCATGATGCACTGAAGCATGTTTCAACAGCATGTCACAGGGACATTAAAGACAGAGGCATAAACAATATGCTACGGTCCTTATGATGTGTATTTGATAACTGCATAGAGGTTAACTCTTCGCGTGTCAACCAGTGTATTGGATAGCAAGCGTAAGCTTTAAATATCAGTATATTTAGGGTTGAAGCAAGAGAAGAATGACGTAGGTGGCATATATAAGGCTAGTCGTGATGGTTGCTAGGGGATTTATAGCCAAGTCTGCCACATACTTACTTGTGAAATTTGTTTTGAAAAGGCATTAAGCTAAAGGCAGCTGTGAAGTGACTAAAGGGTCCAGTCAGTGGCTAGGGTGAAGACAGCTCAGGCTAGATGGGGAAATTCACCATGAAGATGGAGTGGCTGATGGTTTTGGTGTTATTTTACTGCATGCTGTTAGAATAGTGCCTAAAATTCATGTGGAACTGATGGTGAGCAAGCATTAACAATGTCAATGGGGCTGGGCAAGGCCTTAATCACCACAGAGGCCACTGTGGTTGATTTACGGTTGGTTGAAAAGTGAGCCTGGCTTAAAAAACTGTGGCTTTGTGTCGTTTTTAAGTGCTGCTGAGTGATGGGTCCAACATCACCAAGTGCTTCAAAGAACATGAGAACCAAACAAGGTCACGCTGCCTAAAAGTGAACTCAGAAACAGAGGGACCTCCGAGGGAAAGTCCCCACATCTGTGAAATCATTCCTTTTAAAAGGTTGGCAGAAGTTCTGTTCAGCTGATAGCTACCAGAACAATGGCACACAATGCTTGCAAAGAAACCACGGCTTGGAGTTAGCGATGTGGAGAACCAACCTGGGTTAGCCGAGAAAGGAACCAACACAGAAAGTGGACTTTGAGTCAGTGGTAAGAAACAAATCATTTTGAGACGTGCTACTACATCAGCACTTTTTTCAGGTTCAATCACTGGAACCCTATTTACACCACAGGCATCCTTGTGGTGTGATATGCTGTGTGTGGGGTACTACACACAGGCTGGGTGATGTTGGTGTCTAATGTAAGATCACTGAAACGTCATGGTTAGGAAGAGCTGTCCATGTGAAGCAGAGCCCCAGAAATGAGCCGTGATGCCATTTCCCGGGTTTGGCAATGAGCCAATCCCAGTAATCTGATCTGAGGGGGATAAATTTTCTTCTTGCTCACACTGTGGGAGACATTACTGCATTACTGGGAGGTGAACTAACGTCAAATGGAAATACCAGACCATTCATTAAAAAGCACACAGACACCATAACTTGCGTGATTCACAACACATAATTCACTCACTTCTGTACTTCTCATAACATCTGCCAGTTTCCTGTTCCTCACACTTTCTGTCACAGTGTGGAACATACTGATGCTCTGTGGTACAGCACTGACCCGACAGTGGTAGAAACGCATACGTGCATCTTTGGTACTGCAGGTGGAGATGCTCAAATATTGCAGTGGCATGTGAATGCGTGCAGCTTTTGGCTGCGACTAACCAGGTCCTCTTATTGTCGAAGAAGAGCACGAGGAAGAGGTGTTCCCGTGCCTCCTGGGTCATCTGCTCACCCAGCTTCAGCACCTCAAGAGGGGGAACGGGGATCGGCACGCCCCTGTGGAAGACGCCCTCCCGAGGCATCTTGGGATCGATTATCTTAAAGG
This sequence comes from Sternarchorhynchus goeldii, assembly GCA_028565775.1. Taxonomy (NCBI): domain Eukaryota; kingdom Metazoa; phylum Chordata; class Actinopteri; order Gymnotiformes; family Apteronotidae; genus Sternarchorhynchus; species Sternarchorhynchus goeldii. Next base: position 4,811,549 of record JAOXYF010000016.1, read on the forward strand.
TAGGAGGGGATGATAATGAGAGTGAAAGAGAGCGAGAGTGAGAGAACACGTTATGATGATCTTGCAACAATCAGAAAATCTGCTACAGTCACACCAGCTATAGCCCTCTAGTGGCCAGACTGAGGTACTACCCCTGCAGCCTAGCCTTGAACAATACTGGAAGGGGTGAAAACTTAGGTTTTACCTTTGAATACCTTTCTGTAATGAATACCTCTATGTGGAACTGGTCAGAGCAGGTTGGTATATATTAACAAATAGGCAAACAAGACAGGCATAAAAAGGCTCCCTCACTAAAGCTAATAAAAGTACAAAGGTTCATGGGCAATCTAGTCAAACACAAGAGATGGAAAATAAAACTTGCTTAAGGAAAGTGGACATGCAGACAAGCAGTGTTATGTTTACTTGACATCAAACGCGCTCGCATGTGTGCACATCAAGGATGTGTGCAAGTGAGTCAACATGTGACCGAGACTCACCAGAGCAGGGTAAGAGGGATATCCTCGACACTTGGCCCAAACCAGGTCCAGTGCATCCAGGGTAGTGTAGTCTGTGGAGCTCATCCAGCAGCCTGACCTACCCCTGCCCCGAACCACTAGGACACAAGGACACGCATGCGTTTGGTCCCTTTCCCATTATCTCAGGATGGTCGAGGGTTACGTGCGGGGACACTCACGGTGAGACACGCCTCTGGCCCCGCCCACCGAGTAGGAGTCGTTCTCCGTCCCGGACGTCTCCTCGCTGCTGTCCTCCTGAAACGTTGAGCGGGAGAACGAGGGCTTCCCGCGGCCCTGCTTGGAGGGAGTGGTGCTGATGGGAGATCAGAACAGGGGAAAAGGGGATTATCAATCATCGAGCCCAGCCACGCCCAGCTGCATGACATTATCAATCATCGAGCCCAGCCACGCCCAGCTGCATGACATTTCTGTCGTCCACAAGCTCACGGTTTTGCTGACTCATGGACTCGAGCATAAATGTGCTTCGGAAAAAGTTTCACACACCAACCTCACCAGGGATCGCGTTTTTACAGCGTGGCCCTTTCTGACTCAGAACAGAACTAGCACCTTGAGGCGCAGCACCTTTGGAAAGAAGCATACATCCTGCCAGACTCTGCTTTTACCGTCTGGATCAAAAACAGGGGAGATGCGATAGCTGTAGATACTACAGATAGCTAACGTTTCTACTTTCTGCTTCCCTACCATTTACAACAGCATGACATTTTACTTAGTAAAATTTTCACGGCATCAACTTTAAGACATCACCCTGGATTCAAACTGCTTCGCTAAATTCCTTTAACACTGCTACAAAACGGGGGACAAAAAGTTTTGCATCAATTTTAATTATTACACAATATGTCAAATGACCTTTGCCAAACCATCAGAGTTTCACATAAGGCTTTGCCCACTCACTTTATTCCTCTAACTAAGCACAACCTCACAAGTTCTTCCCAGGGATCATCAGACAGGTGCATGTTCCTTCATCCTTCATCCAGATCTGTAATGGAGGACGTGTACCCCCATGTTCTTTCTGGATGGTGTTCTCCTGAGCTGTGGGCTTCGTGCTGACAGTATCCAACTTAAAAAAACAGTATTTTGACTCTTTGTGCCATGCTTATTGCCCTGGGAGTTTTTTTTTAAGGTTTTATATTCTTCTAATATTTCTTGCACAACAGGCTTCCCTTGGGGACAATAAACAATAATATTTTCTGCACATCACATTTCCCTCGAGTCCAGGACAGGGCAATATTAAGCCTGGTGAAGCCCTGCCTTGTTTGTGGTTAGTGCACAATACAGGTGCTAGATTACTTCATAACACGCTTCAGTACATTGAAATATTATAGGTATTTAAAGTACAGGTCAACAAAGAACATTTGGGTTTTTTTTAAGTGCGTAAACAAACTTAGCTGACTTCCTTAAAGCCTTGTAGTCAATTTATGCACAATGTAAACACACAAAACGCAGCGTGTTCAACGGTGTGTGTGTGTGTGTGTGTGTGTGTGTGTGTGTGTGTGTGCGCGCGCGCGCGTGTGTACCTGGTCCTGTCTGAAGCCGCACTGCTGCTGCTGCTGGTCGTGGACTCTGAGTCAGAGCTGGAGCGAGGCAGACTACGCTCGTTCCTGTACACGCGGAAACTCTCGGTCACCGGCTGGCTGCCGCCATCGAAGCCATTGCTAGGGAGACCTGCGTGGAGAAGGCCTCCTGAGTGGAGTCACGTTTGGGTACTGCCTTCTGGCGTATCAGTTAAAGTCTAAGAGGAACCTTCTGTTAGACGTTCTGAAGAGTTCCTATTAGCGCTCTCTCTCAGTCTCAGTCTCTGTCTCTGTCCCAGTCTCAGTCCCAGTCTCAGTCCCAGTCTTGACCATTTCACTATTGTGCCTGAACAGTGCAAGAAAGCTCCAGATCCTGTGGCGTTTTGCAAAAACCAAAAAGAGTAAAATGTTCGTTTACCTATTTACACCCCCCCCCAAAAAATGTGCATTTCGTGTGTGTGTGTGTACGTACCCAGTGGCAGGTGCTCATTGTCGCTGTCGCTGTCAGAGCTGGAGCTGGAGTGAGGGCTGCGCGGTCGCTTGCGCTGACGCACAGAACCCATCAGAGGGAGCTGTGGCGGCCCCACAGAACTGGAGCTCACGGCTCCGATGCCATGCAGCGCCTCACGGTTCTTTGGGGGCCGGCCAGGGCGCTTCGGGAGGCCCGTGGCCTTTGGGTTCTTTTTGGAGAAGAGGACGGAGGTTCGGCGGCCCACCTCGGCGGCCACCGTAGAGGTGGTAGCCCCAATGTCTAGAGATGAAGAGCGAGACGAAGAGCGAGACAAAGAACAGTCAATCAGTAACAAAATCCACAACCTTCAGTGTAGTTTGCATACTGCTCTTTGAATCAAGACTGTATGCATCTCTTCTGGTGTTTAATTTCAGGACTGCCCAACAGCACCGCATCATCCCACCAAACTCACATCTCGTTTCAAAATAAAATATGGCAGGTGGCGTACAAAACAGAAGAATCTCTTGAAACTCCCACCACCTTGGCATGAATGTGCAGGCCTGTGTGTGTTCATGAGTGGGCGTGGCTGTGAGGTAGAGTGTGTGAGTGGCGACACCTTTCCCGCTGATCTCCTGACTGCTGCTCTCCCCGCCCTCGTCATGCCGGGCGGTTCCCGAGGCGTGATGCCCTATTGCGGGGCCTCGCTCAGCGGAGGGCCCCGAATCGCGGATGCCGGCGGCAGGCCCGCCCTCTCGCTGGTGCGCCAGCTTGCGCTTGATGACGGTCATCTCCTTGCGCAGGGCCTTGACGCGGCGCGAGCGCCCGATGCTGTGCTTGCCCGAGCTCAACTCGTCGAAGCGCGTCTGCAGGAGTCGCAGCTGCTCCTCTAGGGGCAGCCGGCGGCGATTCTCTGGCAGGAGCAGGTCTGAGAGGGAAGGAGGTAGAGGGAGAGAGAGAGAGACAGAGAGAGAGAGAGAGAGAGAGAGAGAGAGAGAGAGAGTGATACATTACAAAGGAGTTTGTAAGCCAATATGTACATTTTATTCATATCTATTTATTCTTTAATCTCATTTTCATTTGTTACTTTCACTGTTGATTTTTTAGTGTGATTTCGTTTATGATGACCTCTCATGGAATGTTATTCTGTACTGCTGTCATTCTGTACACACCGTTTCTAAGACAACCATCGTGCGCTAAAGGTGTTAACTCAAGAAGGAAAATCGTGTAAGAAACGTCTGTAAGAAAGGAGGGAAACACATCGGACGAACACAAAAATCAAAAGCTACAGGAGCACAAAACACCAACGATCAGAGAGTTCCAAGTGCCGGACGTCCAACTTACCCTCCTCGTTGGTGGAAGGCGACCGTTCCCTCTCTCTGTCCCGGTCTCTCTCTCTCTCTCTCTCCCTTTCCCTCTCCCTCTCCCTGTCCCGGTCTCGGTCTCGGTCTCGCTCCCGCTCCCGCTCCCGCTCCCGGTCCCGCTCTCGGTCCCGCTCTCGGTCCCGCTCCCCCTCGCACGGCGACTCTGGGCTGGGCTCTCGGGGCAGGTGCATGCCCGTGTCGTAGTCATAGCCGATCCGCTCGGCCTGCCGGCGGGCCTGCCTCAGGACTCCGCCCCCAGCCTCCCGCAGACGCAGCGCGGCCCGGTAAAACACAGTGTCCTTGGCGTTGTACTTCAGGCAGTTGTTCACGATGAGGAGGAAGTCGGCCTCGAACGTTTCGAAGTTGGGGTAGCGGTGCGACTCCAGACTCGTCCACATGGTCTGAAAGTCCATCGGCCGCTCGATGTGATCCAGGTAGTCTGGTACCTAATCACAGACACACATGTGCACACACACACACACACATATTGCACTTTTACGCAGTGTACAATAAAAGTGTGTGTGTGTGTGTGCTCGGTAAACAGTTGACCTCTTTTTAAGTCATCCAGTTTGATTTGTTTTGCGTACGTCTGCGTGTTTACCTCGTTGAGCGGAACAGGCTCAGTGAAGAAGTTGTTGGTGTCTCTCTCCTGCAGCTGTTCCAGAGTACTTCTTAGCAGCACCAGGAATGGCGTTAACTGCATCTCCAAGGCCAGCTGCTGCATCTTAATCTACACCCACACCCACACCCAGGCACATGGTCAGTGAGGTGGAGCTATGCCTGCCCGGCCGTCCGCAGGACGGGAGGTCGGGGCGGCCATCCTAACCCCACCCCAACAGCAGCCAGGCCCCCACGGTCCCTCCCCGTTCCCACCGTAGCGAGGACAGCTCGACAGCGCCGCCCCTGTGGAGGCTGAAGAAGGCCAGCATGTCTTCACCTGTCCCTCTCCTGCTTCCAGCAGCACACCAGCCCTGCGACATTCTACAGCACCAGGTGGAACGGAAGCCTCCCCGCGTCAGACAGGAAAAGCCGGCAGCTGGACGAACGCCAGCGTTCCTGCCCCCAACTCTCTCTCGCTCTTCACACGGACTGGTTACGATGTTCCCGTTCGCACGCAGGCCACTGAACGTCCGAGCCGAGTCCTCCACAATTAGAAACCTTTTATTCTCGTTACCAGCTGCTGAATACATCTTACACATGTAAACCCTGAGCGCTGCTCTCACAATATAGTGCAGAACCTACCGCACTCAGGCATTTTACACATGAAGTTACACGTTACACACTTTCATCTGTATACACTGGAATCCTGGCAACGTTAGAGTTACTAAAGTATATCACCAGTCCTTGACTCATCTAAAGAGGTAATCCACCCACTCAATTACCCTGCCTACTGTCTAGCCTGCTGTCTGTGATTAATGGTCGTGTAATCTACTGTAGAGTGTATATTTCACTCTTGGAGTGTTCTGTGTATTTATTGTCCATTTGCAATGTTGTCTGCTGCTGTCATATATCAAATGAAACACCGCCCTGAAGAGATGTTTTCATTTCAATGCATCTTCGAGAAGGAATACTAATAAAGAGGATGCTGACATTGACTAGATCATGGCAGCAGTGTGTGTGTGTGTGTGTGTGTGTGTGTGTGAGAGAGAGAGAGGCTGAATGCTCCTCTCACCGCTTCTCTCTTGAATTTCTCTCTCTTGCGGATGAGCTCCACTAGTAGTCGTGCTCTCTCCAGGTCGTGCCGCAGACGCTGCCAGGCCTTCAGCTGCTCCTTCAGTGCAGCGTGCTTCTCCTCACCATCCCTCTGCACCACACACACACACACACACACACACACACACACACACACACACACACACACATTTACATGGCTCGAGCGTACTCCCCCTACAGCTGCCGGCAGCAAACGTGAGCGCTAGTGTGAGATAAGCCAACAATTGCTTTGTACATCTCTACTTCCTTTGGAGGTTTAAACATTGATCCAACGTTACATTTTGTTGAAGCGTGTGTGTGTGTGTGTGTGTGTGTGTGATTGTGTGGGTAGGTGTGTGTATGTTCGCATGGCTGTCTGTGTCTCTACGTCTTTGTGCTTTTGTGGCCCTTTGTGAGTGTGCAAGCACACGTTTAGTGCGTGTAGTGTGTGCACTGACCGTGGGAACGGGGGGGCCGGGCTCAGGGTGGCGCTGGGACTGCAGGTGCGTCTGCAGGCGGCGGAGGAGAGGGACACCGTTGCGACTCTGTCTCTTCAGCGTCCAGTAGGCATGCAGCCTCTGCATAAACTGACTCTTCCTGGGCACCGTCAGATTGGACGTGATCTTACTCAGCCTAGACAGCAGGAGCAGGGGAGGGAGAGAGAGATGTAGTTTACAACAGCCAGTTCAGTTCCTTGCTGCTCAGAGACACTGTAACTGTGACTGGTCAGTGACCCAGAGACTTGACTTGAACCCTGACAAGAGAAATCCTGCAAAAGGTGTAGGAACCATATCTGCTAGACACAATAATCAAAAACCTAATCCACCATATTTTGATTTGTCAAATGCTTTTGAACAAAAATCTAAAAGCTTTTCGCACTGGATTAAAAGGTGCATATCATCATCATACATTTAACAGTAATGATGATGACGGCTCTTGGTGAGAACCGCCATAAATACTCAGGAACGGCAAGAGGAAGTGCTCAGTATTAAATAAAAAAGCTCCGTCTGCCTGTCCTCTCCGTTTGCATGTGTGTGTCTAAGTGAAGTGAGACACACCTGTGTGGTGGGATGCAGGGCACAGACACTACCGGCGCAGCCGCCCTCCTCTCCGCCAGGATCTTCCTCGCTCGCTTCATCTTCCTCCGCGACTTGGCCTTGGCCCGCTTGGCCCTCTCTGAGCTCCAGCCCTTGCCCTCCTCCTCGCCGACCCCACCCACGTCCTCCTCGTCCTCCGCCTCTCCCTCGCTGTGGGAAGTGCTGGCCCCGCCCACCCCCCCCAGCGGCCGGGCCGAGCCCGGGGGCGTGTGGATGTCGCAGTAGGCGGTCTTGCGCACGCTGAACGACGTGCCGTTGGCCCCGGTTTCGCGGACGGGCTCCATCTTCATGTAGAGGCCTGCCTGCTGGGCGCACGTGACGTGGAATGCCGTGTAGCAGTTCGCCTTGTGGCACTGGATGCAGGCGCCAGCGCCACGTTGCTTGCAGATGTAGCACGTCAGCTTCCAGCGTGCGGGCGGGATGTGCTCGATGCTGTCGATGGGCTCCAGGAAGACCGTGTTGGCAAAGCACACCTGGTTAAGGGAGGAGGGGTGGGGTTGATCAGTGAGGAGAGGGAAGAGAGAAACGCGACAGGTAGCACGGGCTATGACGCACCTACTAACGAGGCAGGTGCTTTCTGCTAAGGCTCGACTCCATTTTTTGAACTGTTGCTTTACTGTAATGGTCGCCATTAGAAGCTTTTAGAGCAGATTCACGAGGCGAGAAACACAACACAGGCTATTATTGCCTCCGAATCAAAGTTCTGAAGCTCTCACATGAGAATGGGGGAAAGACCAGTGTGCAGGGTGTATGGCTGTGTCCAGGTTAGCTGTGAGCACAGAGCTCACCATCACAACGCGGAATCAAACCAGACAACTCTCGCCACTCTAAAGTCGTGGACTTCACAAAGGACAATATGACAAAGCAAACCCTTTATACTGCTCCTTGCATCAATTTTTTAATATCAGTTATTGTGGAGGAAACCCAACTCCGCTGTCTCTACTGTGGCCAGTTTGAAAAGACTAACCGCTACAGGGTATGTTAGCCAAAGCCTGAAACATGAGCAATCTAGGCAGGTATTCTCCCCATGCTAATGTCTAAACGCTAGGGGGTGCTTGCACCCCTGGTGGATAATATTTAAATTCACGCATCAGTTTAATTATAAAGTTTACATGACAAATTTGTATTTGAAACTGAAAGCCAGTCACGGTCCTTCACACCCACACATCACACTGCACTTGACAAAAACAAGTCATGGAATTACAAACATCAGCATACCCAAGACACAGCTGGGTGGAGGGGGTTCTAGTACTCCAAGAACCCACCTATCCACACCCATACCCCACCCGACCATGCGCTCACCCACACTCCGCCCACCCACACCCAGCCTCACCTCTGGGATCCACAGCGCACACACCACGTGCGCCCACCGGGCGTCGTCAGTCTGTTTGAAGGCCCCGCCCTTGTTGGGGCAGAGGGCACAGTCGACGGCGCGCGAGGGCGACTGCAGGCAGCGGCGGCACAGCCACTGGCCCTCGGGGATGTAGGGCACGCCGTAGCACTCCTGGTGCACGGCCAGGTTGCACATGTCACAGAACAGGATGACGTTGCTGTTCTGGCACTCTCCGTCGTTACAGATGCAGCACACGGCGTCCTCGTCGATCAGAGAGTTGGGGTCGCCCTGGCGGGGGAGAGGAGGATGGTTTTATATCCATTGCAGGAGCGAACACGGGGGTGGGTGGGGGGTTGTTGTTTGGTTGCTAGCAAAGCTGTTTACCCATGTCATCAACAGAGGAAGTGGCCAGAGGTGTCTATGTAGCTGAAACTGGCATGTGAAACTTACTGAACAATTTCACCAGCAATGCTACAAAAGCTGGCAGCCGCAGCTGAAAGCTGCTAGCACTCCTCAAATGAGGCGACACGGCCCCTTTAAGACCAAAAGCCATTGAGGTGAGCGTATATGTGGGGATCTCGCTGGAATGAGCTCGACCAACGCGAATTCGATTGGCTGGAGGGGGGGCCAAACCTTGTTATGACTCTCAAAGTAGGACTCCTTTTCCAGGCGGTCCATCAGATACTCGAACACCTCCTGGGGGATCGGGGCTACGCCATCACTACGCCGCTTGTCATTCATGATGTCTAGCCAGATGTAGTCTTCCTCATCGATGTCGTACTCCACCTCCTCATCTAGCTCCTCCACAGACTTATCTATGTACCTATGGGAGGAACATGAAGGAGACTTAACACCATACAGGTGTGTGTGTGTGTGCATGTGTTAATGTGCTTGTATAGACTTCACACTTCTGGAAACTCTGTAGATGTGCTAGATGTAAATGTATTAAAACAGCTACTAAAATAACTGAAAGCATCAAGTGTTATCATCCAGTCCTCCATTAATACATGTGTTGTTTATTCTATCGCTTGCAACAGATACAACTGCTGTACATTGGAAAAAAACAAGAAAAGGTTTGCTGATCTTTCTGTGGAACCCTTTTTGGACAGAATTAAGGATTTGTCATTATCAGGCAAAGGTATGTTAATGCCAAAGGTCATTGCATCCGTTTGCACTGTTAGTTGCTATGACAGCAATAAAGAGAGAACTTAAGGAAAAAAAGTGATCCACACATTCTGAACTCTAGAACCCCACGGAATGATTTAAACATCTAATGTGTAGAACATAAAACTGGTTTCACATGCAGGAGGTTCTTAAGCACTTTCCTTGCAGAGCTGATGAAGGACCTCTGTCTAAAAGATATTTGTTCTCTGGAAACCTTATACACTGCAATTTCTTTTAGTACCTTTATATCACCTCTCCCACAAGACTACAGAACACTGATGATGTGTTTCACACCTATTGGGAACATAACAAAACTGTCTCTAAGACTGTGCTGACACCTCTGACATACAGTACCTAAAAGGAATACACTTAGGTATGTGCATCTACCTGTAATAAGACAAAGGCCGTGGAGGAGCATCCGGCCTCTCCTGATCCAGCTCTCGGAACACCGCCTCAGGAAGCTTCACAGCTGGACCGGGCAGGTTACCATGGTGATGTGAGCCTTCTTTCTTCTTTTCTTTGTTCTTGTGCTTGCCTGCTTTGGGAGTGGTCCCTGCACCTTTCCCGCCGTTGGCTGCCGCAGGAGTGTCGGGCCTGTCCTTCCCATTACCACCTCCCTCGCTCCCGCCTCCGTCGCCCCCGTTGCACGCGGCCGAGCCGCCCGTTCCAGACACAGGGGCGTCCTCGGCCTCACTGTCCTCCTCGGAAACAACGTCGAGGTCCTCGAATATGCTGATGCGGTGCACCTTGCCGTGGATCTCCAGCTCGACCATGCGTTGGGCCTGGGCGTACGTCATCGTCTCCCTACTAGGAGAATGGGAGCGTTCGGAGCGGTCCGCTGGGCTTCCAGGTGTTCCGCCTTGCCCTGGCATTCCGATGCCACTGCCGGAGTCTGCACCATCGCCTGAGCCAGCCAGGCTGACCCGCGGCGGCCGGCCTTTGCGCCTCTTTTGGGGCGTGCCTTGGCCCGGAGGAGGGTTGTCATGGTCGTAGTGGTAGAGGTGGTACTCGATGCCACTAAAACTCTTATAGACTTTGCGACACGTCTCCACAGGACACTCATAGGGCGGTTTAGTAGCCCGGAGATTGTGGCAGAATGTCTTCACGTCAAAGTCCAGTCCCATGCTGTCAGCAAATCCAGCAGGGAAGAGGTCCAGCTTACATCTGAAAGAGAAAAGTAGGGAACGATTGTAAAAGGTTACTGCCCTTGCCAACAAAGTATATAAAATACATAAAAGCAGCACTAACTCTTATATTCATACATATTTAATAGTTAGACAGTTACGAGGTGTACGTAAATTTGATAGCTAGCTAACATAGTAACTTGCTAGCAAGTTCAACCATACTAAATCAAGTTAAGCAGATTCTAAAATAACAATTACAGAAAGTGCAAGTTAAACTGCACTTTCTATAAATAAACCCTCTTGAATTTCTTTGAAAGTTCAAGCAATCGAAAGACCAAAGTATAGTAAACCCAAACTTCAAACCGTCATTTCTAACCTTCGGACATTCCGCTATTTAACGGAAGAATTCCAGATATGCTACTTAGAATATTAAGAGCGTAAATCGTCAACTATGTTAAGAGATGAAAATGATCGCTTACAAGGTTCATTGACAGACCTCACAGGTGGTTATGTTTACACTTGTAACAAGTCCATCTGTCATAATTCGTTCAGTTAAATGATGTGACGTTATACAGGTGTTATGCAGGCATGTCACCATCTGGATGTAAACAGCCAAGTTCTCAAAAACAAGTGCTCCGAGGAAGGTGATTTATTTCTATGGCCATATGTAAACACCTTCCATAAATTACAGTAAAATATTCACGAACTGTGGTATCAAAGTAACTATCTGTAATTAGCACAGCTATTGAAAGCTGCAGAGCATCTCGCAACAATGTTTCCCTCCAACCTTTCCCTTCCCGTATTCACAGAACATACCTGAAATGGTCATTCAGTAAACAGACATAAAAGCGAGGACATGCCTATTGAGGTTCGTGGTTTACTTCATAAAACTGTACTACATTGCATTGGAAACAGAATATAACTCAAAAGATGTCAGGTATTTTAGCTTGCATTACGGCTTACTGTACTGAGGCTCTAGCAATTAGCTAACTGGATCCAGTGTAGCCCAAAAGTCGCGGAAAAAATACGATTCCTCTCCTTCGCAGACGAGTGGGGTTTAATTTATTTTGCAGAGCATCCTGTCCACATTAAGGAACTCCTGTTTAACCCAATATCCCCACCACCAACATAGATATGAACTGGTAAACACTCACTACTCCGGGCGCTTGTTAACGAGCAGCACAATCTCCAGACGTTAGTTCCAACGAAGAACAATTGGATTTACATCCAGTTTGCTTCTGAAAATATCGGTAAATCTAATTAAAGATTGCCGATACTGTAGTGATTAAAAATGCATTAGGTAGTTTAATTGTAAAGAGAATAATACAGGAACTGGACGAACAAAAGGGGGCTACAATTGAATGCCATGGGCGCGTGTTTGCACATTCGCCATTTCCACATGATGGTTTCTGTCGTATTAGCGACCTAACCTTAATTGTATAAAAATGTTTTTTTTTTATTTAAGCAGAATGCGTAAAGATTTTTTATAAAAAAAATAAAAAGTGGTACGCACACGTGCTGGATAAAATTCGTTTACTTCCTTCTTGAACCTGTTTTGAACTCCACCAATTTGCGAATCAGACAACGACTTTCACATTGCTGTAGATGTTCACATGCTTTCACAAATATAATTCAAGGTCCATTTTTGAAGAAGGATGCTAGCTGTAGTCCGCATTGGTCGGTAATACTGTACAAAACCAGAACGATTGACCGTTCGGTATATTTCCGTGGTTTTATGAAGATCTCAAACGAATCTGCTAACGTGGATCTGTCGTTTGTTCTACTAATCCTTTGCGCCATAAATTTGAATACGTACCTACCGTGAATACATCCCTAGTGGTCCTGTAAGCCCGGCAGGGGGCGTTGTTAGCTATAGTTGACGGAAAGCTATTGTAGTGCTCCTGTAGTTTTTAAATTACAGCATACGAAAAACTTGAAAATACTAAATACAATATTTATATGTCTGTTTTAACTATGAGACAACATTCTGGAAAAACCATTCTTTCTATTAAATGGTTGTATAAAAAGCTATTTTCTAATTTAATCTGCAATAAAAATAATGCATTTTGATGAAATTCAACCCCACATGTAATTGCCCGTAAAGTAGGCTATTTACCAACGGGCCTTTAGGATGTCAGTTTTAATAGACAGACAAGTAAAATATTTTAAATAAGATTTTTTTTAAATATGAAAGCTCATCTTTACACTGAAAAGAAACCTCCCATATTCATCACAGATATGCAGGAAAACGTATTTGATGAGGCCATTCTACATTATGAATAGATTACAAATGGTGCTGTATTTTGGCAATGCAGTTTTTTCCCCATGCATTTTATTTGTTATGCAGTCTGATGGTGACTTTTTTTTACCAGCTTGCTAAACCCTATTTCAGACATATGTACTTAATGTTGGGCTAAGTAAAATAGCTATTTTCTGAGTGGTTGGCTGAGGGCCACTTTAAGGAACTGGCTAAACAGGTTTGGTGAAACATTACTAACACCCAGTCAGATTGCATTTTCCCTGCTGGGCAATATGACTGAACAGTGACTGCTATAACACAGCTACAACAAAACAACTCAAACAAGGATACTGTTATCAAGCACAAAATAAGGTTTATTTCTTTCTTTAAACGTATACAGAGGCTTTGTGACAGGAGTGCAGCTTGATTGGGCCTGGCTGAATAAAGTAATGCAGAGAGTGGGGTGTTCTAGGCAGAAGCAGTCGAACAAAGATTCCATGAAAATGAACACCATTAACAATGCATTATAAAGCATTATAGCAACTTGACATATGGATGCAAAATACAACAACAAGTAACCAGATGACAGAAATCTCCTACTGTTGGAAGCATTTTACCCGAAGCAGAGGATTCTGCATAATGGCCTATATAAAAGTACAACTCAAAGTGAACTGATGAAATAAGAAGACATTACGGAAAAGCAAAAAAAATCCAGAAAATCATACAGAAGCAAATGTTGTACATACATTAAATTAAAGGTGACCCGCACAATTCACAGCTTGGAAGAACCACAGTTCACAGCCTCTTCAAACACGGGGTAGAAAAAGTGGCTCCATTTCGGAGCTGTAGTGGAGAACCTGTCCATGCAGGGCCCAGGGTTTCTGAGCCAAAGAGATCAGGCTCGGATTGTGGCAGGGGGAAAGTGCAGTTATAGCATAGTGTCCTCGCGGGGTCCCGTCACCCCTCCCCTCAAAACCAGCCCTAACGCCTCTGAAAGCAAAACGTTTGCAACACAAGTTAAATGAAAAGGAACAGTCAGGCGATCTGTTATGATTTGAGTGGAGATGCAAATGTGTGATTCCATTACTCATATTGTACTATCCCTCTAAAGCAACAGCATGTGGAATTATGGACATGGCCGAAGACCTTTTTTGTATGTTTCACACTCAATACTTCACAGAGATATTGATATAACTTGGATTAGTAGTGTGCTGGATTAGACAATACACAGCCTTATACACTGCATTGCTTGTGTGTGTGTGGTGTGTATATACAGTTACTGCTGTTCACATCTCATTTTCCTTATACCAAATCATTCAGAACACATTAGCAGCATTGAAGAAGAAAACAAAACAAAAAACAAAAAAACCTTAGGAATTTTATTAGACCATACAAACATGTCTAAACCAGTGACTGCAACGCCTTCCCAAAATCTAGCCAATGCATAAGTGCTCAACAATAACAGAGCTATAACAGGGAAATGAAAAGAAAATCCTATGTAAATACAGCTTAAAATCATCTTGCTCTAGTTGGTGTCTGGAATGCTAGGCAGTCGTGTACAGTGCTAAATTCAGCACTCGCCCCCTCGTTTCCCCTGGTGTGTGGATAAGGCTTGTGGCAAGGCTATTTTTGAAAGCTTTTTTTTTCCATTTTCCTCTTTTTATTGTGAGTTAGGGTGAAATTGCACTTAAGTCTGCATAGCTACCCCCCCCCCCTCTCAAAAAATGACATAGTCACTGCTACATTCTGAGATTAGCTCAGTATTATATTCCTCCAATGTACCTACAGGATTTGTCCAACCCCTCCCGCCCTCACAAATAACTGAATTTTGTAAACTTGTAAACTTTCACTGCGAGCATGCATACGTTTTCCTGCCCTCTTTGCGTGCAACGTTCCCAAGCACCACATTAAATCTTTCCTTTTTGATAAACACACCAACTGGGATGGCATGGATCTTTGTCCATTCATACACCATGCAAGTTGCCAGTGTTTCTAGAGGTCAAGATCTTTATTATTCCAACACTTATGACTCCTCATATTGTGCTTGTAACGGGCTTTCTGCTGAGGCTGTAAACCAAATGCTCTCCACAGGCATATTTCGTATCAAGAATATACAGTCGCTTCCAAATTAAGATTTACTTCTGTGTCATGCATTGTCTGAAGGGCTTGTTGAAATGTTAACAATTGAAGAAATCAGGTTGGGGAGAGAGAAGAATAGCTGATATTGCATTGAACACAATGAGATTAGTAAATCACCCATGAGGCCACAGGCTCTTCTTTGGGGGCAGACTTACTGCACTGTGTGGGGAAATCATTTAACTGTCAAGGCACTACATTCCCCATGAACCTCCTGCTTGCAGCTTCTGCACTGCGCTCCGAGACGGCACTCTGCGTGGTGGATTCCACGGGACCGGTAGCTACCAGAGCCGTAGGTTTGGACCTCCATCCGAGCAGCTTGAAATTTCGCGTTATGAAACCTCTCTACGTGAATCTAGCTGAACACCGATTCGTTCTTTCATTCTTCTCTGAGCATTTGGCATCTTTGCATGTTTATGCGTCCATGGCTCCGGGAAGTACCAGTGAAGGCCTGTTCGTTGATTCTGTACTAGACCCGTCGGACAGCAAGCTCCAATGGAAAAGCATGAAGACAGATGATGTGTGATCATGACCAGTTATGGCTGTAGGATTCATAAAGGCCATAGTCAAATTCGACTTTCTTCCACTCGCTCAAGTGCTTGCACGCACACCTTATTTACAGGTTCTGGGGATATGTACAGGTGCCGACTGCCATTCAAGGCAGGACGTTACTGACATCATTAACACTGGACCAATGCAACTGGACTATGGATACCATGTGAGACTGGGTACAGCTTAGCATACATATGGAGGACATCAGTAACAAACTTTACTCTGCCAAAATAACTGGTTGGGTAGGAAGTAGTTCTTTTAAATCAGGGGGTCATTAAACGGATATCACAGTTCTAGTCTACTGTACAGAGCTTTGCATTAGATACAGGGCTTTGCTTGTGGAATGGAGCGAATGAAGTGGCCTCATTACACAGTCCTGGCACTGCCCGGGCACAGAGGGTTGTCCGAGCTGTTCAGTGCCATGGGAAAGGCTTGCAGTGCAGTGCTGGCCAATGCAGGGAAGGGCACCATACCGGCTGTGCCAAGCATACGCGCGTGCCCCATTGTGGCAGCCTGACAGGGAATCCTTGGCCACTGCGTTGGGTACCTTGAGGCTGGCATCACCCCTCCGAAGGGACCAGTGGGGAGGAGGTAGCCAGCTGGCTGCAGGACCGGTGAGGGCGTGCTGGTGAGGGCAGGAGACACGGTTGGGCCCAGAGTTCCAGAGAGCGTGCAGGAGAGGGGAAGCTGGAATGGCAATGAGCTCGGAGGAACTGCAGCCCTGATCTAGATATATGCACAAAGAGAGATGGGGAGGGAGAGAGAGAGAGAAGGAGGGGGGACAGACCAAGAGTAAAGACAGGACAGGGAAGATAGCAAGTCAAATGCTGATTGAACATCTATTAAGTGCATCTCACTTAAGGCATCCGACTTCAGTCTATAAATGCCCACTTTTTAGAGCACTTAATGGAACCCCTGCTGTGAGATTAACTCCATGCTGCCAGGTCAGGCCTATCATACTGCCAATGAGCAAAACCGCTGGTGTGGCCTCTGGTGTGGCCTCTGATGTGGTTCTAAATGCTTTTACCATCAAAGGTTGCACATGAAGTAACTATGGGTGAAAAAGAGTAAGAACTTTGGTTCAGGCAGATGAGCTTTGAAAATAAAAACGTACCTGATTTGTGGCTCGTCCCTTGGTTGTAGGATTGACTTTCATGTCCTGATGACGTTGCTGCTGTTTGATCTGGTTGAGGGAGAGGCGGGACTGAGGGGCAGAGGCAAGAGTTTCTTTTGTCCAATCATCGACCAGTTTGTGCAGGTCGTCGGTGAACGTCCCACTTTTATTGTTGCTGTTGTTGGTCTGAGCCTGAGCAAGTGTTGTGATTGGCTGAGGACCAGGCATAGGCATGGACACAGAAGCTGGGACTGATTGCTGATTGGGTGCTGAGGTCATAGGGGTGGTACTGGTGGTGTTTGATGACCCTGTAAGAGAAAAAACACATTTGAAGAAAAAAAGAAAGGGCAAAAAAAAGAGGAAAGACCCCCCTTCCAATTCTCAAAAAAAAACAAACAAAAAAAAACCAAACAAACAAACAAAAAACATCAACAACAAAAAATTCCATCTTGCCTGGGACCTCAGTAATCAATCAGCTGCTTACTGATACTCTCTCAAACTATCAAACAAATTTGTATTACCTTTGGACTATAAGACCACATCCTTTATATTACTAGACTCATCAGTATTTTTTTTACTGAACGCTGACCTAACATTTTCAAGCGACTTGTCAACAAGCAGCCAAAAGATTATGACTGAACCCAGCAGCATAACAGTTGAAACATACACAGTGAACAATCAAAGATGCAGAAATAAATGAACATAAACCAGACTTGTTGCACCACATATCACCATGCACTAGGAGAAGAAAAAAAAACACAACAAATTAAAAGAATGGAGTGGTGAAGCACTTCAATACGTTTCCAAATGTTGCTGTTGCAAACACAGGAAGAAGACAGCAGTATACAGTGTAAAGTGGCCATGCCAAGACACAGAAATGGGGCAAAAGGAAAGAAGAAAGGGCTACGAGAAAACAAGGTGGGGGGGGGGGGGGCAGAACAAGATATTAAATGGGATAGTTAAAAATACTGCGCTATTTGCCTAGACATAGTCGTTTCAGAGTGGACCCTATAAAGAGGCAAAACAATACACATACACATGGTTAGGGGGTGGGCTGGAAACACCGCACGCTACAGCTCACTGGACAAGTTGCTGGACAACCATAGACAGCGGCCAATCGGTGAAAAGAAACGGGATCAGGAGGAGGTTTGGGGGGTGGAGTGGGTTGTGTTGCAGGTGATGTACTGATTTAGAAGACCTTGGTTGGAGGTCCACAAAAAAGTTTGTTATAGTTCTAGAATTAGTTGTACATAGCTTTAACAGGATGCTTGTTTGGGGCGGGGGGTTTATTACATCCTATGTCTCAAAGCAGCATTTTTCCCAAACGCTGTTCAAGTAGCCCTGCAATGCACATTTTTGCATTTTTCCAGCTCGAAATATGCCGGATCAGCTAATTAAGCCATTCTTTTAAACTCTTATGGCAGAGTGTCAGGAAAATACTAGAATTTGCAGTGCAGGGGCAATCTACAACCAGGACTGAGGAAGTGATGCAAGGAAAGATTCACTCATTTTTGTGGAAAGGAATTAAAAACATCATGGTTTTTATGCCAAGTCCTTATGAGTGGCACAGAACCTTTTTGAACTTGTTACAGTCTAATGGACAGAGTTTATTCATCAGAGATATTCTTAAGTCTGATAAGCATACAGCTCTGATGGCATTTTTCCCACTGGCATGGCGCCAAAATCTATTCTGCATTTTTACACCTCAAAAAAAAAAAGTGGTTCTCAAATAGCAGAACTGGTGTCACTCCAGCCATTTGGACTGGAACCAAGAAACCAGTGACACAAGCAGCTGGTGCCCTCACATCACCACTGTCCCGCCATTTACAACGAAAAGCAAGAGAAATGCAGCTGAAAAAGTTGATTGTGGATGGTTAGATATGACCTCAAAGAAGCAGAATTTCCAAGAGAGCGTGTTATGCCATGCATTTTATACAATGCCGCTAACTTCTGCTTCTAGATTATCCACCCACATCCAGATATGCAGTTGTATGGCTCTCATGTCAGTGGAAATGCAGATTTATTCTAAAATGGCTTGTAGTTCATGGATCTACACCAGCTCCAGACCGACCACCGACATTTTGTTGATGGAAAAGTGGTATGAGAGAGATTCTTACATTCGTTCATCCTTTATTCCACATATGTTTAAAAAAATGAATGAAGCTTTCCTTTAAAGTACGTTCAAGCAGAGATCACATTTTTGCCATCGCACTGAAACCTCTTTCAATTGGGCATGTGTTATAAACAAATTATACTAGATAATTACACACTTTCACTTCTACATGCCTCCACTTTTCTCAATTTGTTAAAAAAAGGGAATAGAAGATTTTTTAAAATATCAGTCTTAGAATTGAAATAAATAACTGGTGAAACCAGGATATAAAATGTTTTATACATGTATGGTTTACAAATATACAAAAGGCTTTTGGGACTGTGAAGGCCTTAAAGGTGCCATAGAATGGAAAACTATATTTACCTTGGCATTGTTGAATAATCAGAGTTTGGTACATGGAACTGACATACCATGAACCTCAAACTCTGTTGTCACCTCCTTCAGATGTAAACAGCGCATAAGCAAAACATGGTCAACTGCAAAAATTAGACTGAATCAGTCTTAACCGATTCATATTTATGTCCTTAAAGTTACAGCACAATGACAACGGAAGAACGGATATGGCGGACAGTTACATTTAACATGATGCCGGACAAGTTGTGAGTTTGCTCAGCACATTTTATGCTAGACAGCCTCGTAAATAGAAAAGATAATATCAAGAAGGTTTCGCTCACCATTTGACAAGAAACAGAGTTCCAACTATACCGTCATCACAAGTACAACCAAATAGCTAGCTAACAATGCTATGTGTTGTGATTTGATGCACTTTCAGTTCAAGCCAACTGAAAGGTTCAAAAGAGAGTTAATTTTAATTTGTTATTGATCTTGAAAGCAAACCAAGTATAGGTTATATCAACTACTAAATACTATAGCTAACAAACTACTAGCGAGCTTTTTGTAACTAGCTAAATAGCATGATGACCTAGTTTATTTACATGGAGGTTCATTTTATTTTCCCATTCAAAGAACCAGTGTTGTCATATGACTAACAGTGTATATTAGGCATTTCCTCAGGTAAATTTGAAAATAAACTTAAAAATTAACAAGACAACACAGAAGCAAACTTCTTTGGTTGCTTAGAGATATCCACGCTACAGCTAGCTAGCTAACTTCTAGCCAACACTAACTTGTCCATCACTGAAGTGGAGATGGCTGTCATTTGACAGAGTTAAACTTGTCAGTTTTGTTTAAGAACTGAAATATCCCTGTTATGTGCTCAACTACACGCATAAATGCTCCATGGTTCACCTCTCATTCATTCATTCCGGTTCATTTTAACCCTGATTGTGTGAGCTACGTGGTACCTCACCATAAACCAGCCAATCAGAACACAGCTCATCAATTATTCATGAGTTTCAATCTTCATCATATGATCATAAGCGGGCATGTAAAACCTCATTTGGGCATTTTTCACCCCAGTCAAACTTCCATACCTTCTACATATACATCACAGAACAATTTATAAATACTGAATACTGAAAATACTGAATGAACCAAACTTCCATACCTTCTATATAGACACCAGAGAATAATTTATACATATTGAATAACACATTCTAGGGCACCTTTAATTACTGGAAAATCGTAACAGCTAGGGTTGCTCAAAAGGAAGTTGGAACAAAAGAAAAAAGCTGAAATTAGCTTCCACTTGAAGCTCAAAGTTGCTGCTATTAAAGTACAAAGAGAAACAAAATTCTACAAAATCCTGAGCAGTAGGGCAAGCCCCTTTCTTTCTTTTTTTTTGTTTCTTTGTGGAATCATGCAGTGGTAAGAGGAGGAAGTGATGAGATAAGAATTCAAAATACAGCCCTGGTGGTCTCCAAGGCGACCCTGGCTCGTGCCTCTGGCATGCACGTCTTCCGATTCCAAACATGAGACAGGATGCCCAATCATCCTCTTACTCTGGTATTGGGGCATTTTTTCCTCCCAAATACATGACCCGAGATAACCCAGGGGCAATTAGAGAAAGAAAATACACACACGAATAGACGACACAAAAGCAGACGTGTGTACAGTCTCTCTTGCTGTCAAAAGGTTCAAGGTTTGGAAGGCCCATGTTTGGGGGGAAGACACGGTTAATGTCATCTGTTAAGCTGAAGCAGAGTGCAATGCGTTTGTATGGAAGGTGTGGCTGAAGAGGTACGGGTGCTGAACCGAGAACGATGGTGAGCAACAAGGGGAGAAAGGGTGGATGTGGGTCTGAATAAAAAACAACAACAACAACAGTAGATGGCTGTGAGTAAAGAAGTATGTGTGTGTGTGTGTGTGAGAGAGAGAGAGAGAGAGAGAGAGAGAGAGAGACACAGAGAAATGGGACTTAATCCATCAACAACAATGAGAGTTGAATCCATTACATCAGAAGGACTATAACGTTGTGGATGGGGATGCAGAGAGAGAGAGCGAGAGCGAGAGAGAGAGAAAGAAACCAAAAGAAAACAGGGAGTAAAGATGGGACGAGTGAAGTAAAGTAGAAAAGAACAAATACAAACAGATGGACAGAGACACGGGTCCACTGAGGAATCTAGTGCGCGGTTTGCTACTAGATTTATAGGTGATTCTCTCAGATGTTTGGTGGTAAACGGTCCAGCCTGTGAAAGACGAATATAAAAGGGAGAGAGAAGAAAGAAAGGAGAGATAAAGAGGGAGAGAGAGAGAGAGAAGAGAGAAAGAGTGGTGTAACAGC
The DNA here is from genome assembly GCA_028565775.1 of Sternarchorhynchus goeldii. Taxonomy (NCBI): domain Eukaryota; kingdom Metazoa; phylum Chordata; class Actinopteri; order Gymnotiformes; family Apteronotidae; genus Sternarchorhynchus; species Sternarchorhynchus goeldii. The sequence goes on from JAOXYF010000016.1 coordinate 4,832,634, forward strand.
GAACACATCAGGGATCAGAGAGCGGCATCATCTCAGCATTGTCAGTAGGACACAGCCAAAGACAATGAGAGGTGTCTTCCTGCATGCTGGAACACCTCCAAATGGGAGGGGCGTAGTGCCAAATGGGTGGACCATAACACCAAATGGGTGGGGCGTAGTGCCAAATGGGCAGGCATATCTTAAAGTGTTCCATGATGGGTTGTTGAGAAATCTGGGTTCCCAAAGTAGTGGGTTGTATAATTTTGGCTTCAGTATTCCTGTTGTTTACAGATGAATGTTTTAATCTTGTGTTTTATGATCTGCTTGTATGCACTTGCATGGAGGAAACTTTTTTTTTTTTTCTTCTAAAACACGTGCAGTTAAATTGTTAAATGTACTATATACGAGTCCGAGTCCCACTGCAGCCTAACGTAATTCCTTCAACTTAATGTTGTCAACTGATTAAAGGTCTATCGAGTATGTACCGAAATGACCTCTTACTCCACCAGTGCTTTTACGACCAAACGTAAAGGCAAATGATGTTCATTTGCTCAGACAGCTAATATAAAGTGCAATTAGTTATTTATAGTGACTTGAGACCTGAGCTCTATGACCTTTAGGTCAATGAACGTCAGCGACACCGATATTTATTTCTATTCTCGTCTGTTTCTCAGAAAAGGACAACAGTGTTTCTATATTAATTTAATATAGCACCATAACACGACTCTCTTATCCCCCTACAGTGCCACCCGTGTGCAGAATGGAGGAGAACGCCGTCACAGAGCCATCTCTCTTCTTGGTAGCTCTGTAGGCACCTGGTTGGCATGAGATCGATCAGGATCCGCGTTCTCCTTGTCTTTTCCATTTATCTTTTAGAATGAATTTTTTTTTCACTTGAATTTGTTGGTTGCAGGAGGAATGTCAATAATGTTCTGTTTTACAACAGAAAAACAGTTTGCAATTTGTGTAGATATATGTTGTATATAAATCTTAATTAGATTAAAATGCCAACATTTCATAGTGCAGAGATTGACTAAGCACACAGTTGGACCTATTTGCATACATTTGTTTAAACCCATGACAAAGCATTTAAAAGAAGACAATCCCATTTGGAGTTAAGATTGACCTGTCTGGGGTTCAACCCTTCCTCTTTAGAGCTGGTCCAGCCTGCAGGAATACATACTGAAGGAGAACACAGCTAATGGGGTGTGTGTGGCCATGTGTGTGTTTGCTGAGGGATGTTTCTCACAGCTTAGTGACATGTCCAGTTAAGCTGTCCGACAGCGCCCCCTTGTGCATCTTACTGCCACCACGCTAGAAATTAGGCGCAGCCGATTCTACTCACTCAAGGTCTCCGTACAGGTGACGCTCTAGTGAGTAGAGCTGCTGTCAAGACATGTGGGACTTCGTGGGATGCTCTGCGCTCATCAAAATAGCCAGGTGCTGTGTGCATGTATTTTTGGAAAAGTGCGAAAATAACTGATCTCACATAAGACTGTGATGGCGATGTCACCTTCCTACAGGACTGTGTGGGCTTGTGTTCGTTATATGTATGTGTGAGAAACACAGGGAGGGAGGGAGTCTTTCAGCATGCAGCATTATGTGAACATGCAAATTCATGTTTCACAAAGACTACTACATGGGCACAACATCAAGGTAGGTGTGCGTGAGAGAGGGATAACGAAAGAGTGTGTGTGTGTGTGTGTGTGTGTGCGAGACAGCGTGTGAGGCGGGTGATGCACGGACGCCGCAACGGCTTTCCGAGTGGGTGTGGCGCGAGTGGGTGTGGCGCGAGTGGGTGTTCCTTACCTTGTCCTGGCGGAGTAGGCGTGGCTGTGCCGTAGATGTTATCAGACGACAGGGAGCCCTTCAGCGAGCAGGGCTGCTGGGTGTGGACCGGCCGCAGAGAGTCCGCTGGCACTCCGTGCAGGGAGGCTGCGTCACACACCACAGGGCCGGCACCCTCAGACGCACCTTTGGGCCCGGCCGGCGGCGCACTACGGCAGTCCTCAGCTGCGGGGAGGAGGAGAGGCCGATTGGACCAGGTGGGCGAGTGGGCGGAGTCCCGCTCTCGCACCTGTGAAAGGCGGTGCTTACCTGGGCTGGCGAGGCTGGATTTCAGCTGCTGCACCGTGGGGTGGACCAGCTTGCCCGCTTTGACCTTGTGCTTAGAGGTACGACGGCGGCGGCCACCTGTGGGGGGCGCCGCGTGCAAGAAGCCTACGCCGGGCGGAACTGGCCGGCCAAGTCGAGAGTACAGCTTCTCGATCTCGCTTCTCTGGTTTGCCTGCAGCTCCGAGATTTCCTTCATATGCCTGAGAGAAAGCGAGTCGGGTGAAGACAGGTGAGTTGGGTTAGGAGGAGTGAACGGAAATGACCAAGAATGTCTTTAAGACATGCAACTTTGCTTGTAAACATAGGGTGTGTGTAAATATAAACGTTCGATTAGACACTCTTTGATGCTCCCTCACAACGTATTTAATATAAAACAGATTCCTATGAGGTTATAAAGCAAAATGTCAGCTACCAGTTCACAGGTATTTACACCTCTTCTGTGTGAACAATGCACGAATCACCGTTTTAATTTTCTAGCTTCCCAGCCCAAAGTGTTACGGACAGACCCTGTACCAGAGCGATGGAAAACAAAGCCACGCACAATTTCAGGGGGGGGTGTGGTCAGCACGAAGGATATATATTGAGGACAATTTTATTAAAGCCTGTAAATGTGTCTGATTATTCACTGCCCTTTGAAACGGGGGTTATCAGACACTTCATCTACACTGAACACTTGGCAGCTCCTTGATTAGAAATGGCAATCGGGTACATTTGAGAAATATGTTTCTAATAAAGTGGTTCTTCCCAATAAAGTGATATGAGCCTAAACAGTTTTCAATCAATTTAAAAGAAATACCACAGTTAAATATGCAATTTTGCACTATAACACCCATCACCACATACATTTTAAATGAACAGCAAATGTTAACTGTAAAAATAAATACACTGTTTACAAAACTCATTCTCGCATACTGCATTCAACATGTTTGAAGCCCGAGAGAATGTGTAGTGCTGTTTACTTCTCTCGGAGTCTCTGGAGCTCCTTTTTCATGTCGGCATCCTCAAACTCCGAATCATTATCACTGCTAACGTAGGTGGCGTGGGCGTGGCTGCTAACACAAGGGGCGTGTCCGTTAAGCAGCGGAGGGCGGCTGGGCGAATCAGAGCCGTGCACGCTGCTGCTGCGGCCGGAGCGGCGGAAGAAGGCCACCGCCCGCTTCATGAGGTCACTCCCGCTGTGCTCCGATAGGGCGTGAGCAGCTTGGGCTGGTGTATGGGGCGGGGCCAAGCTGTTGTCGTCCTCAGCAGAATCCGAGGAGAAATGGAGACCATGCTGTGTTCCTCCATCGATCGACAAGGAGGTCTGTGGGTGGATCAATGGGGGCGTGCCCTCTGGGCTGGAAGTGGGTGTGTCCTACAGAGAAAAATAAAACAAATGAGGAACAAACCAAACGTGTAGGACAAGCATAAAAGCAAAATACATTCGATCAACCCAATTTTAATTTTATTAGGATAAAAAAGAAACATCAAATGTTTATTAAATGTTTTTTTTTTTGTTTTTTTTTTTTTAAAGTACATGCTTCGCTATGGAACTCTCATTCGCACCTGATACAAGTCAGGCGGTGCCGAATAACGGTTGCTATGGGACTTTTGTGCAACTTGGTCTCCATTTTCGCCTGTAATGGAAACCCCTGTATCCATGGTTACCGTAGCCCCTCCACCTTCATGAACAGGCACAGGAGAGCTGCTGGAGCTCCGGGCCTTACTGCTGTGCTCCAAATAAGAGTCACCATCTGGTCCTATAAGAACAACCTAGAGAGCACATCACCAACAAATTCACCTACAGCACATCACAGATACTGCAAAAGAGTCTATTTATCAGATCATCAAACGGTCATCACCTCACCTGGAATCGGCCCTTGAAGATACAGCGACCGTCAGATCTGTCTGCTGAGTCATTTCTGACAAGCAGCTTGTTCAAAGCTAATAAAACCAAATAAATTATAGATACATTAATGAGCCAGTCACGTTCCATTTACAGTCAAGTGCATCTCCACATTACGTAAACCTGGATTTAGGTTCTGACATCAGCTGAAGTTAGGGTTAGTGATTGAGGTGATTAATTGTTCGGAAGGGGCTTAACAGAATGTCAAAATCTCTATATTAACATCCTGGATAACTGAATCCCCC